>OY723394.1:1200000-1800000 GCA_963210295.1 Ophion ellenae
GATGATAACATCCAAATTGCTTGCTGAATAAGCCCCAATAAATAATATACGTCGCGGCAACATAAATTACTTGATATAATATTTTTATGCAATGTAATTCATTGTAGCGATGCAGAAGTCGATAACTCAATACATGTTCGGCTCATGACATTGGAGTTAGCATCGTTGGAATGGAACGAAAATTATTTTTTTTATTTCCTAAATTTTCTCTGGCACATTTGAGCAACGAAAATCACGCAAACATTATTAAGTATAGTTTTTTAGCGATGGACAATAAATTTGCAAAGTAAGATTTTAGATAATAATTAAAATAAGGGATTAAAAATAATTTGTGTTGTATTTCAACGATGCAAAGTTCAACCCCATGTTCGACCCTTTCATTAATTTTATTCCAAGTACTTCTATACAATCATATTAAACAGCATCTCAATTGTATTAATTGTCACAATGCGAAGCGTTGCAACTCGGAATTTGAATGTCTGGTTGACAAAGAAATATTTCTCTTTTCAACGAGAGTTTAAATGATTCGACATCGATCCTAAAAGTATCAAACACGTCTCCCGTATTTTACGAAATATGAGTGTGTGATAAGGAACCAATTAATTTACCTAAAAAACTGGCTTTTGCGTCAGTTTCGGAGACACGCGTCTGTATGTGAAGGGTTAAACGTATAAAAAACATTTCGGTTTGAACTACATCTTCAATATTTATCTACGGCCAATTGAATTTAAAGAAAACGCATTCTAATTTTTTCAAAAATGGAATATTTCGAATTTAATGGAACATTAATCGAATCTTATGCCTGTGGACTTTAATCTTATTAATGGCGCAGACATCATTGGATGTCCAGAATTTGTACGATTTTGTGATATTTTAGTATCTCATGGTTAAAGAATTGAGCCATTTTCAGAAATATAACTACACGAACGAAAGAAAATATTTATTCTGAATGTAAGTTTATATCTTTAAGACAATTTGAAAAGTCAACCGAGGCGATTTGTAGTCACGGCGACGTGACTACGAGACAGATATCTGAAAATCCGTCGCCGTCTTCTCCGAAATTAGCGATGTTCTGGGTAAAGTCAAAGAACTCTATTGAAATTCGACGAGAATTATTCTTTTCTATTTTCCGAATCAATTGTTATTCAGGAGAACATTTGGAACAAGGATTTTTTCAGACAACTTGTTTTACATTGGTCTAAATGAGGTGTTGTCTTGTTTCGCGCGTAATGTTATTAGAATTCATGGGAGAAAAAAAAAGATCAAAATGACAAGATGTTACTTTCGCGTGCTTATCCTTTTACGTTTTTCTCGTGATGAATAATAACTTAAGATATTGGATTTCAGTATTCAACGGAGTTGTACAATTGTGCATAATGCAACTACCAGCAGCATTCAAACGATTTTTGAATCTGGGTCACGAAACACGTTTCGAAGCGCACAAAGCTAAGAGATTCGTGAAAGTTAAGGGTGTCTTAAAAGCATATTTGACCGATTTGATAAAGGCAAGCGAACCACTCAAAAATAAAAAGTCACCCGAGCGTGCTATTATTTTCCACAAATATTCAATGCAATTTTCAACACATTTTTCAGATATTGCAAAACGTGACGGCTTCGGACATTCTTACGGTTTTATTGAAACATTTGTATCAAATGTTGCCATTTACACAATCGTTCTCCTCCTTGAACAAACCGTTGCTACGAATATTATTGAGATTTTGGTCAACCGGCGAGGAAGATGTGCGGGTCGTCGCTTTTTTGAGTATTCTGCAAATGGCGACGAGCCATCGCGAATCGATTCTCGAAACATTGATGAAGGTCAGTTCAACCGTTTCTTTTTATCACTAAATTGCTCATTCAACTTAGCCGTAAATTTGTTTGAAAATTTATATTTTTTTGTCCACAGACGATGTACATAAAGTACGTGGAGAACGCGAAATTCGTATCGCCCAATACATTACCGGGAATTAACTTCATGCGACATTCGCTCGCTGAAATTTATCTGCTGGATGACAATCTCGCTTACCGTAATTCTTTCTTGTACATTCGCCAGCTGGCCATACACTTGAGAAACGCTATGACCCTCAAGAAAAAGGTATGATATAAATATATATATATATATATATATATATATATATATATATATATATATATATATATATATAAGTGTATATACACAGTACTGAACGAAAAACGCAAGCACCGGTGTAATTCCGATACTTATGCTAATATGTACATGAAAACGATAAATAGAATAGGCATTAAGCAATCTAAAGGAAAGTTAACCAGTCTCCTCGTACGTTTTGACAGAAATAATATCGAAGATATTCGAAAACCGTGTAAGATTGAGTGAAACGTGTAGAGTACCCATTTTACGTTGGACAAAAAAAGTACGCACCTGACAAAAAGAGTAAATATACTATCGTATCCTTACCTAATACTTCGTGTTACCACGTTTTGCTCGAATGACAGCTTGTAAACGCCGAGGCATCTCACAAGGTTGTGGATGTGCTGCTCATCTATATCATTTCACGCCTTGTAATAAGCCTCAAAAAGTTTTTTAATTCGTCACTTCGCCCTTGTCGAGTTTGGGTCGAAAATCGAACACAGATTTTTCTATAGGATTTAAATCTGGAGATTGTGATGGCCAGTGGAAAACTTCAATCTGCGACGGACGAAAAAAAGCCACTGTTTCGTGAGCTGTTTGCTTCGGGTCTTGTTGGAAAATTAAGTTATCCTGTAGGTCACAGACTTACAGCAGAGATTCCCCCAAATTTTCAGTCATAATACTAATATAAATATCTGTTGTCATCGGTCCGTTGATTTCAACTAAACTTCGTATTCCTGGCTACGCAAAACAGCCACAACCTAATACGCCGCCTTCTCCAAACTTTGCACGAACCTTCCTTTTAATATTTTATGACAACCCCTAAAGGGATTTTTGGCGACTCGCAATAGTTTTCGAGACATTGAATTGTAAAGTTTCTTTTTCTAAGGGTAAGGTTCCGACCCCCCGCTCCGATCGAGTTGTAATTTAGTACAAACTTTCCTTTTCATATTTTGAGACAACTCCTAAAGGGATTTTCGGCGACTCACAATACTTTTCGAGATATTGAATTGTAAAGTTTTTTTACGCGCCCTGCCTATATCTATATCTGCTACGTCTCCGTTCATACCTATATATGTTATCGCGCTCTCCGTTTTGTCTAAACGAAAATACCCAAACAAACCCAAACCCAAAAACTATTACGCGTCGCCAAAAATCCCTTTAGGGGTTGTCTTAAAATATTAAAAGGCAGATCCATGCAAAATTTCAGCTCGATCGGCGGTTAGGGGTTTTCGCAACCTTACTCTAGTCCTGTTTGTGGCAGTCTTATACGTATTGCACGATGAGAAATGATAAGCCCTGTTTTTTCCTAAAATTAGACGGTTAGTTATCATTCGATTTTTTTCTGTTTCCCTGAAAATTCTAGGATCATCCAATAAGCTTGTCTTTTCTTTTTCTTCTACGTCTGTCCTTATCCGTTACTAAGCCAAGCTTTATAAACTTCTGACACATTTTCCTCACTGCACCTTCACTTACTTCATTTTTTCTTCCGATTTCCCTATTAGATATACCCTTTTTGTGATCTCTAACAACGAGTTTCCCGAGTTGAATCGAAATTTTCGGCATTGCGCGCTTTATAATACCGCTGAGTTTCGCAGAACAACGATAACTGGCGGAAAATAGAGCGAATATATTTGTTTACATTGCGCCTGTTCGTTCAAGCAACTTTGTGTAAAAATCGTGTTGTCGTTACCTATGAAAATAAGTCGACAGTACGGTGCGTTTTTTTTGTCCGACATAAATTTGGCTCTTCACGGGTTGCTTTCAATCTTACACGGTTCTCAAATATTTTCGATGTTATTTCTATGAAAATATAGAAGCATACTAGTTAACTTTCCTCTAGACTGCTCAATGCCTATTCTATTTATCATTTTCAAATACATATTGACACAAATGTCGAAATTACACCGGTGTATACTTTCTTTTTGTCCAGAACGTATATATATATATTGGAAACGGTATAGTAAGACAATTAACACGAGTTGAAAAAAAAATAGTCTTCTGTTTTCAGTCTGGCTCTGTCGTCAATGCGTCTTTGAACCACCAATATTTAAAAGTAACAAAGTCCTTTCTTGCAGGAAAATTTCCAAGCCGTCTACAATTGGCAGTACATCAATTCTTTGAGATTTTGGTCGGAGCTCATAACGCTCTCGAAACAACAATCGATGCTGCGTTCATTGCTGTATCCCTTGGTTCAAGTGAGTGACAAATGAAAATGAAAATCAAAGCATTCTTTGCTGCTCAGATATACTTAAAAGTTTTCCTTCATGCAGATAACCACAGGAACGATCAAACTCATTCCTACGGCACAATTTTATCCTTTGAGATTTCACTGTGTCCAAATGTTAATCAATATCTCACGCGAGACAAATACGTTCATACCTGTTCTACCGTATTTATTGGAGGTAAGTAAGAAAAACGCTGCTCTATAACGAGAGCATTTTTCGTAGTACAAGTTTCTCGATCTTTTTTAGATATTGGGGTCATACGACTTCAACAAGAAGCACAAAACAGTCACGATGAAGCCCATATCGTTTATTTGCCTGCTAAGAATGTCGAAGGGACAGTTGCAGGAAAATGGCTTCAAAGATTCCGTTATCGAGAATATTTATCAGCTCATATTAGAAAACGCTACCAACGATAGCAGTACCATTTATTTTCCTGATCTCTACGTTCCTTGCGCAATGCAGGTAATTTGGTTGTTGATATTTCTCTACGGCCCAATGCACTTCTACAAGACGATTCAAACGCAATTTTCTTTCGTTATGTGTATTTTCAGTTGAAATCATTTTTGAAGAAATGTCGAGTGGCCAATTTTTGTCGAAAAATCAAGCAGCTTCTCGAGAAAATCAACGAGAATCGCGAATTTATCGAACGCGAACGTAATAAGATAGTTGTCGATCTCAAGGACCTTTCGGCAATTCGTAATTGGGAAAATGGCATCAAGAGTCAGCAAACCCCTCTGGCCAAATTCTACGAGTCCTGGTACAAACTTCACGCGTCGCGAAAAATGAAACTTCTGACACAGAACGATCAAGTAGCCGACTATCGCTTACCCATGCTTCGCAAATCTAAGAAAAACAAGCGAAACGCGGACTCGAGCGATGACAGCGACCTCGATATACCCGTGGAAGAGATGGAGGAAAGATTGAAACGAGCCGAGAGGAAAAAGAAGACGAAGAAGCAGAAAAAAATGGTCCAATCGTCTAAGGACAGTGCCGAGGATCTTCCGCGAGATAATACGGACATCGTTCGAGACACGAAACCCGATGATTGGGATTAAATTTCTTTCGTTCGTCGTTTTTCTGTGTCAGTTTACGTTTTGTGAGGAAAACGAGATGGTTTGTTAAATGTCATTGCAACAAATCGTAACAGTGTCGAAGACAAATCTTTTCCTGATCACTGATGAATACTTGATAATAAATACTTCCATACATTTTTGTTTCGTAATTATTGAGAGTACAAATAAGTCTCCGCCGTTTGACAAAAGATGGCCCCACCAGGAGGTTATGGTTGAAATTGTCAGATGTAAAACGTTATATCGTAAGGTTGAACATCTGGCGAGACCATAACCTTGAAATATTAGCGATTTTGTATCAGCGACACATAATGTCGAGTTTTGAGCCGAATAAGCGCCATCTGCGGGAACTTTACAACTCTTGTTTACTTCTTTAATTTTGAGAAATCTGCAGCTGAGGCGCATCGATTGTTTGTAGAATCATACGGTGAGGCCACTTTCAGTGAGAGAAGTTGTGAGTGGTTTAAAAAGTTTAAGAACGGCGAGTTTGACGTCGAAGACACAGAACGTAGCGGAAGGTCGAATCAAAGACGCGGAATTGGAAGCATTATTGGAGGTAGATTCGTACCAAACTCGACATTTTCGCAGGAAAAAAATTATCATGCTGATACAAAATCGCTAATATTTCCAGGTTATGGTCTTGCCAGATGTCCAACCTCACGATATGACGATTTACATCTGACACTTTCAACCATAACCTCCTGGTGGAGCCATCCTTTGTCAAACGGCGCAGACTTATTTGTATTCCCACTATTAACTGTTCTTTCCATCGAATAGTTTTTAAAACTGATTTAAATCCGAAAGGACCTCCTCGTCGCTCTCGATACCTTCATTGACCTGTATTTTCATCGTATCGACTCAATTCTTTCCAATATAAGGGAGATTCGTTGCGAAAAGTTTGCGCTCGAAAGGCTGGACTTTGTAAAGGGAAAAAAATCACATTCCCAAGTTGAAGAACCGCAGCCGCGAATGTTCCAGTAATGATTTCTTTAAAAACGGTAAGAATGTATAGGGGAAGGCAATCTGACGTCAAAGAATACTTTGTATCTACCCGAAGGGGGGGCAACTTAAAAAAAAATTGGATATATTAGACCGGATGGGAAATTCACGGGTCCGTGAACGATTGAAATGTCGATTCTTCGATCGTGTGGCTATTGAATCTAAGTTGAGAAGGAGAGAGAGACAGGGAGCGGGAAAAACAGAGCTATAACAAATTTTAAGGTGTCGCTGCTTCTGGTGGTCTATTTTTACCAGCGCGCGCGACCCAAGTAGTTGGGAAGTTTATAGAGGCGACTGGGCCGCTATTATAAAGCACACATCCTCGTGGTGTAGAGTTAGCTGTATGTAAGTCGGAAAAAGAGCGATTCACGAGATTTTTAAGTTACGAAAAAAAAAAATGTCCTTTGTGTCAATGACTCGAACGGTCGCGGGTTATTGAAGTGAAATTATTTATGCAAATGGTCGTTCTCGGGTTAAATATTTACAAAAACGACGGAAAATAAAATTTAAAAACTTCTTTCACATGCATGCACTCACGTACGTATAGTATGTACTTTGTGATGATTGGCTAGGCCGTTTATTGTTTGCGATCGCGGTAACCGATCACAACGAACATAGACCCCGAAAACAAACAATATTGAGCAATTACAAAAAAAAGCAAGAAAGCCGTGGTATACACGAGACGCAAGTTGGAAATAACAGTGACGTGCAGGTCGTCGATTAGCTATCTGGAAAGCCTCACGGGCCGAGAAACGCCGCAAATACGTGCTCGAGATATTTACGCAAAGTGGTCTGCCATTTGTTTTTCGTCTTTTTTCGATCACGCTGTGCATCGTTATTGTTTTATTAAAACACTCGTTGTTTATTTTTGTCCACACGTGGTATTTGTTTTGTAAAAGTGAGGAATAATATATCCGAAGTTTTTCCGGACGCAACTCCACCATGCGTCTGGTGTCTCGTGCTCGTTTGTTTATCGTAAATATTACGAACGAACAATCAACACGAAAGTAACTACCGATCGTTTTCCGTTCAAACCACGAGAAAGTCAGTCGTTGGTTGCATTGTCGATTGCAGAGTCAACACGAGCAGTCACGAATTTTTCGGTCAATTTGTCCACAAATTTCCCGAACGATGTACGGAAAAAAGAATCACATTATGGGTGCTCTTTACGATCAACGAGAAATGCCCATCTCTAATGCGCATTCGTTTTTTTTTGGTGCAGCGATATTTCGGGTCCGCGATGATAAAACATATCTGTCAGCATTTCTTGGCCTTCAAGGAGAAAAGGGGGAGATAAATATTTGCCGAGTTTTCGCATCGTTTCTACCGTTTTCCGTTGAATCGTCACTGATCTCTTTTAACCCAGCAGGCTAGGATTTTGAAATCTGTTCCGAGGTCCGTCGATCACGGGAACAAGGCAGCCGTAGCTCTTACTATTATTATTACATATGCATGTAGAAGCGGCAATATTTTGCAAGATGCAAATCTTCGTGAATATTCTCTCGGTGGCTTTGTGCCTTTCGCTCCCGTCGATGCGGACAGTGCGCGCTCGAGCTACCGAATTCGCCTAATCGTTTATTCGACACTGTGTTAGAAGACAACAAAAAACTACCGAAAAAATCAACATACGCTAGACCGCTCGGAGATGAGGAGGGCATCCTTCGATAAGTAATTTACATTCGAGCAAATAGCTTAATTTATTGTCGAGATCTAATTAATTGAGCCTTTATTCTAAACGTATTAATACGAAACCTGAATCTTATTTTAACGTAAATTCCTTTTGATTGTACGATTCGAAAAAGATGGCAACTGATTGAACTTCGAACTACGAACTGGGGGGGGGGGGGGGAGGATATTGATTAAAAAAGGACTTGCACAATTATAGAAACGTTTTTTCACTTTTTGAACTTGTATGAATGGAAATTAACCTTTTCTTCGTTAATTATTAGGAAATAATTTTTTCTTTGAAGAGAAATATTATTAATCGTATGTGAATATGCGAATTTAAATCTGACGATCCACAAGAGAGTCTGCAAAGAAAGCTTTCCAACGAAATTGCTGGTTTAAAATAACTGTGGAAAACCCCGACGATAAATAAAAACCTTCCCGGCGTTTGCTGGAATTCTCTCTTGGGCCATATTACGTCGTATTATATTCGACACTTGAGGAGACGTAGAACGTTTTGTTTTGTCGCGAAATGTCGAGCGTTTCTTGACATTTCAATGTTTTATCGTAAAATTAACAAATTAATTTGTATAAAATATATAATCTGATGGGAAATCTTTTTTTTACTAATAATCATTTCGTTCTTGACATTATGTGGAAAAAATCGATAATTTAATGAATACCGGGGACGTTCTATTCGATACTACAAGGACGGAGAACTTATTGATAAACTGGTTCGTAGATAATATTTCTTGTTAAGTTATCAGGAAAAATATGTGTTCTTCAGTGTCAATCAAACTACTAAATCATCCGAAGATTTTTTAACCATTTTTTTATCCTTCTGAAAAATTATGAAAATTGGCTGATGATTTTTTATTTCTCTCCTGCCTGCCGATAGTTATTTGATTGAAAGGAATTCGCGACAATTGGTACATCTTTCGTGCAATAATGGGTGTTAGGACGAAATGATGGGACGCGGGCAATGTTGACATTTTTTAAGATCATTTATAAAGTGGACGATTGGGAATAAATCTCAAATCCAATTAACGTAATCCCAAGAAAGAAAACCGTATAAATTACTTATACCCGAAAAATACATAACCATTGCTCTTTTTCGTCATATTTGAAGTTTTATCTTTAAAAAATACCCAAAAATAGACTCACAATATAAATCGGAGATTCGGAATATCACCGTAAACATTTTAATAAGTCCATATAAAATACTGCAGTATTAACGAATTTCCATAAAAATCGCTAAAGACGAGGTATATTCCACGTAGAATAATTCTCTAGCAAAAAAAGCGAAATATTATCTGAGGTACACTAAAAAAGACGACCAAAAGATCAGTAATATAGTACAAGTGTAATCTCATACCAAGCGATCGTTTCCGTGCGTGTTTTTATTCGGTTCAATAGATATTTATAATACTAGAATTGGGGTTGAGATGTAGCAGAGGTTTCCCCAAAATCCCACAGCAGTGATAATTGCGATAATAAATAATGCGCTTTTCCAGGCATTATTGAAGTTCAATTTTGCCAATCGATAACTTCCAATGATAAAGGTCCACCAACAACGAAACTTTGGCGAAAATAAATAAAAAGCGTGCTCTGAATTAAAAAAAAAAGACCTGCTATTTCGAGAGACGTTGTAAAAGGTTCGACTATCGGTGAATCTATTTTTGTATGTAGCAACTGTCGATCGCGGCGCGTACAACTTCGATAGGAAGGTCCGAGCGAGCGTTTCACTGACGCTGAAACGCGACGGCATAGATGTTGGGTTTGTTTGGGTCTATTTGGTAGATATATATTCGTTAAGAGCTTTCCCGTTCGGTATATAGCGCTTAGAGGACTATGTGATCTCGATTCTCAGCAAAGGTAGACACGATTTCGCTGACTTTCCGCACGAGGCTGGCCCAGAGGCGCGGCCGCAGAGAAGAGACGAGCTTCTACCGTATTACGTTACAACAGATAAATTTAGCATTTCTTTCGCACAGAACCTCTTGTTGTACTCGTGCCAATGCCGCAACGCGGAATTAATTGGCATGTTGGAAGGTAACCAATTTTCAACCCAGCCGACGAAGCTACCGGACGATAACTGGTTTACTTGTGTCCTGATCGGTACCACGTTCGCCACTTCGTACCAATTTTCTTCGAGCATCGATCGTCAACCAATTTACATTTATCGCATTGACCATTTTTCCTGTACCTCTTAAGGGGTCTTTCCGTTTTCATTAATTTTTTCGTTACGTTTATATTACACATATTGTTATAAAAGTTGTAACACTTAATAAATACACTTTCGAAATATATTTAAAAAAAAATTTGATTTATCAAAATCGCTATTTATAGACGAAAATGGTAGTTAAAAAATGTCAAACAAAATTGTAGGACTGCGCTATTGATGAAATCTCGGAGATGGGTCATCGGAAACAAAAAATCAGACGGTTTTAGATTCAGTATGTTAATGGCTATAGCGCTTATCATACGAGTTTTTTATATATGCAAAAAAACAAAATGGCGGACATTTTTCGACAAAACAAAACGTGCTTTTTTTCACCGTTTTTGGCGAAAAGAAATTAGTAAATGGCAAAATTTAAAAAAATCCTTGATATGCGCTATAGCTATAGTTGTAAAGAATATGTGGTTAAAATTTCATAAGGATCGGTTCAGTAGTTTCGAAGATTTTATCAACATCGAAAAACGCGTTGTTTCGAGAAAAACGCGTTCAAAGTTTGTTTGGGTTACATAAATACATACATTTAAAAAACTGTATTTCGAAAGTGTATTTATTAAGTGTAACAACTTTTTTTAATCACTATCTATAATATAAAGCTATCAAACAAATTCATGAAAATATGTTTTTTTAGCGTCTAAAGTGAGAAGACCCCTCAAAATGACAATTTATGAGGCGTTCTCTCCATCGATGCTCTTTTATTCTTCCCAATTATATTCTGTGAAATCGAAGGTATATAAGACCTAATGATCATCCAGATCGACTGTAAACGATCCTTTTGGATGGAGTGTACTCGAAAGAGAGACAAATTTTAGGGATCCTGTTTTTTCTCGAAGATTGTCGACCGAGTCCGTCCAATTATGAAAGTTTTATTGTAGGGGTTTCTTTTTAGTTTGCCCAAACTATGAAATATTGAAGGGAGTGTAGGGTAAAAGTATAACGGGTGTCCCATTTTGATCTCATTCCTGATTTGTTTCGAAAAATATTTCTCCGATCAAATGTTGAGTGTAGTGCAACTTTTACGGTTCAAAGGGGGACGTTAAAAGTATTTTTTGTTCCAAAAGTCAAAATGGCGACTTTAAGATGGCGAACATATTTTTTGTAAATGGAAACATGACTATTTTCACCAAAAATATTGTCAAGCCAAAACTAACAACTTTTATAGGATTTTTGAAAATAAAGTTCATAATTTTTAGGTTAGAACACCATTTTTTACTATTTTAGCGCTAACTAGGTTGTACCACGAGGAGGTAAAGTCTTTAACATCCCTATAGGCGAAGTGTGCGTGTGTGTGTAGGTGTGGGTTTGTTTGGGTTTGTTCGCTAACCCGAACAAACCCAAACAAAGATTACGTTTCTGCGGCCCGTTACTTCCGTTATCAAACGAGCCCAAACAAACCCAAGTGTAAGTGTCCGTGTGAGTTTGCTTGAGTTTGCTTGAAACGGAAGTGACGAGCCGCTGAGACTTAATTCTTGTTTGCGTTATCGAACAAACTCACACAAACCCCAACAAACTCACATACACATACTAACACTAGGAATGTCAAAGACTTTACCTCCTCGCAATACATTTTGGATAGCGCAAAAATGGTGTTCTAACCCAAAAATTATGAACTTATCAAAAAACATTCCTACAAAAGTTGTTAATTTTGAGCTGACACATTTTTTGGTGAAAAAAGTCATGTATCCATTTTGAAAAACATGTCGGCCATCTTAACGTCGAAATTGTGATTTTCGGACCAACATTTTTTTAACGTCCCCCTTTAAACCCTAAAAGTTTTACTATACTCTATACTTGATCGGAGCAGTATTTTTCGAGATAAGTCAGGTATAAGATTGAAATGGGACACCCGGTGTATTATTACGACGTGTCTTAAGAATATACCGGTAAAGTATATTATTGAAGTGTAAAGTGTAAAGAGTATTATTTTGAGGATTTTAATAGAGAATCTGAAATCCTAGGAAAAGAAAGTTAAAAACAATGCAGCAATATCGAAGTATAGAAATATTTGTTTACCAAAAAGCGGCCAACAATGTAAAAAATATAGTGTTGGTAGTGAACAAGGATTTTTTTTCAATGATAAGGTAACCGGAGTTTGTTTCACAATCCAACAGAACTATTGGTAGCACAAGGCACAACATTGTGAGCAATCAAGAGTGGTATCGGACCAAATCGTCCGTCGCAAAAAATGCCGATGGTAAATGCTTGAGCTACAATTATCAAGCCTTCAATAACTTGCAACGTAGCGTATCTGCCGATAATGTGGTAATTCGTTCGCGCGGATTCAAACCATCCGATAGACACGATCCGGCTAAAAGAAATTTTCTCGAAAACTTGACTTCGAAGATATTGCACTTCGATATGGTGAGTTTCTCGGCGAGGAATTTGAAGAAGAAAAAAAAACTACGCGAGTTTCGTGATTCGCAGAAAAAGCTTGTAATTTATGACCGACAGCTGCTGCTATCTGCATGCTGATGCGAAAATACACCGTGAAGAAAACACTTCTTGAAAATGCAAAGCTCATCTGTAGAAATCTAAGGGTTGGCACTAACAAAATAGCAAAATAAAAAAAAAAATACAAGAGGATGGATTGTAACTGCTTCGCTTCGTACGCTACTTAATTGCGGATGTCTTGACTGTACAGTTATATCGAAAAGTTCATTAATTGCGAAGCAATACTTCTGAATAATTTCCTTGGGTAAGCGCTATTATTTTCTCGTTTTTATCTATTCACACATTCTATTCGTGATGGAAAATGGGAGAACTCGAAGCTTCATTTATTTCACTTTTATTTATAATTAATTAGACGCTTCGACTGTAATTGTAATTTAATTAAATCGATAAACATTCTGTGGCTCGTTTGATGCCGATTGTAGGAACAATTTCTCATTTTTGTCAAATATTACTGTACCCGGCGAGGCTTTGCATGTATCCGTAAAGAAATGTTACTCTCGTTTTCGTACATGTATCTTCGTTTGATCGATCTTGAAACTGTACTTTAGGACAGTGGCGAGGCAACACCGATCAATTTGCAAAAATTGCTCACACCAGCTATGGACACGACGGAAATGCTGCAAACCCGAAACAGTATGTACTTGATCTTTCTCGAATACTTATATTCACGCATAAAACTGAACTGTGAGGGGGAGGCCACGAATCTCAATATTTTGTCATTTCAAGAGAAAATGTATGCGTCATCCTGCTTTTACGCGCCCACGCATCCAACGGTTGAAGATCAAGTTGAACTCGCTCGTCGAATCTCGTATTCTTTGAGCGATGTCAAGAACATGAAGAGCAAGGGTCAATCAATGTACGTTAATCGGAAGAAACGCTCTGTTAAGTGGATTCACGACGGGAACGGTACATTTTTCATTTCTTTATATTTTTTTTCTCAAATGTCGAATTACATCTGAATTTTCGAAAAAGTATACATCTTTGCTATGACACTTTAAAAAAATATGGTAAATCACTTGTCATATATGATCGAAGTTATAATCGTGTTTTGTGAATATACGACCGTTCATATATGATTTTAAGGAGAAGAAGGAGACGAAGAACCCGTGTCACCGGTGTACAAGGTATGGAACACTTCAATTTTTGTTTGTTAAATATCGCTGTTCAAATTCGCGGCAAGTTCTGTTATCAAGGCAGAAAGAAATACTCGAAAGCAACGGTAGCAGCACTATAAAGATGAAGGTCGATTGAAAATCTCATTCTATAGATTTTCATTCAGACTCGAACTTTCTTCGACGTTTCCTATAACTGCGCAACAAAAAATGATTTTTTTTGTTCACAAGGATAAGGTCCCCCTGAAATGCATGATGAATCCGAATGGCAAAGTTTTGGACATTCATGGCATTCAAGCTCTTGGGGAGGAGGTTAACGTAGGTACAAGTCCGTTGAATGCTGAAAAGCTCTTTGACATCGTGCGTGATCTCAACAATAAAAAAGGACGGGGTAATGGAAAAATGATGACTTATGTGTGTATGAGTCCCACGATAGATTAATATGAAATATGCAATCAATTTGGAAGATACCAAAATCACTTAGGCTCTTCAATAATTATGTCATATAGTGTAAACATAATGATTTTTATCATCTCTACTTCAAACTTAAATCTGACAAAGTCCAAATGTTCCCTGAAATAGAAGAATTATTTTTAACAAATACAACAAGAAATTAATTCTCACGCACAATTTTACTTATTTTCCATTGTCCCTTTGCAGGCGCTGAAATCTTCGCGAAACGTAGAAAACGGTCGGAGAAGTGGGTGGTCGACAAGGAACAAACGCCTACGACTCCTGGTAATTTAACAAAGTCGTCGAATTTCTCGTCCAAACTGGATGTTGGTTCGAATGAGAATTCAAAATTCATGGGCGTGCCATCTTTGACAGCGCTACCAACGCCAGCTCCGAATTTCGAAACCAAACCATTTTACAATCCCTTGACGCTGGATCTCTCAGTGGGTACCCGGACACCCCAGAAAATAGGTGAGCCGTTGATAAGAGGTCGAAATAATGTTTAATAAAGGCCGAAGTTGCGCCGTTCACCCTTATATAGAGCAAAGTAGGCCTCGATTGGTTATTTTCAAACTTCGCACGTTATACTCTCCAATTGAATTTAAAAATTTCTATACACATATATGAATGTATATGGAGGATTAAATATTTCGGATTTCTTTTTTGGCATTGAACGAGACTAATATATTGAAAAAACAACACTCATTCTTGGATAAATATATGAATGCAGACAATACATATCTGCACAAAATGAATATATTCGATGAATCGTGCGCTAGAAAATATCAAATGTGTATCGAGAATTCTATATAATCTAATATGCTGGCTCAGTTGCTCCATTATAAAAAGAATAAATTGACAAAGCCCTCTCAGACCTCTCCATATTTTTTAGGCAACAATCTTCCTGATGATTTATAATGCAGATGGTCACTGGATTGTTCGATTTCTTGAAAATGAGCCTTCAAGATCTTTTCTGTTTTATCAGCTCACATTATACAACCCGTTAATATGACGAGAAATATTACATGTTTATGTTATGAATTTAATTATATACACAAACACATATATCTTTTTCATAAACCTATCGGATCATCTCAGACTCTATTTTGTTGTATCATGTTACTGTCGACTTTCAATCAAATCCAAAATCGCCGAAACAAGCAATGTTTATTCGCTTGTGCTGGATGACTCGTTATTGCAAACGCGATAACCGTCGATCGTAAATTGTGGTATCTTATCCCGAAGGTAAACACAAATCAGAATCTGTTTTTCCAAGATTTGAGATTGAGGCCTCGAAATACAAAAAATGCTAATCGGTTGCTTACATTTATAGAACAAATTCCACCCGAGTTTATGGAAAAACTTATACTACTTAGTTCCGTAATATTTTGTTAAATTTGTATACACAACTTTCCGCATTTCTTTTGCTACTGCTTCATATTAAATCACTGCACTTTGCATTATCATTATTTGCTTTCGCCAAAAAGTAACAAGTATCCAGGCACTGCATAATTAACACCGGTACAAGGAGCATCATCATTCGTAATAAAAAAGAAAGGGACATTCCTCCAATGTGAATCGAGGCCAAAGAACCAGAGTGGTGACAAACGAGAAAAAAAAAAGAAAAAGGAAAACGACTTCGTTCTAGGGGATGATCAGAAACGCGGCTACTACGTATCGGAAAACGGTAATGACAAGAAGTATGTTGAAGTGAAGAAAATTTATTTGCGGGAAGTAGCAGTGGGTACCGAGCCCGATTATCTGATCGGCGATGACGAGGAGAGGGCCGTTTCTGTCGAGAAATCCAAGCGCATCATGTCATTCAATCCCGCGTCAACCAATAACGATCATCATAAGTCAAATCGCCGAACAATGTCATTGACGAGCAATGGTAGTGTGAACGTTTGCTCCAACAATTATCCAAATCAGGAAATATCAAATAGCAGGGGAAATAATAACGTTGCGCGCCAAATGTCGGATCGCCATCCTCATGGCCATTCTCACAATCACCAGCAGTATCAATATCGCATGCAATCGCAGCAAATGGCCGAAGTAATGCCGGAAAGCAGCGAGTATACACCAGTTCCGGTGAAACAATTGATCCAAGAGTTCGAAAAAACTTGCCGACCAACCCTGCAGTACAAGCAGATCAGTCCCAAAATCATACCGATTGTCCAGCAATGTCCACCTCTTGATAACGATATATCGAGATTCTTCGAGTCCTCGCAACCTCAGCAAGTACACAGACCGTCCTCCAATGGACATGACCTCCCATCCAAGAAGAATACCAACACTGTCATCGGACTGGCCAACGGCAACAACAAGGGCTCGAATTATGGCGGGAACGGATACGGGGTCAAAAGTGGCTACGGTGGCCAACCGATGCAGAGTTTAATGGGGCATACGATCCGTTACGAGGAGTACGATTCAACCGAAGACGAGATCGACGATTCCTTCGATGACTCCGGATCCGAGGTCAATTATCGTCGAGCCTATCATGCCGACATGTACGATGACGAGTCTCAGAGTTGCGTGAACGGGAATGGAACAAGAGCCACCTCGAACGCAACGATGGACGAATACGAGATGTACGTGAGACAATTTGACGAGTCCAACGAACGGTTTGAAGCCCCGCCTGGATTTCGCAATGGCGATATCGACAATTGCAGCGACAACGATGAAAACCACAATAACGACCCTAAGTCGATGGTACTCGCTATGGTTGCCTCGCAGGAAGAGATACTCGATACTATGAAACATTTGCGGAATACTCCGGTTCTGGAAAATCTTGTTGGTGCTCCTTCGCCCAATTTCTATGCTGACGTAGGCAAGTTGACGCCAGCATGCGCTTTTTCACACGTTTTTAGAGCCGGATGATGCGATTCTCTTGCGTAATGACTCTGGATCAGCGGAACCAGTCTTGCGATAAATGTATGCAGTTCTCTTTGTGTAGAACTTTCCGTTGACGGAATTATTATTCAGTCGAATCATCCCCCAGGCTGTTAGTCGTACCGAAAATAGCTACACTGAGAGAAAAGTCCATGGTATTTACAACAAACGCCCATGGTGAAAGAGGGAATAGGAACATTCACGATAGTTTATTGACATCGCAATCATAATATGGTTAACACGACTATAAGCGAAAAGTATGCCTAAACATGCGATTTCGGTGGCGTGTTTGACTATCTATTATCCCCGAAATGATTATTCACTAATGTCAAAGGCTTGGCTATATAGACATGGTTAATTGAGTGCTATAAAAAAAATCATCGAGGCAGATCTCTCAGTTGCGTATTTTATTTTATCTTGGATTTATGAAATATTCTATGCATTTAGTAGACGGGCATTGATGCCTTGTAGCAACACTTGAATAACACACCAAATACGCATATAGCAGGTCGTATCTTATAATATGGTACAAGTCACCATAAACATCGTCGCAAATCACAGGCAACCTCTTGAATCAGTGTATTTCAGTTCACTATTGGAATCTTGGGAAAGTACAATTTTTACAGTATCAGGGAATATCCATTTTATAAAAACCTACTATATTATATAGCAGTGAAGAATAAACGTATGTTCGTAAGATTGATGATGGCGGTTAACATATGTGCATAATTCATGCAACTGCTAAAATATCAATAAGCAGTACTATACGTTTGGCAGTAACTATATCTATAAAGTATTATCGTTCTCTCGGGGAAATATAAAATATAGTTAAAATATGCTTGAGAACACCATACATTTCTCTCAGTGTGGCTCATCGGGCGCACCTGATTGGTCCGACTTAAAAAATGAATAATAATTTAGGGGTTCATCTGAGACCCATACATACTTACACCAATCGACTCAGCAGTTCACCCGCAACCCACCATTTCAGGGACTACCTTTAGTTCTGGGACATCCTATATAGTTTCACTGGGCGGTAGTTGATTGTTTTTGGGCTTGTCTTTCGGAAGAGTTGTTTCCAAAAAACAGCTTCTGGTACAGTCATGCTGCGGGGAATTACGTCCAGAAATATCGCAAATTTGTCGGCTTTTTTGCATGTCTGCTTGCTTTTTGGAATTATTATGGTTGCTACTTTCCCCTCTCTTTCTGTTTACTGATCTGTCTTTCTGTTTACAAACAATCGTGATTCTGAGGCTCCCATATTTATCTGGTACATTACAATGTGTACAGCATACCCAAGTATGCGGTAAACCTGAAAGCAAAGCAAAATGTATCCTGAAATTCGGAATTATTGGAACGTTTTGCTGACTTTCTGACCTTTTGTACTCCCCGTCAAATGGATTGTCGCGATATTTCGAGTTATAATTTCAAAAAAGTCAATCAAACGCGAATGAGACTTTCGAAAATCTTCGGGATTCATGTATCTGGCATCGGTCTGTGTAAATGTCTTGCTCATGTTCCAAGATAATCTTAATCGATTCGTTCATGAGTGAGTCGAATCAAGGGATCTTCAATATTTACGAAATCGATGGTGAGGGAAATATCGGAATAATATCTGGTATTACAGGTAACAACAAGCTGTGCGAGAGTACGTATCAAGGTCCAAAAATTGCGAGTTATCAAACTCTGACGAATTACAACACCGCTCCGCGGGGTTGGGATCAGACGCAAACTTTTTATCGACCTGTTACGTTCGGAAAACAACAGGAGCCAATCGCGTATTCGGACTTTTAGTGAGGCACGATTCTCATGCGGTAGGTTTATAACGTATTATAGCAAAATCGAATATGTTCTATTTGCGATGAAATATTCGATTCATTTTATGTTTGCAGGAAAGATGATGAGATCGTTGTGTATATTTTTTGAATTCTCTACAACGATTCGCATTGGTACGAAAAAAACTGGATTGTCTTTGATCAGCCTACAATTTTAGTTGGATTGAATTCGAAAATGAAAAAAATTTGCAGTGATCCTCAAGAGCGTACCGAAACCAGGTGTTATTTTTCTCTTCCGTGTCCGGTGACTTATCTTCGATACGAAAAATTGAAAGCCCCGATTCAGATAAATGGTGTGCATTTGATGATATTCGGTGAAGTTGCATTACATACATGGCTTTAAAATTCTTAGCGCTTCGTACCACAATATATATATGTATACTATGTATCACATCCATTTAAGTTGTTATTATTCGTTTCTCTGTGCTATGTCATAGCACTTTTGTTTATTCTATACCAATAAAAATTCATTTTCTTAATGTTCCGGTGGCAGTTTTATTTTTATTTTCGGCTCCTAGTCCTCTCCCAATTCCTTTCTTGCGTTTCCGTTTACGAAGACTGGATAACAGTGGACACTCCGGTGTCATGGAATTTCCGGAAAATCATTTTAGCCCTTTAATGCGTGAATAATCAAAATTGATTAATATAAAGTAATTGATTATTTTTACGCAGAGTTACAATTTCATAAAAACGAAGTCTAAAGATTAACGCTCCTGAAATATTTTGCAACATTATTATATATCCTTTTTGATTCCTAGAAATTAGTTTTCGTATTGGAGAGGATTTTTCCTTAAACGATGATTAACATGCTTGAGCAAAATGAATATGATATTTCATGCGAACTGCAATAAGACGAATATAGGTATAATCAAAGAAATGGATTTTCAATTATTTGTTGATAATTGACATTTTTGGTAGGTATAAAAAAAATCTGTAGTTTCAGTATCCCGTTTCAGGGTGCAATTAAAATAAAAGTGCGACATAAAAATAAAAATAAGAGTAAGACATAACAAATGAATGCGGAATTTAATCTTATTTCATATTTGATCAGGCTTGTGTCATGGAGGCTCGGCCGCTGTTTAATTTTTTTCAACAATAAAAGATCGGGTATCAGAGTTGCGTCTGCAAGACACGATCACCCAGCGTATCTAATCATCACCGATGGAATGTTCAGTTGGACGTTGCCGAACGTTCCTGATTTTTATTTCAGGCAAGCCCATAAATATTCCTTCGCTCTTCGGTCATTTCACAATGAGGAGTAGTGTACGAAATAATTTCGGTACCTTATTCGAACTAAACCAATACGAGACAAAATCAGTATAAATAATAGATATTTGATTATTCAGCAGAAATTGGTTGCTTAAGGGGTCTCCTCACTTCGGACGTTAAAAAAAGGCTACTGTAATGCATTTTTTGATAGGTTTATATTATAGATATTGATATAAAAGTTGTTACACTTAATGAATACAATTTCGAAATACATAAAAAAAAGTTCTGTATTTATGTAACCCAAACAAACGTTAAACGCGTTTGTCCGATTCTTATGAAATTTTAACCACATATTCTTTACAACTACAGCTATAGCGCATATCAAGGATTTTTTAAAATTTTGATATTTACCATTTTTTTGCAAAAAACGGTGAAATAAACACGTTTTTTGTTTATTTCGAAAATGTTCGTCATTGTATTATTTTGTATATACAAAAAATCGTATGATATGCGCTATAGCCATTAACATACTGAATTAAAAACCGTTTGATTTTTTCGTTTTGGATGATGTATCTCCGAGATTTTATCAACAGCGCATACCTACCATTTTTTTGGAACTTTTTTTTAACTACCATTTTCGTCTATAAATAGTGACTAAAATAAACTAAAGTTTAAAAAAAATGTATTTCGAAAGTGCATCTGTTAAGTGTAACAACTTTTATTCATGAAAATTCAAAATTCATGAAAATAGCGTTTTTTAGCATCTAAAGTGAGGAGACCCCTTAATTATTTTCTAAGATGACTTATGCTATTGATTAAATTTCCGTACAGACCTGGCTGAAGAACGGCCGGTTATTTTTTTCAAGGACAAATACTCCTCGGTGTTCCGATCCTGTTCCGGATCTTCGTCAGAATTCACTGCAGGAAGAAATTCTTCCTCGAGGCAGAGAACGGAATCGTCCCTAAAGTCTCCTCCACACGCTACTTTACCGAAGGTTACTTTACTCCATGTACCTCGAGGAAGAATTTATTCCTAGAACAAACTCTAAAACGGGTCTGGATGGGCATCGTAACATATAAGTGTATTTTTAGTTATTACCGCAGTTACACGAAGCTTTCAGATAATTGATAATTTTTTACTAAATAAACATTTTTTCCAGCAGAAATTGTAAAATATTTCATGACTGCTACAGTGTATTCAAACATCAATAAGGAATTTTGGTAACCAATTTACAGTATTCTGGCGTTTTGATCTGCAACTGTATCGTCCCCTTCCTATCCCACCCTCCCTCTCTCGCTCTCGTATTTCCCTCGCTGTCTGTTTTTGTATACAATCATATTATCTGTGTGCGTACGTATCTTTTAAAATTATCGCCTTGGTTGTGTATACAATGAAGGGGCAGTGAGAGGTCGCTACCACTGCACGTTCGTTGGTTGGCAACAAATCGCCATAAATAGAGAAGATTGCTACCATTATGGCATTAGGCTCTAGGGCCGTGAACGGTGAACTTCACGATGTCCCGGCGTTTTGTATCATTTTCGGTCTTGATTTTGCTTCTTCATGTCTTCTCGTACGGCCAGACAGCACACATTCGGACGCAAGGTGTAAAAGCACCTAGCTGCGGTTACGAGGTACGTTACGCTAAAGAAAGATAGTCCGAAATTTATAAATGATTTGTATTTGTATACTTGTTCAAATCCGTAGATAATATTTGATACAATCGATTTGACCAAAATTGGCTATTTCGGATGCATCTTTTTTTTGTCGACATAAAAAGGTTGAAATTTATTGTCATTTAAACGTGAAAAGTCATCTTGACACAGGAATGAAATATAGAATTTACTGCCGCCACGTGGCTCATGGCAATTAATTGTGAAAATGCTTCAATTTTATCCTATTCGAGCAGTTTTTTTTTCAAAGCTCGGAAAGTGGCTGACCGAGAAATGAGACTTTTTTGAGAATACTAAAAACGCAATCGAAATTAGGTTTGAAGAGTTTATTGTACATGTGTTGACGTGTCAAAAAAAAAAAAACAAATTCATGAAATAAAATACAAAATGAAGGTTGAGGGGTAGTTACACGGAGAGCGTTTTTTTAGGCGCTCTGTCGGAGGACGCCGAATTTTGATGGATTAGCACCTAGGACAAAAAAAAATTAGTCATTTACATTAGTTTTGCTAGAAAAGTGCACTCGGTTATAAAAAAGATGTTTTTTTTTTCGCAAAATGGCATCAATCTGAATAATAAAAAATCGCTAATAAATCGTCCTTAATTTACTTATAAAAACGATAATTGTTTATGAATCGTAAAAATCGTGTATACTTCTTTGGAGAATCTATCTAAGAAGCTACAGTTAACATTTCAAGTTGATTGGATGAAAACTCCCCGAATTATGCGTCCTCCCAATTTCAAAAACATCGTTTCCACAAAATGCCTTTGAGGGGGAAGATACGTTTCGGTGAGGAAAAAATGGCCGATTGTCGTAATTTTTTTTTCAAAGGAAATACTTCTCTACTATTCTTGACACTCAGAGTATGTTTGATTATTACTTTTGGCCGTCACATGGTATATTTTATTTTTTATTAATCTTTAAAAATAACGGAGCTTTGGCACGGTCTTCTAAACGGGTTGCGGCGGATGTTGTCAGACGTTCATTACCACCCATACGCAGAATATGAATGAAGAAAAAGTGAAAAATGTTGAAAATCGATGAAATGGTACGCTATGAAACTTTTCTTCATTTTCGAAAAGATTTTGAGTATTTTTTTAGACAATAAGGTTCGAAAGATTTATACCAAATTTGATCAGAATCGGTTTAATGCGTTTTAGCTATACGTCATGCCAGATTCGAAAATCCAGTTTAGAAGACCGTGCCAAACCTCCGCCATTTTTTCAAGATTAATTTAAAAAAATACGATGTAACAGCCAAAAGTGTAATTAAACATACCCGAAGTCTCAAAAATGGTAACTTAAGCTAAAAAAGGAAACGGTTGAAATTCTGTCCCGACTTAGATGTAGCGCTTTAAGTTTGCAACATAATTTCTCTGGTCTTTGAATAATTTATCCACACTCATTTTAAATATAATTCTCTCCGATCTAGTCATGCCCCACAGTGGATCCGACAAAACTCAATATTCATATAGTGCCGCATACACACGATGACGTCGGATGGTTGAAAACTGTTGATCAGTATTACTACGGTAGTAAATCAAGGTACCAAAAAGCGGGTGTGCAGTATATCATTGATACAGTGATCGAAGCGCTTCGAGATCATCCCGAAAGAAGGTAACTTTTTTTTCAAATGCTTTATTATGTCTTGTGAAAAGAAAAACAAAATACTGTTTATTCAAAGTAAATTTGCAAACTCATCCATCTAGAAATTAATTAAAAAAAGGTCGATCGATAAAACAAGGAAGAAAAAAACAGAAATAATTACTTTTTTTAGAAAAAATAAGTGTTTATCGTACTTGAGGCCTTGAATATCTTTGGATAGTCTGAAAACAAGGCTTTTTCGGGATATACAAAAATGACTAATAAAGCAATTATAATGAGGTTTGGCGGGTTCATTTTACATATCTCCAAGAACTCAGATAATTTTTTTATTTTCCATTAAAATTCAAAATAACCGCCCGTAGCCGGCTCTTGAGGGAGCTCTTTGAGGCGCTCTACGGGCCGACTCGTTGGAGCCCCTATATGAACACCTAGACCAAAAATATTTTTCTTCGTAATCTACATGAATTTCGCTAGCGAAGGACACACAATTATTACGAAATATTAATTTTTGCAAAATTGACCCCATTTCGAAAAAAAAGTCGCATTATCGACTGAAAAAACGGCTCTAATGTGTTTATAAAAACCGCAATTGTTAGTCGATCGTAGAAAGCATGTGTACTTCGTTAGAAAACCTGTCTGAGAAGATACCGTTAAAATTTGAAGTCAATCGGTTGAAAATTGTAGGAGCTGTGAGTTCGCCCGATTGTAAAGACCTAGTTTTAAGAAAATCGCGTTTCAAGTTTTAAAACCATTTTCTTCGGACCATATCATCTTAGGATCTTCATACATAATTTAAGACAATAAAAAAAAACTTTTTTCGTTTTCAAAGTTATATAAGGACGTAAACTTAAAAAATGTTATTTAGATAGTGCTGCTACTAGAATAATGTATTAAATATATAATTGGAATATTATGTTTATGTTTGATGGAAATGTTAAGTATACGGTGCATGGCGAATGCTTACGTGCATTTTTTCACCTAGTATATACCGGCAGGAACCATTTCTGCCTCCTAGTGATAGAGGAACTTAAAAAAATCATTTGTTTGGCAGATTTATTTACGTGGAGACCGCGTTTCTTTGGAAATGGTGGCAGAGGCAGAGCGACAAAACCAAAGATGAAGTGAGATCATTCATCAATGATGGGAGGCTAGAAATAATCGGTGGAGGATGGAGTATGAACGACGAGGCTGTAACTCACTACCATTCAATGATAGATCAGTATACTTGGGGCTTCAGGTGAACATCATGCATTTGAATAACGCAGCTTTGAGTATTACATCCTCTTACACGGTTAACCGTCAAACAAGTATTGATAAAACCATCAAAAATAGTTTTCCACTAAGCTTTTAGGCAAACACATTTTCCTCTATGAATTGTATCATAAGAAGTATAATTCTACTCAATTTGACGAACTCTTGGTCCTTTCAGAGATAAGTGTCGAAATATCTCAATCCATATGGTTCACGAATTTGTGCTCTCTGATCGTGAAGGCTGTGACTATAGATATATGGTACACTAACGATTATACGATGAAGTATTAATCAGCGAACTGTGACTTTTTTCTGGTTCGCAATCAAAGGCGGTTGAACGATACCCTAGGGGAATGTGCGCGACCGAAAATAGGCTGGCAGATTGACCCATTCGGCCATTCGAGAGAACAAGCTTCGATGTTTGCTCAAATGGGCTTTGATGGCATGCTATTCGGACGCTTGGACTATCAGGACAAATCGAATCGCCTCACCAACAAGGCTGCCGAATTCATATGGAAAGCAAGTTCAAGCTTGGGTAAATCTAGCTTAAAATGGAGATACAAATATTTTAACACATGCCAGTTCATTTGTTTTTGAAAACTGTATTTTTTGTTATTATTTGTTTTTCCTGGAAACGTCGTCCTTGGGGTCTCGGATTTTTTTTTTCGATCTTAATGAACCTTCAACGGCATATATATATATATATATATATATATATATATATATATATATATATATGCGTGTATGTGTATTTTGCAGAAAATGCGAATTTGTTTTCGGTCGCACTTTATAATACGTATTCGCCACCTCCGGGATTCTGTTTTGATATACTGTGCAATGATGAGCCAATGATCGATGATGTCGATAGTCCTGAAAATAATATTGATGCTCGGGTAAGTTAACCGCCATAACAACGAAAATAATTGGAAAAATATTCTTTTGTTATAATTCTGTCGCATTGATAACATTTGCATGCATCATGGATGACAATATATAAGAACGATTATATTTATATAGTAAAAAATAATAATAGAAAAAATAAATTACAAAGTATCATTGCGTAATTTAAGCCCGTAATACGTTACATGGGTGGCATGGAGTATGATCGATAAAATGTACAAGCTTTTCGATTCTATACTGCCAACATCATACAAATTGAAGGTAATTGTTTATTTCTCTGTAACAGGTGAAATCTTTTATCGAATTCACGGACAAGCAAGCCCAATTCTATCGAACTAGAAATATGATAATAACAATGGGGGGAGACTTTACGTATCAGCAAGCGCAAATGTCATTCAGAAATCTCGACAAGTTGATAAGGTACTCAAGTCATAATAATCGATGTATAGTTGTGACGTTGCTGGTGTATTTGTTTACTGTTCTCCTCGGTCAGTATATTCCCGCAATCATGCCATAACGAGCCGCCCACTAGCGATTTACCAAGGTTAAAAATACCGATGATCAAATCATTTTGTAAACTGATGCGAAACTAAAGATAAACATTATTCAAAATATCTCTACAATTTAATTTATGTGAATTAACGCAGGTGGAGCTGTTTCGCTCATTCTGTGAAGTGCAGGCACGGCATTATCTCACTAATAACATTATTCTGACAATGGGCGATGATTTTCATTATCAAGACGCGTTTACCTGGTTTCATAATCTGGATAAGCTCATTAGGTAAGAGGTATAAACGCTGATGTGAATACTTCGACAGTACCCTCGGTTGGTCATTATACGTAAAACAAGCAAGTGGGATGCTCGGATTATTGTAATGATGGATTGGGAAAACTTAAGTCCACTTTACTTCTTAACTTCTTCTCACTTTAGACGCTAAAAAAGGCTATTATCGTGAATTTTTTTCATAGGCTTATATTATAAGATATTGATATAAAAGTTGTTACACTGAATAAATACACTTTTGAAATAAATTTAAAAAATGTTATGTATTTATGTAACCCAAACACACTTTAAACGCCTTTTTCTCGAAACAACGTTTTTCGACGGCTTGTTGATAAAATCTTCGAAAGTACTGAACCGATCCTTATGAAATTTTAACCACATATTCTTTATAACTATAGCTATAGTGCATATCAAGGATTTTTTTAAATTTTGACATTTCCTATTTCTTTTTGCCAAAAAACAGGTTTTTGTTTCGTGAAAAAACAGGTTTTTCTTTCGAAAAATGTCCGCCATTTTGTTATTTTTGCATATATAAAAAATCGTATGATATGCGCTATAGCCATTAACATACTGAATCTAAAACCGTTTGATTTTTTTGTTTCGGACATTTTTCAATGTATTTTTGTACTTTTCTACTAATATCTATAATATAAACCTATCAAAAAAATGCATGAAAATAGCCTTTTTCAGCGTCTAAAGTGAGAAGGCCCCTTAAGTGACGAGCAGCCCCCATGGAAATTTGTATACGCAAAAATATACTGCAAATTTATTTGATTAAAAATTGTAATATATGTGAAATGTATGCCATATATTGAAAATATATGTTGCATATATGTGCCAAATTCTAATTTTCGTAACGCTTTTATATATGATATGTATATGCGTGGTATTACTGTATATCAATGTATCATACATCAATGATATATGTAGCATTTACCCTGCATATATACCACATATATTTAGCATATATGTTGCATACACAGTGCGTACATACCACATATATACTGCATAAATGTGGCATATGTGTATGCATCATATATAGTGTTTATACGTAGCATATATGTTTTGGTCAGAAAGATATATCGAAAATATATGGGTCATATATGCGTCATATATTTGGTGCATATATACTGAATATATACGTATTATTCTATTTTTCGTTACTATATATGCGACCGGTATATATATATATATGTAGCATATATTTTCTGCATATATTTTACGTACATAAATTTCCATGGAGGAGGCGAACAGAGCTGAACTTTCCACACTACGCCAATTTTTTTTTCTTCTTCTTCAAGCACACCTTTGTTAGCTCCCGAAATATTTTGAATCAAATTCGGCTCTAAACACCTCAAAATTGGTTAAAGAGGAAACAAAATTGACGTAGTGTGGACAAGTTCGGTTTCGTTCGCCTGCTCCTCATAGAATATTGTTATAATCCTTATGGGAGGATATGTACAATATAGTTTTGTCTTTTTTGGAATTGTACATTTCATCTATTTCAATGCAACTGAAAATATTCGTATTTGCACAAATAGATGGGACGGTTTTTCCAAATTGTGTGTGTAAAGGTTTCGATTGCTCTTTCATACAACGCTATATAAAGATACATATGTGTTTATTCAGTTTTTGTGTACATATTGTCCAGATAGATGTTGCTACTATGTACAATTTGTATCTCACGGATATACAATAGAAAATTTGAAATAATATTACAGATACACGAACGAGAAGCACGGTTCTGAAGTAAACGTATTTTATTCGACTCCATCGTGTTATCTGAAATCATTGAACGATTTGAATATGTCGTGGCCGACGAAATCCGACGATTTCTTCCCCTACGCGAGTGATCCGCACGCTTACTGGACCGGTTACTTCTCCTCAAGACCTACCTTGAAGTTCTACGAAAGAATGGGCAATAACTTTTTGCAAGTGAGTATTTTTTGTCCCTTTTAATATATGACCCTACGGGCATTATTTTCTAAAGTTTCGGCAACTTAAAAATTCTTTAACTTATCAATGATTTAGGCAGACGCGAAGAAATTGAGCAATTTCGATGGTGTTGAAGTTTGCATCGTTGGGACGCAACGAAGGTTCTCTTTAGATTATATTTCGCATATTTTTATTGTTGTAGAAGATCCTTTTTATAGATTTACATAGTAGATTGGTCAATAAATACCTTACAAAATGGTTATACGATATTTGTGGGCGTTTTAGATTATATTTTGCATATTTTTTATTGTTGTAGAATGTCCTTTTTATAGATTTACATAGTAGATTGGTCAATAAATACCTTACAAAATGGTTATACGATATTTGTGGGCGTTTTAGATTATATTTTGCATATTTTTTATTGTTGTAGAATGTCCTTTTTATAGATTTACATAGTAGATTGCTCAATAAATACCTTACAAAATGGTTATACGATATTTGTGGGCAAAATTTGCCAAAAGAAATTACAGGAATTCAAAAATATTAATTTTCCTTGCATTCCAACCATGCAAAGTTCAACCTCGTGCAATTTTAAGCGACTTTTTGAACTAAGAAATAATCATTCTACATTTATCAAACTTCTACTTCAATAGTATATTCCCGTAGACTTCGATTTGCAAAAAAAATAAAAATTCTTTTTAGTTAAAACATCTATAGTTTCTATTTGACAGTCAATAAAATGAAGAATATGTAAAGTTAAGAGAATGGCACGCATTTGCAAAAAAAATCAATATATCACGCAAAATTTCTGAAAAATTTGGATTAAGACGGAATGACACCTCATCGCGGTCGGTATGGTAGAACATTTATAGATACCCAAAAATCTCTGAAACGGCTCTTCAGATCCCGTCGAAACGTTGCCAAATGACGTCAAATAGATAGGCGAACAGCTGTCTGCCCCTCAAATTTTCTGAATTTGAGGAAAAAAAGTAGATAGGCTTATGATAAGCCAATCTACGTTTTTTTTGTACAAATCTACCGACCAGGTCTTGCCAAAAAATTTCCGCCCAATAGTCAAATTGTTCATATATTGAGTCTCATAGAAAAAGTGGCTAATTATTCCGTACAATGAAAGTAAAGCTCAGCTCAGATATATCTTCATATTCATATTTATCATCATCCAATTATTTTAGATAGTGAAGCAATTGTCAGTACTGACAAATCTGAATTCGAACAATGAATATCTCGACCAATTCCGCGAAGCTATGGGCATGATGCAACATCACGATGCAGTCACCGGCACCGAAAAGCAACACGTTGCTTCCGATTATGCGAGAATTTTGCACGAGAGTATGAGTCGTGGAGCCGATATGGTATCCGAAGCCATTGGGTAATTCATTCATCTATATAAAATGGGGAAAAGTCAGGTTGTCGATTTATTTAGCTCGCTCAATTTGCTCTGGTTTTGTGCAACAGCAAATGGGCCGTTCAGTACACTAGCGACGAGACGAGTGTTTTGCCGAAGTTTCAATCGTGTCCGTTACTGAACATCAGTACTTGCCAACCCTCGGAAGAGAACAACAATTTCGTAGTCACCATTTACAACCCCTTGAGCCAGACGGTCATGCCGTACATCAGAATACCAGTTCAGGGAAAGGCTTACAGTGTCAAAAACCATGCAGGTAACAAAACTATATTTCTACAAAATGATCGTTACATTTCCATATTGTAATTACTCTTTTAAATAACTTTTTACTCTTCGAAGTAATCAACAATTAAGTAAGTACTAGAAGTTGAACAAAAGTAAGTCATTGATAATCGTTTCCATATTCTTGCCACTAATAATTTCTTACATGAACAGAACATTGATTACGTCAGACTTTAATATTTAGGTGAAGTAATTCGTTGTTTTTTTAAGTTTACGTTCATATATATATATATATATATATAGAGAGAGAGAGAGAGAGAGAGAGAGAGAGAGAGAGAACCCGCAGTCTAGATTATAGCATCCCACTCCTATTACGTAGTGGCCATTCCCTAGTTCATGAAAATAATAATAAAAAAATATATGTGAAATACATACAAGGTGACCTATTTTTCTTTAGGCGTTGATCTGCCGACTCAGCTGGTGCCTATACCTTCTTCGGTACGCAGCATGCCTGGAAGATTGAGTAAAGCTACCAGCGAATTGGTCTTCCGAGCTGATGAGATTGGGGCGTTGGGTTACCGATCCTTTTATGTGAGCGAAATTCCCAACGAGATCGAAACGACAAGTACCGACCCATTGGCAAACATTTCATCGATCGGTGGAGAGGTTAGTTTCGAAGAAAAATTTAAATGATTGAAATAACTAAAAGTACGTCAGGTCAAAGTGGAACTTAACGATATTCTATGATATCTCGAATCTGAACTATTCGTAATTTTGTCACACGTTCACAGTTATACGATATAACTGTCAATGCAATGGGAAATGTCGAGATTCAGTGGAAGAATGGGAAAGATATGAAGTTGGAGCAATCCTTCCACTATTACGAAGGGGCGGAGGGTAATAACGAGGTTGCCGAAAATCGATCCTCTGGTGCTTATATCTTCAGGCCCAGAGGTCCAGGGGCAAGAGACGTCAAATACCCAATATCGAACAAATTCTACACAGGTATGACTTTTCACTGGGAATTCAAATAGCAAAAATAAAGAGGAATGAAAATTACTGTTAAAAATATTACGGGATATAGTGAAAAATACTAAAGAATATTTTACTTAAAAAAATGTTCGTATTAAAGGTAAAAAGTAGATGCTATAAAAGAAAATAATATATTTTTAGACATTTTTTATGTATGCTTTGTTTGCTGTACACGACCCGCTTTCAAACTAATAATTGGATGTGACCTCTTGATGAATCCGTATTATTGTTTTTTTTTCTGATATTTAATTCGTTAAAATGTGATTCCTCAGAGTAACAGGAGAAAATCTTCGATTTTTCAGGTCCTTTAGTGGAAGAGCTTCACTTATCCGTTAGTGATTGGATAAGTGAGGTTGTAAGAATTTACAACGGCGAGGAGAGAATAGAATTTAATTGGGTCGTTGGACCAATACCCACGGATGAGTGAGCCAATTTTTCTAGTCCACTGCATTAGCCGGATAACTTCTCTCATGATGTTCTTTTTGATAAAACAAAAGTGATGCAATTTTTTTTTTCAGAGATAAAGTTGGCAAAGAAATAATCACGAGGTATTCGAGTAATTTGGTATCCGGCGGAGTATTTTACACAGACAGCAATGCGCGTGAGATGCTCGAGCGCAAGAAGGATTACCGTCCATCCTGGAACCTCCAGTTGGCCGAACCGATCGCCGGAAATTATTATCCGATCACTTCCAAGATTTATCTAAAAGACGAGGATAAAAAGCTTAGACTGAGCGTGCTGGTCGACCGATCTCAGGGAGGCTCGAGCTTGCGGGATGGTGAACTTGAACTCATGGTTGTTACTCTTCACTTTCATACGATATATTTGAAGATACGATCTGTTTCTGTTACTGTTGTCCAATCTGACAAATTTCAATATTTTGCACGTAACGCAATAACGACAAAAAAAAATCAGTAAATAACAAACTACAAACGTTCAGTTCATTCTCAATTCACGGAGGTCATACGGAAAAACAAAATGAGAGACGTTTTTTCATTTAGATTCACAGACGGCTGCTCAAGGATGACGCGTTTGGCGTCGGCGAGGCGTTAAATGAAACAGTTTTTGGCAAAGGGCTAGTAGCCCGAGGTCAACATTATGTTTTTGGTAGTGATATGAATGATGTTGAAGCTTCGGCCCTCAAGGAAAAGTCTGCTGTTCTCGAATTTGCTCTTCGACCGTGGACTTTCGTAACACCTGCGAATGGCATGACTTTTGAGGAATGGAAGGGAAAGTACAATATGAAGGCGAGTATTTTTTTTGTCATAAATTCATAGATTTATTTTATTCATATAAACGCGTATGACCATTTGTTGGTACTTGAATTGAATTGCGTATGTTATATTTAATACCAGCTTTTCATATCCATGCAAGCACACCCAGAGCCACACTGTATATCATAGGTGCATGCGTATATATTTCAATATAATCCATTCGTATTTTTCAACTTAACAATAACGAACAAAACCGGTAAATTTATGATTTTTGTGATCAATTAAATTTGTGATTAAATTTGTGATTTAAATTTGTGATTAAATTTGTGATTAAATTAAATTTTGTGATCAAATTAAAAATAATTGTTCCATATTCTGAAATATCCGGCAACATTTTCGTTAAATGAGACATTTCTGGTATGACTTCTGTTTGTTTTTAATATGTATTGATACAAATTTCATGATCGAGCAGAAAGATGGTCTGTGGAAAAAGTTACCGCAAAACGTACGGATTCTCACCCTCGAGCCATGGAAGGACGACAGTATTTTGTTGAGATTGGAGCACGTTTTCGAAATCAACGAAGCGGGGACACTGTCAGAACCCGTTGTTATCAACATTCAGGTGTGTACAAGAATATTCATTTGCGCAGTATATCGTATTACCTCTAAATATAAATATTTGCAAGGATTATTGTTATCAAAGGCAAACTGTTATTCATACGTTGCCGAAAAAAATGTCTGACGTTTCTGAGAAAACTTCTTAGTTTTTGACATTTATTCGACCATTATAGTTGGAAAAATATTCAAGACTAACGTTTCAGCGATATATAGTGATGGAATCTATCAATGACTTATAGCTACAGTTATAAGAGAAATATGTTGATTTTTTTAAAGATAATCTTTTGATTTCAGGACTTGTTTGATCCGTTCACAATTATTACGGTTCGCGAAACGACCCTTGGCGGTAATCAATGGATCGAGGACATGAAGAGATTCCAGTGGTATCCCGAATCGAACGAACTCGATAGGCCCGATATATACGAAAACTTGACTGCGCCGATATCAGCCAAGGATTTCGTCATAAACGTGCTGATGAAGCCAATGGAAATTCGCACCTTTGTCATTAAGGTGGCTCGAAAATAAAAATAAAGATTTTTCTTCATCAAACTTTTCTAAAAATAAATATTTTTCATACATAGTGATGTTACTCTAAGATATGATGTAGAATAAAAAACAATATGGTAACATCTCCAGCCAAGCGAAAAAAACGTTGTCCAGTCGTTAAAATGGATTTTCAACTGTCCATCAATTAACATGGAACATCAAATGCCGAAATGATAAATATGAATGGTGTCACCCAACAAAGAATAACAGCATACGGATTTGTAAAAAAATATACATGCCAATTTAATAAACAAAGCAATTTTTATAAACTTTTATTCGTTTATGTGTATTATTTTCATTATTTTATTATAATAAGCAATAAACCTTCATTGTTATTATTGTTGAATACATACAACACGAGGTATTTTTTATTCGATTTTTTGTATCCGTCATCTCATTAGGGCAATCTGAGAATTTCAATAAAACTATTTCCGTAACGTTACTGGACCTCCTCTAATCTCTTGTCAACGAGAAATAACGAAGAAAAACATTATTTTTTCTTTGACACTGCAATTTTCGAAAACAAAAATGCGAAGCCTTCCCCATTTTTTGATTCTAGTATGGTCTAATACATGAAGCGCATATACGGCCGAAATAAGTCATCCGTAGAGGTGCTTAAGAGGGAATGACACCTCATCGCGGTCGGTATGGTAGAACAATTATAGATTCCCAAAAATCTCTGAAACGGCTCTTCAGATCCCGTCGAAACTTTGCCAAACGACGTCAAATAGATAGACGAACAGCTGCCTTCCCCTCAAATTTTCTAAATTTGAGAGAAAAAAACTAGATTGACTTATCATACGCCAATCTACATTTTTTTTCTCAAATTCCGAAAATTTGAGGGGAAGACAGCTGTTCGTCTATCTATTTGACGTCGTTTGGCAAAGTTTCGACGGGATCTGAAGAGCCGTTTCAGAGATTTTTGGGAATCTATAATTGTTCTACCATACCGACCGCGATGAGGTGTCATTCCCTCTTAAGGCGTAAATCTGCGTAGAAAAGAATCGACTTTTCGTTTTTACATCTCCTACAAGTTTCAAGCGTTGAAAATATACCATATAAATTTCACATCGATATCTACAAAATTGACGAAGTTATTGAATTCTAAGTAAAGCACGCTCGAGCGTTCAGGTTTCGCTACCTGGCGCGGAGCGCACGGTAGGCCCGCTTTCACGGTATTTAGCATGCCAGCTCTCCTATCGATCTACATTGTGTGTTCTGTTGATCACAACAATAGAATCCCATGAAGCTGCTGAGGGTACTTTATATGACCCTGGAATTGTCGACTAGAGGTAAAGTTGAAAATATCACTTCAGGCGATGTACCACGTGACATATGAGTGCGAGAGAGATAGCTGAAATTTACGAACTGAGATTCTTCAGAGATGAATAATATTTAGGGCAAAAAGAAATCATCAAGCTCTGCGTCAGGGAATTCTCCAGAGCCTAATGCTTTGTTTTTTCCTAAAAAATTTAACCATCTATGAGAAAAATGGGTTGGAAAATTTGTGAGGTTATGTTGACCTTCTACATGCCCTTAAGGGGGGAGATAACTTTAGGCGCGGAAAAAATTGCCGAGTTTCATGATTTTTTTTTTAGAAGTCAGATTTCTTCTTCACTTTTGAAACTTAGGGTATGTTTTATTACTACATACCCTAAGGTCTACATACCCTATTATATGGTATTTTTTTTAAGTTATTAATCTTTGAAAATGGCGGCCATTTTGCTACATTTTGCAATTAAAAAATGCCTACATTTTGCAATAAAAAACGGACTTTTTTTTAGTTTTTCAAAAAGATTAAGGATCATGTTATAGACAATAAAGTTGCGAAGATTTATATCAAATTTCATCCGAATCGGTCGATAAGTTTTTCTAGCTATACGTCAAGCCAGTTTTGAAAATGAGTTTAGAAGATGGTGCCATATATCCCATGTATGACTGTGCCATTTTTTCCGATTAATAGAAACAATACTATGTAACGGTCAAAAGTAGTAATAAAACATACCTTAAGTCTCAAAAATGGTGAAGAAATCTTTCATTTAAAGAAAAAATCATAAAAATCAGCAAAAAATGTCCTCGCCTTAAGGTATCTTCCCCCTTAAAAATAGCAGAACTATACCGCAAACTTTGAAAGAGTTTTTCTCACAATACTGTTCTCGAAGCCGGTAGACATGATATCTCGGGAACCACATGATGGATAGTTTTTAAATTTTTAAGAAATACGCTGGAAAACATTTAGATGCCGTTGACGATCTTACTTTTTTCGATCGATCTTCATTTTGTAACAGTTACGGAAAAATGACGACTTGTTCATGGATTTTTCATACTCGACTTTGAATTCGTCGCCATCTTGTAAAAAAAACTCGATTCTCAAAATCGGCTATCGTCAACGACTTGTATTCTTTAAGCAAGTCGTACTAGAAACGCAGCGTCGCATTGCGGGCCGAGACCTATTGTACGCTTGAGGTGGAGACCTTATATGGAATCTACGTGCTGGGGAAAAACCCTTACAGCCTACCAGCTAAGAGAACTATGCAACGTGAAAAAAACCTGCGTGTGCGGTACGCAGTTCGAGGGTCAAGGGGCTTCTCACTTTAGACGCTAAAAAAGACTATTTTCATAATTTTTTTGGATAGATTCATACTATAGATATTGATATAAAAGTTGTTACACTTGATAAATATACTTACCGAAAACATTTTTAAAAAATATTTATTCAAGTCACTATTTATAGACGAAAATGGTAGTTAAAAAAATGTCCTAAAAAAATTGGGTAAATATTCGGAAGTGTCACTCCTGTCAGAATGGAGCTGATTTTTTTGTGTAGTTTCGTGCAGTCGAAAAACATCATATTTAATATTATTATGGCAGCGCATCAATAAAAACAATGTCAATAAATATTTTTTTAAAGATTTTTTATCGTCGATCTTTTGAACTTTTTTCAAAATTCAAGATTTTCAAGACTCAAACAGACCCAAACATTATGCGTCATTAAAATATAACTTAATATAAGGTTTTATAATCATAAAGAATTGATTAAAAAAATGTACAGCCTTTTTTTAGAGGGAGTGACACTTCCGAATATTTACCAAAAATTGTAGGTCTGCGCTGTTGATGAAATCTCGGAGATGGATCATCCGAAACAAAAAAAGTCAAACGGTTTTAGATTCAGTATAGCGCATATCATACGATTTTTGCTATGTGCAAAAATAACAAAATGGCCGACATTAAAAAAAACGTGTTTTTTCGCCGTTTTTGGCAAAAAATAGTAAATGTAAAAATTTAAAGAAATCCTTGATACGCGCTATAGCTATAGCTCTAAAGAATATGTGGTTAACATTTCATAAGGATCGGTTCTGTAGTTTCGGCGATTTTATCAACAAGCCGTCGAAAAACGTTGTTTCGAGAAAAACGCGTTGAAAGTTTGTTGGGTTACATAAATACATACATTTAAAAAAAATGTATTTCTGAATTGTATATATTAAGTGTAACAACTTTCATTATCAATATCTATAGTATAAACCTATCAAAAAAATCATGAAGATAGCCTTTGTTAGCGTCTAAAGTGACCCTGTACCAATGTTCTCCGCTGTGTGCCTTTTTATATATTTTCTATCAGTTACGGGCCAAGTACATACACAGTTACAAAACAACCGACGATGCAAATTAGGTTTCCGGGATTTAATTGTGGTAGTACAGCGCGAACACTTGGTGCTACCGCACGTGCGATAAATACAAAAAAGTCAGCACAGCACCGCACGCACTGCCTTCGTTTACGGTTTCGCGAGCTCAAAATACATTGGTTTGTCGGAACGACGTACCCGTGTTTTGGGTTTGTTTGGGTTACGTTTGAACGGGTATTTCTTTCTCAAATCGGTGCCTAACTGAGCACGAGGTTATTTGTTAAAATAATTTAACAACATTGGAAAAATACATATATACACAGATACATATACAGTACAACCTCGGTTATTATAACCAAAACAACCAAGAACTAAACGATAGAGACGAGCTTCACCACCACAAGGGAAATTTATATTTTTCATGTGTTTCCTATGGAATTCACCGTAGCTGATTTGAAATCAAATTTTTGTTGAGTATAGATAGACGTGCAAAAAGTTAAGTTGGGCGTACAAAAATAAAGTCGCCACCAGTGCGATCAGGCTAGCTGTCTTACAGATTTGAAGTTTTCTCTTAGGCAACTAATTTTTCTCGAAAAAATACCGCTTTTCACTCGTACAAGGCGGACCGATTATATCTCTTCATTCGCTCGAAATGAGATTATCTTAGGAGACAAATTTTGCGTATGATTTTGCCAGCCGAACGCTTGATAGAACACCGTTATCAACTGAGGTCAGGCTAAAAATAGTTCCTTCAAGTTTGTAGATTTGTAGATCTTCATTGCAGGGCCTATGCATTTAATACTATTGGGAAACCGGCAGGAAGAACATTTCTTTTATTGGTGCCATGAAACTGTTTATTCAGCACTATCGTTGCCGTTGTTTTTAATAACCATTTATTCGGCACTATCATTACCGTTTTTTATAATAATAAAATACTTTGATATATTAAAGTTTAACATATTGATAAAATACTTTAACATATTATTTATTATCAACTGGGTTTTTTGTAAAAGTTCGTCCTATGTTTTCGATACCATCTAGCGCTAAAAACGGGACCAACTTTTGCATCAACCGAAGTTTTGTATAGATATTAATTTGGTATAAATAGCATAGATAGGTATAATTGGTTTAAATAGGTATTCAATTGGTATAGATAGGTATAACTTAGTATAGATGGTCATTCTTAATGTTGCGTATATCAATCACGAATATAATAAATTCATCATAATTAATATTACTTCGATATCAATATTGAATTATTACATTCAACTATTCTAAGGGTATTATTTACAAAGAGATTGATAAAACTTTCATTTTGTTAAATGCGCTTTTACGAGATATTATTACCTCCATCTACAGTATTTCAACTTATTTCAAATACACCACAATTTTTTTGAACTTATTATTAATGCGGCTAAAAATCGATGCAGTGCGACAGAATAGAAAATATTAATGTTTTGGAGTTACCAGTACGTTCAATATACTTTTGAGTGTAACTCAAAAATGATGATGTTGAAGTCTGCATCGTTGGAGTGCAACGAAAGTTAATTAGGGTTCCGTACCCAAAGGGTAAAACGGAGCCCGATTGCCGTCACTCTGACACCTGTCCGTCCGCACGCCACGGGTCTCTAGCTCGTAAGAGTCACAGACCTAAATTTGGATATTTTTTGCAGAATGTTGACCCAAAACCGAATATTGAATTAGAAATTCAATTAAATTATTTTTCATGGGGATCCCATACATTAAAAAACGAGCAGAAAAAAATGCCTTACCCTGGTATGTGGAGTGTCATTGTCTAACGCTCATTGAGTAGAGTGCAAATATATATTTTTTTTATCTTTAAAAATAAAGTAATGCGGGGCCGTCAATGTTGTCAGTTTACGATTATCTTTGTTACGGGGTCTATATAAAAAACTAAACTGCTTAGGAATTTATAATTTTTGTATATTATGTACCATATACTGTATGTAAACAACAAATGCTGAAAGCACTGATTCATAATGTAGTATGTACAATAATTTATTGTATACATAATACAATAAATCTGTATTGAAAATATATAAAATTATTGTTATTTACATATTTACAATACCAAATGACTTATTTTTGAAGTCGGTGCCAGCCAAGAATGAGAGATTGACGTCACGGATGAAACGGGATTGCAAATTAAAAAAGACTGTAGATTGTATATTTCATTGATTTTTCTTCGCCTTCTCTTTTTCTGCGAAAAATGTGACAATATTGGCAATTAACTAGTACTGACCCCAATAATAAGGCATTGAATATTGTAAATATTTAAATAATAATAATTTTATATTTTCATTATTAGCTTACAGCAGCATATACAAAGCTATCTTTAGCTATCATCACCCCATATGATTTCAGTTTAGTACTACCTAATAACTAATTGTAAGACTGAAATTATCTTACGAGTCTCGTTCTTGAGATTACAAGGTGGTGCCGCCTATTTCGGTACGCTGGGCGACGATTTTTTAGAGTTGATGAAAAAACAAAAGATCTTCCAAACAGCCTTCTTCTGCTATCACGCTCCACGGTAACGTCATAACATTTTTCGTGCGCGAAGGGTCTCGATCGACGAGCATTAATTGTGTGTGTTTTAATGGGTAAATCATATTAAAAGAAAAGTTTAGGAAAAAGTTGAAGAAATTAATGGTAAAAAATGTGCCGGAGTTTTCTTCTGATTAGGAACTGGAAAACTTAAAGCGAAGTCACAATGACGAAGATCAATCGACATCCAAATAAAACTTATTTAAAAAAAAAAAATAACCACGTTTTTAAAACGGACTAAATAGTATAAAATAATTTCTCCTAGCCCCATATAGATTTATAACCCAACACAGGTTCCTAACCCTAGCATACAGATTGTCCTGAAAATTCATGATTGTCAATTTTCTAGTAGATATGAAATTACTTGTTAGATTTAAAACGAAAAACGTGCGGCGCATGCAAGAGGCAATTCATGCATGAATAGTTCACCTAAGTCACTAACAATTTTATTGCACTACAAATGTTATGAACCATTGTGTGAGTTTTTTCAACGACAGCTACTCCCTACCCTCTATATATTGCATGCGCCCACGTCATGCGAGAGAGTTCATCAGCTTATGATGTTTGAAACCAAAAAAACATCGATTGAAAAATTTGTACCGTACAGACAAACAAACAAACGGACAGACAAGAAAGCGAGTTAATATTGCATTGTCATCCAGTTGGGAGCTATGTTCAAAGTTTCAAGTCTCTAGCTCATCCGGAAGTTAGTTTAAAATCGATTGCCACATTTGTACCGAACAGACAAACAGATCACCAAAAAAGCGAGTTAATAAAAACGTGGTAAAGAAGCAGTTATAAAATTGAGGTTCACAAGGCCGTTTTTTAGGATATAACATCTTCAATACCGACGACCGAGAGGGGTGGAATCAGATCCTGCCGTCCACGTAAAAACCAATTCATTTAATCATATTTCTTGGTTCCTAAGACAGATCGATCAATGAGATTTATATTAAATTGAAAAAAACTTAACTGCTTCTCGACACAACATTTTCAATCAGAGGATATATGAACGGCCACGAAACTGATCTCTCCTTACCACTTCATGTGCAATATTGATCTCCAAGATGTCTGTTTTTCAGTTCCTGTAGACAGGGAGAGCCGAAAATATTGAAGATTCATTTTCGAGAAAACCGTATATGAATTTATATGTCTCCCATTTGGACTCTGAACAGCGCCCTTAATTTTAACAAAAATCCTCAAATCTCACTGCTAAAACTATGCGTGTTTGACGTGTGTTCAAAGTATTCAGGAGTAACACAACATCAAGGCTAGACACGCGTTAACATGTTGATTCTACACACTTATGCATCTGGTAGCCCGTAATGCGGTTAAATTAAACACGCGAGTGTGCATTTTTTACGCATCAGATTATTACACACCTTCGTAGTGTCCCCATCAACACACGCTTATTGTCACGCGCATAAAGCGTGTAGAATCAACATACAAGATGCATATTTACACACATTGGACTAAGCAACATGTTGATAGTAACACACAAGCAAAAATAACACGTGAAAAAGGAACACAGTTGAAGCGTGTCAATTGCGAGTGATTGGTCATATGTTTCAAAAATCACTTTGGTTACGGCAGCACGTGAAACTCGATAGTTGATTTGATATCGATTGATTGGCCGGTTAATTGAAGACCACATTTGGTCTTAACTTTTCGTTACATTTATAAATCATTTTGGGGTTGTTCGCGTGGAAGAACCTGAAATTGGAATCTATTTTCCAAAGCCTCGATAGCTGCATTGAACCTCACTGTATGTAGAAAGTATGTAGAAGTAATACAACATGAAGGCTAGACACTCGTTGCCATGTTGATTCTACACACTCATGCATTTGGTATCACGTAATGAGTTAGAAATTACACAAGTAATGCGTTAAAATTACACACGTGAGTGTGCAATTTTGACGCGTTAGATTACTAGGTGCACAACTAAGTTCCCGGGTTTCACACATGGATGGCGTTAGCGACACATGTACTCGGCATACGGGACTGAAATTGGGTGTCTTTATAGCTTGGACATCTGTTAAGAATACCCAGTCGTAATCTAAACAAATATCGCAAAACAACGACCTTTTTTCTAACCTCGAAAATGTCAGTTTGTGCCAAATAAACAGCATTTGCGGGAAGCATTGCTTTTCTGCTTCAACCTAAAAAAGCAGTAGCTGAAGCACGTCGGTTACTTGAGGACGCCTACAGTGAACATGTACCATCAAAAACAACGTGTGGAGATAGGTTCAAGCGGTTCAGAATTGGCGATTTTGAGACTGGGGACAAGGAGCGCTCGGGAAGACCGCAAACATTTGCGGACGCCGATCTGCAAGCGTTATTGGATGAAGATGACACTCAAACAGAAGATCAACTTGCCGAGGCATTAAATGTGACTCGGCAATGTATTCCGAGACGTTTGCACGCCATGGGAAAAATTCAAAAGGAAGGAAAGTGGGTGCCGCATGAGTTGACTAAGAGACAAATGGAAAATCAAGGAGCCACTTCCGAATTTTTGCTTTCGCGGCAGAACAGAAAGAGTTTCCTGCATCGAATGGTTACTGGCGATGAAAAATGGATATATTTCGAGAATCCCAAACGCGGAAAATCGAGGCTTTCACTTGGCGAAGCGTCAACATCGACGGCACAGCCAAATCGCTTCGGAAAAAAGACAATGCTCTGCGTTTGGTGGGACCAGAAAGGAACCGTGTACTATGAGCTGCTGGAACCGGGCGAAACTGTCAATGGGCATCAATTCCCTTGAACAGACAACGTTCCCTTGAACAAAATTGTATGAATTTTTTCGAAAGAGTTATCGAATTGAAACTGATTTTTCAGAATTTCATCCCACTTTTTTACCCCCAAAATGAACTTCTACGTCTTCGGCGCTGTGGACAAAAATAAATCCCGGATATTTCTGATCATTTTGTCTCCCGGCGCCGACCTCGTGGCGGTTAAAGTTTGGCATTAATCCACTCCCTTCATCCCCTAAAAAAGAATCCTACACCCCGGTTTTAAGGCAAACTTGCATTTAACACCCACGGCACCTACAAATTACCTGTCAAAAAACTAGCCTTCTTCTAATTTTATCCGACTTCAATATACAGCACGACTGTACTGTAAGTAGAATGAAGCGTGGAAAGACTCTGTGCGAGCTCGAAACTTGAAAAAGATAAGTCTCTGTGTGACAGCTGGGTAGTGCTTTCTACCCGCAGTGGTATTTATTAATATTTATTCATTGTAAACATGAAACAGTCGTTCTTTCTCATTTTGTTTGCAGCCAAATTCTGCGCCGCGGGTCAAAAGCACAAAAGGCGTGCCCTATCTAGGGTCTCTACCAAAACTGACACCACATCTGCAACAAATATCAAATGCTGTCGGTGTTTTTACCGGCATAAAAGACTTCATTTATTCCCGGACGTCGCATCTACTTGATATTACGGACTATGCGTCCAACAAGCAAGATTATCATAATTTTGCTATTACAATCGTGGATTCATATCAAGTTTTAAGGGGGGGGGGGGGGGGAACAATGCATGTGTAAGTTTTTAATATAATCCACATTTTTTAAAATATAACAAAAAAACTGATACCATGCCATATGTAAAGTGTTAATATAAACGACAAAACTGGTTTTCAATGTTTGGGGTGATTATGAAAATATTTTGCACTATGAGCATTGTCGGAAAGTAAAATTGTTTTATTTATTTCTTGAAATTAAACAAAAAATTCCTGACTTTTTCGAAATCAACATGTGTAATATGCTAAAGTGCAAACACTAACATTTTGCAATTTCACCGAAAAATCAGCCACCTTCAAAGTTTCCGTATAAATATACGGAGATTTTCAAGGTGGCCGATGATCTAAAAATCATGAAAAAGCTGAAAACGTCAGTTTTTGAACTCTTAGCATATTACACATGTGAATATTGAAAAAAAAGATACAAAATTTCGAAAAAAAATAATACGCCTTTACTTTCCGAAAACGCTTATACCGTAAAATATTTTCATAATTACCCCAAACATTTTTAACCAGCTTTCTTTCTTTTATATTTACACTTTACATATGGCATGTTATCTTTTTTTGTTATGATTTTGAGTTCTTTAACTTCTTCGATCAGTAACATTTATTTTGGAGTAAAAGCCGATAATTGTTAAACATAATTTAACGGGAATTGGGCAGACTCAGCTCAGCACCAATGCACGAATTCGGCGGGCTAATTTAAAACGAAAAATCGCAAAGAATGATCCATGCGTACGCAAAGCATGTTATTAATTTTGAAAATGTGACTTCTATTATAGTAATTCCAAAGCACTTGTCTTGGTAAATCATCTAATGAGTCTTTGTTATGAGCCTTAGCAGTCACTTAATGAGCCTTTGGTATTTATAATCCAATTATGTCCGCAGATAATGTGTACCATCGAGAATCTCGTCGGGGCATCGGGAGATTCACCACGTGTCGTTATATACGTCGCTGAGGAAGGCGTAGCTTCGGCTTTCGTGGTAGCAGATCAAAATATACGGGTTAAAATCCCGGAACCCACGGTCAACAAATCCATCGTGTGCCTGCTCGCATCATACTGCGTATGGCATAATGCGTATCCATTGGCGTACGCCAATATCTCGGAATTTATCGACCATCAAGTACTTAGAACTGTGACAAAGAATCACACCGTTCGCAGATTTATACAAAAAATGAAACATCATCTTGGAGTCTAATTTATACTCAACTTATATAGAAGAGTTTATAGATTTGAAAATATTGATGTTATCATACTGTAATAAAAAGAAGGCAACTCTTAAAACTGTAAATATATATGGTTAATACAGAGTAATTTATAAGTACTGTACAATAAATCCATATATTTTGACGATAAAAAGCTTTGCCATTGAATTTATTATTCCGACGCATCCCATGTGTATACAGTACTGCAAAAATAAGTGTTTTTTTTTCACGCACCTAAAGTGTATAAGAACAACACACTTGTTTTTGCACTGCTTTAGCGACGTATTTTTGTGTCGAGGCCATCACCGACAGCCAAAAAGCGGCCGTCATCGTGAAGCTGTACGAGAACCGAGCCTATGCGAAGACCAGCAAAACAGTCACACCGCTCATGATTGTAATGGAATTCGTTGCCATTTTAACACGTTTTTATATAGAATACGGATAAACCATTCGCAAAGTAAGTTATTAATTTTCGAAATTTGAAGACAACTATCAAAACTGTATATATATATATATATACATACATATATATATGGTGGTTGACGCATTCACGTTACCATGGGGATCAAATTATTTTTATGCATTTCCACCTTTTGCACTAAATTTGAGGTTTTTTAGGAAAGTGGTATCTGATCGAGCATGCGGTATCGCCATTGTCCCAAACTGGCCATCTCAAGCATGAACTGCTACAAATCCCCTTGTAGAACTCTCCGCCACCCGCTGGTAAAATCCCTCGGATTGATTGCCGGCAGATTGTTAGCGAAACATATCGCAGGAAAAAACTTTCGGAATCAGTAATGGGAGGTTCTATTAGCATATTTAGCGAATAGTACGTGGAAACAATATTCAAGACCGCTAAAATAAAGGCTTCCCTTCTGGCAGCATTTACTCTCATTGCCGTATAACAAAGAGAAACCTGAAATTTGTATTGCAAGGACACTCGAAAAATATCTATAAACCACGAAAACTCTCAGAGGTAATTGCGAAAACGCCCTTATCACGCCAAAAAAGCCATACAAAAAAGCAACAACACAAACGATAAGTCGATGGATAAGAACGATACTAGCCAAAAGTGGCATTGACCCGATGTTGACAGCCCACTCAACAAGACATGCATTATCAATGTCTAGCTTTAGCTTTAGCTAAAGTCATATATATAAATGTAATTTTAAAAAACACGATAGGATGCTCTGGCGATTCTCAGGTTTTTGCAAAATTTTATGATCGCCCCATTAAGTCAGGAAGAAAGCATTTTGCAGCGACCATTTTTAGTTACTTATAATAGTTTGCGTTCATGTTGTCCTTTAACATTCAAAACTAATAAAAAAAATTCTCAATAAAAAGTTTTCCATGTATCTCTAAACGTCTACCTCGTAATCTCGATAACGAGACTCATAAGATAATTAAACGATCGAACGAGCTCACCTGAGTGAAGTTCGATCACAATTATCTGTAGAGTCTCGTTCGAAATTATTACACCCCACCACAACAAAGATTCAGTTTCTTTATCACTCCCACCCTGAAATCATACTTTGTTCTCTCCTATCACTTTTGAATTCATCTGGGAGCATCTCTCAAACAATATGACATTACCATGGTGGGTTATAGCAGAGGAAGGCTGCTTGGAAGATCTTTTGTTTTTTTATTAGCTCTAAAAAAAGCATTACCTAATTGAATGTATAGACAAAAAAAGTTAATTGGTCATATATACGGAACTCTAATAGCGCGAGGTCCGACTCGCTCTTGGCCGAGTTTTTTCTTCTTCTCTTGTTCACATTTATATCACCTATTTAGCATACGAAAATCACCCAAACAGTTTTTCTCATCCTCATTAGAGATCTACGATCTCAATCTATAAACAAAATTATAGATCAGTATAAAAATAAAGAAAAAAAAAATAGAAAACAACTTCCGTTGCATTTCAGGGATGCAAACTTTAACGCCGTTCAAAATTATGTTCGAAGAGCTAAATGCTTTTTTTATTCTCACTATACTTGCGGTATTTCTATCCTGCGGTTATTGTATTGTGGACAAAAAAGGGTTCAAATTATTGGTTCGTAGATTCAAGGACGTCATTTTAAAAAATCACGTGCATGTGCTGGATACTGCGCATCCTCTATATTTTATTATCTTTTTGGAAACTGATACTTTGTTCGCAAAATTGTATATATTTTCCGTTTTAGATCGGGGGCGATTGAGGTAAACCAATGAAAAGCTGTATGCAAACGCAAGAAAATCGTACTTTTTCTCCCTTCTATACTGTTTTGGTTTGTCTCGTATCGCTATCGTTTGTTTTACGTTTAGGGGAATTTCGCTTCAAGCAAAAAGTATTTTTCAATACTTTCAAAGCTTCCATGTCGGAAGCTGACAGCTGTCGTGCTTTCACGGATACTTCTTGATCGACTGAGGACTTCCGGCAAGATACATTTTCTTGATACGACTTGTAAGTGTTATTTGAGGTGTTATCAATGTTACTTGGATGTTGGCCTGGAACGCAAGACGAATATGCTGACTTTAAATACGGCTCCTGAGCAGCTTCGGCACTATTCCTCACCACGTAGGAGGGATTATTGGCCAACAAAATATCCTTCGTTTGTCGAAAACTGGAGGACACCAATAGTTTTTCAGGCTTTTTGTAAGCTTGAGAAAAAAGGACTTCATCCCGATGTGTTTCAGTGATTCCTTCTAGACACTCTTCAATTTCTCCCGAAACGAATTCTTCCTGATTCACGGATTTTCCGAAGCCAACGTTAAAATCATTTCCTTTCATATACGAATGTGGTCCCCTGTCCAAACATTCGTTGTCGTTTTTTTTACAAAAATCATCCGTCTTCGCGTACTCAGAGGTTATCATCGAGTTCGAGTATTTCGGATCGCAACTCAGACTCGTCTGCGCTACGTGGTCGGCTGCCAATTCCTTTGTCACACGATTGGGCTGAAGGAGAGTTTTCGGTGTTGCATCTTTGGTTTCGATCGTCCGCGGAGATATTGGTTCCGCTATCCCGAGGTTTCCGTCTACAAGGAAATTCAACGCATCGAAAGGCGCAACGTCAGTGACTGGGATCGTTGAATCCGATCTCTGAGAGCGTCACTCTCAAGCGCTATTGTAGTTTGAACATTTGTTCCGTTTGGACAGGATCTTTTTATTCATGGAAACAAAAATTTTAGTGCACGGCATGTGAGAATCATATTGTGCCGTATGTTTACATATGAAATTTCATTATTATATTGAAAATGTAGTTTCTGAATATGTATTCGGCCATTTTTGAACATTACGATTTTGTTTATATTCCGATAATAAAGTCGCCACTAAATATAACGGAACTGAATTTTCAATGCTCAGCATCAAATTAAAGTAAGCGGAATACTTTGAAAAAAAGTATTAGTGAGTTTGTTTGGATTGGTTTGGGTATAGGTACCACTTAATAGATTGTAAGTACTATTGGTAAGTATCCAACATATCCAAGTGTCTAAGATACTGAATAGCATCCAAGATAGCCAACAAGGAACATCAATTACTCATACAACAACTCATAGTTGTTGTAAAGCATTCAAAACTATTAGGCACGTATTTTTTTCTATCCGCGAAAAAACGGTTTCAAGGAGGGAAACCCCCCGTCAAGGTAAGACGTGTCACCCCATAATTTTATTTTCTTCCAATAGTGGATTTTTCATCGCTCTACATTGGAAGAATTTTCCTTTTCCTTTCATTCCGATTGGTGTACTGCTTGTGAGTGAAACTGGAAAATAACCTCTCGACACGCCTTTCTTTGAGGGGTTGGTTGCCCTTAAAACCGTTTTTCCGACGATTAAAGAATATACGTATGTAATAGTTTTCCATGCTTTATCATATACACTACCGGCGAAAAGTGTCGGGACAAAAGTTCAAAAGAGGAGGGATTTACCTTCATTTTGGCTTTTTCAAACAATTTTACGATTTTTTTTTACAAATAGCACCCCGTTTTGAAAACGACCATTTTTCGTCGTCTTTTTATTCCTTTTTGAGTGGACCCCGTTTGCAGTAAAAAAAAAATGTTACGCGTTTCTTCGACCAAAATCATAAAGGGGCCTAAGCTTCAATTCGGTTGAAAAAAAATGTCTACGATTCTTTTTCCCAATAATATTAATTTTTTTTGTGAAAAAAATAGATAGTTTTCTAAATTGCTCCGGAGTACGAAAACGATGAGATTTACAACAAAACCTCGAGACAGCAAAAAAGTTGCATTGCTTCTTGTGAGTCCATGAGAATTTTTTCAAATTCTTTCATCGAATTTTTTGTTTTCTTCTATTTCCGGTTAAAGCTCGATTGATCTGAATACCATAACAATAATATAATAAATTTGTTGACTTACATATTAAACTTTGGTCTCGTCGAAGAAACCTCCTCTCGCCGAATTTAATTATATTATTGTTATGGTATTCAGATCAATCGAACTTTGACCGGGAATAAAAAACAAAAATATTACGAAAAAAAAATCTGAACAAAATTCTCGTGAGCTCACAAGAAGCAATGCAACTTTTTTGCTATCTTGAGGTTTTGTTGTAAATCTCATCGTTTTCGTACTCCGGAGCAATTTTCAAATTATCTATTTTTTCACAAAAAACGAAATATTGTTAGTAATATTTTCCTGCAAACGGGGTCCACTCAAAAAGGTACAAAAACGCGACGAAAAATGGTCGTTTTCAAAACCGGGTCCTAATTGTAAAAAAAATCGTAAACATTTTTGAAAAGAGCAAAAATTAAGATAAATCCCTCCTCTTTAAAGTGCCGTTTATTAAATTGGCCTAGGTCAACTACCGGCCAAATGGCACAGAAAACATTTCTGGCACTCTTTCAAATTTTTTTCCGGAAACTTTTCGCTGGTAGTGTATATGAGTTTCCACAAAATCGAAGGCGGAAACTTAAGTGATGTTCCTTGTAAATAGCTAAGATATTAGTATCTACGTAAGACACTAAGATATTGATAAAACGTCGGATTTGGGAACGGTCTTTATCAAGAGTTGGTAAGTGTTGGTGTATTGGTAAGTGCGCTTTGAAATGTTGTCTACATAATTTAAACTCACTGATTATGCCGTTGTATGCTCTTTCGCATGTCCCAAGATCACCTCTTCCGATATAAAGTGTTTGCGTAGCCACGTCCCTAGAAACGAGAGGTAATTCGACCTCGGGGACTCCTTGCAAATAAGTTTTGCACTTCGTAGCGATGCCTTCAGCTGGTTTCTCTAGTTCTCTCGAATCAATTGAACCTTTGGTGCTATTGATGAGAGATCGTCGAAGTACGATATTCCGCGTAATTACATTTAACGGGGCATTGGCGTTTCCCGATACAACCGAAGAATCTTCGATCTCGCGCAGGAATCCATCCTCCTGTGGCGTCACGGTTATGAAGGTTTGAGTCCATGCAGAATCTTGTTTCACAATAGGAGATTTCGCCATTATCATTACTTGTTTAATAGAACCGTACGGTTTTTCGACGCATTTCGAAAAGAGCGAGTTTCCACTGATGCGTACGCGGACGAAAGAAAACAATTTTTTGTTGGTTACGACGTCAAATGAACAGAGACAAGAGAAACCATCGTATTTCAACCGTTTTATGTAATAATAGATTTGATTTAAGAGGCTACATCTACCTAGAGACCCGAAAAAATGTCGAAATTTGGGGTTTTTCGGAGTAATGATTGGTAGAATTTAAACACATTTTTTTAACACAAATGTACATGCGTAGAAAGCCTTTGGATAGGGTTCCGAAAAGGTCCTACTTCCGATCAGGCTGAAATTCTGCACAGACCTTCCTTTTAACATCTTAAAAGATCCCCTAATAGGATTTTTGGTGACGCGCCATAGTCTTCGAGATAACGGTTCTGACTTTTTTACTTCGCTGCTTCTGTATATCTATAGCTAATGGCATCCGCTCTGGCTATACCTATATAGGTTATCGCGCTCTCCGTTTTGTTCTCATCTTCGCGTAGTCTATGCGTTGTCGCCCCGCCCCGACCCTTCCTTCCTGTAGAATATTTTCCTGAAGTTTCATACCCAAATTCGAAAATCTTCAAACGTTACAGCCCGTCAACGCTGTGCCTCACCGCTCAGATTTGGAGCGGGCGAAAACTTCAAACCCCTTTTTCTCAAAACTGCACTCTCGAAAAAAAGTGTCGAAAATTTAGGTTAAATTTGATACTTTTTTTCAAACCGCCACCATTTTGTCAATTATGATTTTTTAAAAACCCTCCATCACAAGACTCACCGCACCATGAGACATCATGGCATCTTACATTTTATTTTTATTAAAATAATATTAAGATTCAAAGATGCTGATAACAGCCCAAAGTCTACAATCGAACTACTATTATCGTAATATGTGTTTGTTTTGTAAGTTTAGTTTTACGCACAATATCCAACAACTGTATGGCACCGCGCGAGGTGCTGGTTTCGATTCTCGTCTCGTAAAGTTTAATTTTAACTGAAATGATTTTTTAAAATTGAAATTATTTGTTATGCTTTTTATCGGTAAATACTTTCTCGTCCGATACTCTTTCAAAGTCGCCGTCGCAAACAAACAATTTTAGTGCACGCTAGGTTTTTTTTTTTGACAAGCGTCAACAAGTATCCGCCATAACCATGGAGGCCAAGGGGACTATAGGAAAGGAGTCCAATCTTTATATGGTGAGACGGTATATGAAACGTCCGTAAATTTGACCCAAGAGCGTGGTGTTAAATATGGCCTGTAGGCGTCGTCCGTGTCCGTCGTGTATGAAAAATATAATAATATAGCCAGTGCACAGGGTGAAACTGACTGTCATGGCGGCTAATTGTTGACGCTTGTCAAAACACCTATCGTGCACTAAGATTATTCGTTTACGATCTAGGTTGTCTAATTAGTTTAATGCAATAATTGGTATGACAATTTTTAAAAAGTTCTTCAATTTTTGTTTAATTTCGAAAAATGTATTATGACTGTAAATAATTTTTATAATGCATTTTTGGATAGCTACAAAAGACCATCAACCATCGAAAAACACATTAACGTTAATAGCTTCTAGAAATCATTACTATTTTTATTTGCGTTATTATGATTCTTATAACAAATGTAATCAATAATCAAACTAATTTACCGATAAAAGGTGGAACAAATAATTTGAATTAAAAAAAATGTCAGTTATAAAAAAACTTTACGAGGAGAGAATCGAAAGCAGTACCTCGTGCGGTGTCATACAGTTTTTTTTATATTGTGCGTAAAATTAAACTTAACAAACAAACGCATCTCAGTAGTAGTTAGATTGTAGACTTTGGACTGTTGTTATCAGCATCTTTAAGTCGTCATATTATTTTAATAAATGTAAAATGTAAAATGATGGCTCATGGTAGTGGTGAGTCTCGTGATGCTGCGGATGGTGCTCGCTACTGCGTAGCAAATCTCTGTGTTACTACCGTCGCTGCGGGTGGTGCCATAGCTTATATAAAGGATATTTCCAATGTGACTTTCGGGTGTATCGCTTCAATTCTTTCGATGAGTTTTCGTTGTCTAATGTCTGTCACTTCATGAGCGTTTCTATATGAACTTGTAGTATGAGCATCACTTGTAGTTCACTGAGTGATCTGGGTTATTGCAATTTGCACGCCGAGAACACGCGCGCATTTTGTGATGCTGCGGATGATGCTCGCTTCTGCATAACGAATCTCTGTGTTGCTACTGTCGCTGTGGATGGTGCCATACCTTACGCAATGCTTATGCAAAGGATATTTCCGATATGACTTTCGGGTGTATCGCTTCAATTCTTTCGATGGGTTGTCGTTGTCCAATGTCTGTCACTTTATGAGCCGTATTGTATATGACCTTGTAGTATAGGCATCACTTATAGTTCACTGGGTGATTTAGGTTATTGCAATTTGTACAGCGAGAACACGCTCAAGTCTTGTGATGCTGTGGATGATGCTTGCTACTGCGTAGCGAATGTCTGTGTTGCTACTGTCGCTGGGGGTAGTGCTATAGCTTATGTAAAGGATATTTCCGATGTGACTTTCGGGTGAATCACTTCAATTCTTTCACTGAGTTGTCGTTGTCTAATGCCTCCCACTTTATGAGCGTTTGTATATGACCTTGTAGCATAGGCATCACTTATATGATCACTGGGTGATCTAGGTTAATGCCATTCGCAAAGGAGTAGAGCTTTTTATCTGATGAGTTATGTAAAGTGCGTTTTCCGCTTTCGTGTGAAAACACTACACTTGACGCAGTGGTATGTGAGGTTGCAATTTACACTCGCATGTCGCAGTCGCTGACATTTTCTACATATTTTACACACTATAATCTCGGCCATCTGACCACATTTTAATGGAATGTATATTTACGTCGAATATAAATTGATATGGCATTTTTTAGGGTTTTTTCTTCATAATTAGGTGGGTTATTGCGCTACGACTCAAATGTAGAAACATCTCAAGTCACTACAGCTACACAACATTTATTTATAAAATGAATTACGGTTAAGAAAATTACAATTTTCCGCTCATCTGACAGCTAATGGTCGTGTTCGTTGGGTCTCATGATTTTGATACGAACAAGTGCTCATCATTATGCGCATGCGCATTTGTTCGTATCAAAATGATGAGACCCACCGAATACGACCAATAATAACAACACAGCCAGCTGATAACAACGCATGCACAAAACGTACATGTATATATGACACACAATGACTAACTTCCCCAGCGCCGCTTATGCGGAACCCAATATTGTCCCACTTTTGCGGACGCGCCGGAATACGGAGATTGGACTCCTTCTCTATAGTCTCCTTAACGCCGGTGTTTCCAGACCTGTATAAATACAATACCATGGTGGGACCACGGTTTTACATACAGGTCTTGCTACGGTGGTGGGGGTACGTTCGCTTAATGACCACGCTCTGCGATGCGATCTACGGCCGCGAGGTACGTGACGATAGATAGGTACACTGTGCAACGAAAACAGAGCACAAAACAGAGTAGCATTCTGTTTTTTTTTTCAATAAAGGTTGATCAAAATGAGACAAAAAATCACTAACACCTTTTCTCCGCATAAAAAATCAAATGCATGAAAAAAGACGTATTATTAAAAGTGCAGGAGAAAACTACGGGCAAACATGTAAATATGTTTTCGCTGTAGTACTGAGGTCACGTCACGCACCGGGCCTTTCCGTACAGATCTCCAGCAGCGACGCGCAGTGGCGTTGAGGTAAACGAAAAGCTTACCTCACCACTGAAATTCGCCTTCGTTTCAAGACCTGTATATAAGACCGTGGGTGGGACAGACAACAATAGTCGCGCATGTGCTTTACAGTCTAACCCAAGAATCTAAATTTTCCACAATTTATTTGAAAACTAATGATTTTCCTATGCAAAGAGAAATACATAAACCAATCAACTAACGAGTATAAATCCAAAAAATCTATCCAGTAATTAATTTGTGAATTGTCCATCATTGAAATCCAAGCGCGGCTAATAAGCTAAATGAATCAATTTTGTTGTCTTATGTGTAAAATTCAACGCAGGGTTTCGTCATCACATTGAATATAACGCCACGGAAATCCTTTGCTTGATTTTTTTTATAGCACTCAACTGATTACACTATGTGGTAATCACGTACATACATGGAATCACACAATACGCAGGCTATGTTTTCACTATCAAAACAACATCCCTCTATACTAGCGACACCAAAACGCCATCAATCCTGGAGTCAACTCCACCGTTGAAATTCTATTGAGTCGCAGCCTGCATGGTTTCGATCAATCACGTTTCTTAAACTCCGTTGTTTCGGCAATGCTATTGGTCAAAACTTAACGATGCCGATTGCAGATACGTGTATGTGCGCGGCTCTATCGAGCTGGAGCAGCCGTCGATGTCGACTCGAAATAATATTTTTGCGCCCTCGCCTAATTCGCGAGAACCAAATTTGACGATTATCACGTGGAATGTTCTCAAAATTATCGACGATCATCTACAATGTGTAGATCTACCCAACTTCTATACAACCTACCCAGTGATCACGCGAATTATTTAGTGAAATAAGATACTCGAGGCTCGAGGTGTCAAAATGTCTATTTCTACTCGGGCAACAACGGCTTTCGCTTCGTTAGCCAGTCACGTCCACAAATTTTATTTCCCTTTGTTTACTGGCCTTGCGTGGTAGGCACAAAATGCTGACAAAGACATTTGTCTATTAAGTAGCCCTCCGATGTGTACATTTTATGGCATTCCGTAGAGCTGTAGTTGAAAACACTAGGTACTTGTAACCGTAATTTGTTGTACCGGGGGAATCGAATGCCACATGGCCATAATCATATATAATCTATTTATCGTCAAGAGAATTTCTAAACCGATGTAAACACGTTCAATCTTACGTATATGTGCCAACATCACTATAAACCTAGTTTATTGTGCGTTCAACCCCGAGGCATCTCGAACAAAAATCGGTTTTCGCTCATCAGAATTGTATGACTCCGACGAGCCAACTAAATGCAACAGTAACAAGAATTTGCAGCGCGCTTGCTCAAGTTGGTAAATCATTTCACGTAAAGTCATAGATTACCAAATATCTCGAATCAAATAAACGAGTATCGAAGTCCTATGGTTAAGTTTAAAAAATTCGAAAACTGTCCTCCCCTAAAGATATGCAGTTTTTATTGTTTCCTTTTTTTGGCACTAACATGCTGAGTAAAAAATAAATGTATCATTTGTTTCAGATGTGAGTCATTTCTAAGACGTTACTTAATAAATATTTTTTTAACCATAAATTATAGTTAATGACGAGGAAACCCTCAGTTAATGGAGTTGATTCTACTCGGTCCAGATGGCTTGGCAGATCGTCACTGGCAAGTCACCAATCCGTACATTTATAGCCGTTTCGAATCTTTTAAGAAATTCAAACTACGACAAAATTTATGACTATCGAATTTAATTAATGATATTCATTGAATTCGATTTTGCTGTTGCAATTTGATTAGTTTAGCTGTCTGATTTCCTTTTTCAGGATATTTTGATATTTAGCAAAGTAATGCGCTCGAGAAAAATTAAGTAGGATTTTTAAATAGCAAATGATGTTTCATCAGACATAATAACGTCTGACAAATGTACAGTGAATGTAGAAAAAAGTTAATGATGTGATTTTTCTTGGAAAAGAATATGGCCAAGTTTTACACCTACGTGTATGGCGCGTAACGGCCATTCGAATTTTGATATATATTTGTACATTTAAATCCGAATTGCTGTCGATCGTACGACTAGTACATCGTCAAGAGTGTCATCTAATTCGAAAGTTTCCAAGCAAATGACGTCCGCTGCATGATGCAACAATGTTTGGGTTTGTTATGACAATGTATCCGAGTGGAAATATAAATATGAATGATTATTGGCGATGGCTATGTGTTTGGGTACAAAATGACCACAGAATGGTGTTATGAAAGACACTTCACGTCTCTAATATCATAATGCTGCCACGTTTTGTTCTGCCAAAAAGACATTGAATACAATAATAAAATATCCTTTGTACTCGATTATGTTATGTCGGCATGTTCCTGGCTTCAATGTGAGCTTCTATTTCGACAAAGAAAAAGATCTCGGCAAGTCCAACGAACAATTTGTTGAATTAACCTAAAGCACAAGCCATGCAAGTTTCACAGGTTTACCACGAGGAAAAGTAATTGACGAGGTACGTCTGTGATTCTTGACAAGTCTTATGAAGTGTTTTCCCCCCTATCGCGAAAAAAAAAATTAGAGACGCTCGTTCTCGTCCTCGTCTTCGGTGTGAGACTCTTTCGTTGGTACGGCGTGAATCTGTTTCTCCTCTTCCGAAATATTGGCAACCTTTCCAGTCTGGCTATAGTCGTTCCAGGGTTGAATTTCAGCGGACCCGAAGAGCCAGAATAATAAGGTTGCCGAAAAGAAGACCGCCGCCGAGATCCAAAACATTATGCGCCATTCTTCGACCCCGTTCTATTAAAAAAAAAAAGTCGTCTTATATCGCGTGAAGCTCCAAACACATAAGAAAAATATCCATTTTTCGAAAAAAAAAACCTAAGGGGGAAGATACTTTTAGATGAGGGGAAAAAAATTCCTCCTCTAAAGGTATCCCCCCCCTTGAGGGTCGTATGAAATCAGTGAACTTATGTAAGAAAGAAGTAGTTTTCTTGCATCATTCTTAAATAATTACGAAAAATGAAGACGAATTAATTCAGTTACGCCAAAGATGTTTCATGGTGATTATTCATTTGAACTGTCCTCATGTACGCTGATTAAGTATTCATCGTAGAAATAAGAACAGAGTCAAAATAGTACAGCAAATAGAATGAAAGCGATCGAAAGGGCGCGTACGGGTAAGGGAAAAACATACTTACTCTTTCATTAGTTAGGGCGCCTATTATCGGTGGTATGATGAAGCCGGAAAAACTGCCAAAAGTATTCATTATTCCGTACAGTGATCCCGCATAATTCGGCGCTAGATCTTGATGATTTTGCAAACTTGTTTGGCACGCAGCACCATTCGACGCTAAGGCTATGATAAGCATTATTATCGCCAGTGTCGAGTCGCATCCAGCATACGTCATAACGATCAGCGCAATTCCCGGTCCAACGTGGGCTATAAGCAAATTCATTGTATTAGAGAAAATTTGTATTTATATCGGAACTAACGTATTAGAAATTCGAATGGACAATAGGCATTATGTGAGAAAAGTAGCAATGCAAATTGCTTGAAAAAACAACTCGCTGATACTCGGCTAGTGATAACAATGGCATTAAACAATTAGAGGAACCTACGAAGTAACATAGTTTGCTCGTCGGTAATCGATAGTCAGTGGTATTAAGTAAAGTTTGATACTTACAGAAAATCATAAATGTTTTTCTGATCATGGAACCTGTAAGTATTTCACGCCTTCTCAAATAATCACCGGCAGCTGCGAATAAAACACCTGTACCGAGACGCGCGATGTAAGGCAAACCTGTCAGGAAGCCACCCTAAAAATAGTTCAAGGGATATATACCAGGAGCTTCGCGTACTTTCGCGACCTCGCCACAAGAATCCGCATTGACGAATAAACATACCGATGTCATGTTGAGTCTTAAAACTTCAAGAGTGTATTTTGGTCCATTGGTCGCAGTAAAGTAAATTCCCCACATGTTGGCAAAATGAGCCCAAAGGAGGACGAGGAATGGCACTGAAGTAGCTATAGCTAAGAACGGCAGCTTAGCCTATGTGGAATATACAGATTATTATTAAAATTTTATTAGGATGATATCGAAATGTGTAAGTGTAGCTTGGAACATGTGCGAAGAAAATATATAGAAAGTGTTTTTTACAGCCCACTTTTGAAAAGAAATGTTTTGTCATCTACATTCCAGCCACTCGTCAATATATTCCATAGAGAAATGGTATTGATAAATTGCAAAAGTCTTGCATTCTTTTTTGAATAGATATCCTTTTAGTCTCAAAATCACAATGGTGACATTCTTTTATCCAAGATTTCTGATGAGAAGGCTTTTTCTGAAATCATCGCAGTGCTTTTTTTAACCTGTTTTTTCGATACGGAAGTTCCGATTTTTTCCTTGATGTATGCCTTTTCCTGTTCCGTTATTGTGGGATGTACATCGGGAGTGTCGTAGGCGAGAAGCATCCATAGAGCGTAGAAAAGCAGCATCAAACCGCTGGTAACGTAGTAGGCGGCTTTCCAACCATACGAGCTGATGACCCAACCGCAAAGTGTTAGGGTGACAAACGTTCCGAATGGACCACCCTGCATCGTCCAGACGAACATGCCCTTTTCACTCGGTGGTACCCATCTCGCTATCATGGCGTGTAAGGCGGGATAAACTGCACCCTGAACAAAAAATTACCAATCCATTCAGCTTTCAACTGGTCAGCGTTCAATCTCGATGAGTTTTTGTCATCGGTATTTCCAAATATCAGGGTTAATACGAAGTTTAGCGTACGATAATCGCAAAACTTACCCCAAAGAAACCCATGATGAAACGAAGCGCAAAAACGAAGGTATAGTGAACTCCGGAAGCCCATGGCATCAGAAGATTTAGCAGTGCGGGAATTAATGTCGCAAATCTATACGATACAGGGTGAGATTAGGTTAATTCTATAGATACGTCTAAAAGGCAGGGGATGACGCGTCACATGTGAGTGATGGTGTCGAAGTTCGCAACGTTGGAATGCAACGAAAATTCTTATTTATTTTTCATTTCTCCATTTTTATTACGATCTAAACTCTCTTTTTCCAAGTTTGGATTGAGGTAGCCCTAATAAGGATCTTTGAATATATTTCAGTGAATTTTGTAGCCTAAATGGGCCGATGAAACTGGGAAACAATTTTTTCGTTGCATCCCGACGATGCAAACTTCAATGCCATTGTGAATGGCAATTTTTACGGGGCAAAATGCCCCATTCATTGTTTTATTATTAGGCGCAAAACATAAATTGAAGATGTACGATGTTACTGAGCCAATAAGTACATAAAAGGTAAGTGGACATGGATATTAATGCGTTAATGTTTGTTTTTAATTCTTGCTTGAGTGTTTCCAACATCTTTTGCCACAAGAACATAAGTGCGGAAAAAAAATATTTTCGTTCCATGCGAACGATGCAAACTTTGATACCATTGTGAGTGGCAATTCTTACGGGGAAAATGCCCCATTAATTGTTTTATTATTAAGCGCAAAACATAAATTAAAGATGCACGATGTTACTGAGCTAATAAGTGCTTTAAGGGGTAAGGCCACTAGAAATTTCAAAAAATCGATTTTTTTTCTTTCTCAAAAGATGCCTTAATATCTTGAAAATTACATACTCAAAGGATTAAGGTGGCAACATGTCTAAATACTTCTATTTTGAATTTTGGCGCAGCCCCTCTCTCAGTGCAATCGCCTTTTATGATCACTACGGCGCACTGTGGCAAAAAGGTAAATGGCACCAGGCGAGGAATGTCTTTTATACCTGAAGGGACTTTCAAATAGGTTCTCCTGAATTACCTACAGATGTCGTTATTTTTCACACACACATACGGAAAGCGTCTGTGTAGCTCCAGTTACGCACCGTTCGGCATTGAAAAATGCGACAAATATTTCCATTTGTGTATATAACAACGGCCTTTCATCAATTATGCGAATAATGGATGCTATGGGCATGAAAATCGGGCCTAACAGCTATAATAAGCGTCTGGAGGTGGACGAGAACGCATCAAGCATGCAGAGCAATCGTTATCTGACGCTGCAAAAAAAAAAGCACGGATCGCTTTGAAAGCGTACAGAAATGAAGAGCTCGAGCAGGACGTTTCTTTGGAAGGCCAATTGTATGGCGCAGGCATCGCTGACTGAAGGTATATAAAATGTATCTATGATTTTTTCCGTACCGAAAACTTTAAACGCGTTTTTTTCGAAACTGCATTTTTTAAGTCAGCCGGACTCATAACTCGAACAAATCTTGACCGATTGACTTGAAATTTTAACTGTATATTCTCAATTACATTCTGCATAGAAGTGCGAAGAAGGATTTCCTCGATATATTACATAGTCTTTTTATCGTAAACAATTTTCGGACGATGTTTTTTTGAGAATTTTGAACTTTTATTTAAAAAACGCGCTGTTTTTGCAAAAATTGATACATCAAAAAAATCCTACGTACTTCTGTAGCTATTCACATGTATAATCGAAAAAAATGTTTCCATTTCACTGTAAATAAAAAATTGCAGGTGCCGTTGGTCCGGCCGCGCGCGTACGAAAAAAAGGCTTCGTCGAAGAAAAGCTGTGCAGCCGCCATTTTGTTTTATATTACTTCGAAAATACAGTTTATGATATATACAATAAAGGACCTTATTCAGAATTTTGATTTATTGCATCGTCCCGCTAAAAAAAATTCCCAAAAGATACTTATTTTTCCCCGCTACAGTGGCCTTACCCCTTAAATGTAAGTGGACATGGATATTAATGTGTTAATGTTTTTTCAAAATTCTTGTTTGTTTATTTCCAACATCTGTTGTCACAAGAACATAATATTTCTCAAATTAAAAAAGTGTTATCAATTGTGTTAATCAATTTGTGTTAATCAATTTTTCTTCCCATCACTGTTTCCACAGATCCTTTGGTTATCATAATTTGCTTTTGTGTGTTTTTCATAAATTATTATTGCTCTCGTTTTTTAGAAACGAATGGGATAATTTCTTGTACCAAAAATATATTGCTAGAGCTAATAAATGATAATTCATAAAAATAGTTCGATACATATATCTCAATTCGCTGCAGATTTGCGTTAAAGTGCATTGACGTAATGTAAGGCAGTTACATCGGTGTTATCAGATTTCAGGACTTTTTCGAGGTATGCAGTAATTCAATATAAAATAAATGCGTAATACAATTTAAACGAACTGTATAGCGTATTTAAAATATATATATATATATATATATATATATATATATATATATATATTAATGATGCAATGAGAGGAGGGCGTTTGGTAACCAAACATTTTAGTACGGTGAAAAATTGAGTAATTTAGGCACGTGACAAAAACAGGGAGCCAAAATCCCGACCCAATATTCTCTCTCGATTTGTACTTAAAAACGGATGATTTGTAACATAACGCATTTTTGTTGCACAATCGACAACGTACTGTGATTCATTCGTAATTCTGCATGTACTTACGCGACAACTTTTGCACCACCGTATTTTTCAGCCAGCATACCACCGGGGATGCTCGCCGGCAATACTCCGTAAAAATATGCCGCTAAAAGGGCGCCTACGATATGTTGATTCCACTCGAAGCGCTCTCCATACTGAAATGTAAAAACATTTTGTCGGAAAAAATATTCTTTAACGGTCCGTATTCACGTGGTCCTCGATATAGAGTGCGACGTAATATTCGCTAATTGCATGCATGGACATGTCTCGTCTACATTATATGAATATTTATTTTCAAAATTCGCAGGTCGTTGTTCCATGTTTTATAGTGTAACTAGGATAATATTTGTACCTTAGAATATACAAAAAGGTACACCAAACAAAAACTAATGTAATTGAGTTATTCATTCAATTCCTATGATTAGCTTAAGTTTTCGGGAATTTTTTGAAATTTTCAAAGATCTTTAAAGATAAAGAAGATTATTATAAATGATGTTGATAGAACAATAATACAATGCTATTGATAGTAATAGCGGATGGATCTTTTCGGTTCCGTTTCATACGTATATAATATAATAGTTTGACTGGACTGTTTTTTGAAAAATAATAATAAAAAAAAACTTACATCAGGTAATGTTCGGGTAACGTTAATCGTTGAAGCGTTAGAGTATTCGTCAAGGACGCACGCATCGGATTCTTTGTTTTTGTTTCGCGCGCTGACCATAGCAACGATCGTTATAGATAAATTTGTTCGTATCACGTATGAGAACATACACGCCAGAAACATCAAGGCTCCTAGGATACCTCGCCGAGGTATCTTCTCTGAAAATGAAAAAGTCACGAAGAATTTGAAAAAAAAATAAGCATTGACCAATTTGTACGGGGTGCTTTCCAACGCTTCGCCAAAGCATGTTGCAGCTGCACGCAGTTTTTTAAGGAATTATTCCAACCGTCGACTACACTAAGTCAATTTGAAAGAACAGTCAATTACGGAAAATATACCCCGATGCCCGTATGCTATTAATGATTTATATTGTGACGGTATTTATTTCAATATGACACAGTAGAAACTCACTAATCTAAATTCAGAAAGAACAGAATTCGACTAGTAAGAGTTTCGTGTTATTGATGCTCTCAAATGAAATTTGACTCGAAATAAGGTGTCTCCTTATGGAAGTTTTCGAGTAAGAGAAATTAAGAGGTTATCCCACTTTAAACGCTAAAAAATGCATTTTGCATGAATTTCTTGATAGGTTTATATTATAGATATTAATATAAAAGGTGTTACACTTAAAAAATACACTTTCGAAAAACATTTTTTCGGAATGTTTGTATTTCGTAACAAAAACAAACTATAAACGCGTTTTTCTCGAAACGACGTTTTTCGACGGCTTGTTGATAACATTTTCGGAACTATTGAACCGATCTTTATAAAATTTTAACCACATATTCTTTACAACTATAACTGTAGCGCATATGAAGGATTTTTTTAAATTTGGATATTTACTATATTTTTGGCCGAAAACTGTGAAGAAAAACACATTTTTGTTGTTTTTTTTTTTCGAAAAATGACTGCCATTTTGTTATTTTTGCATATATAAAAAATCGTACGATATGCACCATAGCCATTAACATACTCAATCTAGAACCGTTTGATTTTTTTGTTTCGGATGTTCCATTTCCGAGATTTCATCAACAGCGCAGACCTACAATTTTTTATGAAATTTTTTAACTGCCATTTTCGTCTATAAATAATTACTTAAATAAATAAACAAATTTTTATAAAATGTATTTCGAGAGTGTATTTATTAAGTGTAACAACTTTTACATCAATATCAATAATATAAACCTATCAAAAAATTCATGACAATAGCCTTTTTTAGCGTCTAAAGTGAGAAGACGCCTTAAACGAATGAAATACTCCTTAAAATGGTTCTGTACATATTATGCTTTACGTTTTTTGACTTACAAGAAAACCGTTTTCGGCGGGCCCCTCCGAGTTCGGTAAATTTGTGATATGTTCATCGAAATCTAAAAGACACATTTTTTATCGGCGGCAAAACGGCTTTTAAGGGTTTAATTCACCCTTCAAGTTGAGAACTCTTAGAGTGATTTTTGGAGTTTCGTATATTTCTAATTGAGATATTTCATTGAAACGAATCATATAGAGAATGATGCGATTAGCAAATAATAAAAGATGCACTTTTTCGATTGCGAGGGGGTAAATTAATAGAAATGTAGAGTTGAAAAACTATTTTTTTCTAACATAAGCACGTTTCCTCCAATGTCAACGAAGTCATTTGCATAGAGTGCTTAAGGAAAGTAGAAGATACGTGTATTGGCGTTTCTCGTAGCGAAAAAAAAACCTTTGAGAGGTGACTATCCGTAAATGACACCATTTCAAATGAATTATCGAATTTGAGATACCTTATTCTTCTTTAAAATCTGAAAGACACGAGATTTTTGTTTTGCTGGAAAAAAAAGTTTTTTGCATATTTTATATTTACACAGGCTTGCATATTTCCATTCGAGATATTTAAATGAACCGATGACAGAATATAACGTTTATGGCGAAGACACTTCAGGATATCAAATTTTGAGGGTGAACTTAACCCTTTGAAACCGTTTTTCCGCCGATGAAAAAGATTATTTTCAGTAAATTTCAATAGATAATAAGGTATCCCAAAGTGAACGACATCACAGATCACCGGAAATGGTGTTACGTAGTGGTCCATCCCGCAAGTCAGATTATTCCAAAAAAACGCAGAAAGCCGTACTTATCTCCCACCTTTATAGCTCTCCGAAGTGTAATAAAAGAATAGTTTTTATTTTTGAAAAATACGTAGAGGAGGTTTGCGTTACGTCACGTATTTACGTTAGGAGGTTTGCGTTACGTCACGTAAGGTTTGCGTTACGTCACGATTTTAAAACTGCCAGAAATAGCAAAATTTCTGCATGTTCAAGTTTTTAATTTAAACCTCGAGTGCAATTTTACCGTGGACTGCTCACAGCTTTCTATACGCAATGTCAGTTAAGGGGGAAAATCACTGTGCAAGAACTTGCACAGTAGTTTTCCCACATCCCCCAAGCAAAATGTAAAGGACATTTTTTTATTTATAATTCTTGAAAGTACATGTATTGAAAAATATGTTGGCAACATTTTTATTCACAAGTCCGAAAATTGACGGAGTTATAGTCACTTTAGTGAGAACAGGTAGCGCGACCGGTTAGCAGTATTTTGTGCAGTATCATGAAGGTGAAGAACCGTCATATTGCTCGCGAAAATTGGGAAATTTTGCGTTACGTAATTTGTGTACGCCCCCTATGGTAGCGGAGCTGGTACGGACATACGTAAAAATCCACTCAGTTCGAAGAGACCGATTTTTCGATTATACATGTGAATAGCCACAGAAATACGTAGGATTTTTTTGATACATCGACTTTTGTAAAAACAGCTTGTTTTGGAAATAAAAGTTCCAAAAAAAACATCGTCCGAAAATTGTTTATGAAAAAAAACCTATGTAATATATCGAAAAAATCCTACGTACTTCTATGCAGAATGTAATGGTGGATATACAGTTAAAATTTCAAGTCAATCGGTCATGATTTGTTCGAGTTATGAGTCCGGCCGACTTGAAAAATGTAGTTTCGAGAAAATCGCGTTTAAAGTTTTCGATACGGATTGCATCGGACTGAGAGAGGCTGCGCCAAAATTCAAAATAGAAGTATTTAGACACTTTTCCCACTTTGAGTATGTCATTTTCAAGATATTAAGGCATCTTTTAAGAAAATAAAAAAAATCGTTTTTTTTCTACAGCGGCCTTACCCCTTAAAGGGGTTGGAGCATTAGCCGCAATCCAAGATTAAATTTGAAACAAAAATATATCTTATTGTCCTGACCATACTGAGTCCCTTCGATTAAAAAATATGTTCAAACTACAAAACACCAGAGATAATAAATAGGTTAATGGATGTAATTTCACGTGCGGTTAGATGGGCAAGACGTTCACGCTGCGAATGAAATATTTTTGGGCTATTTAGCACCGAGATAAACCATCTCTAACAACCGATTGACGCAAACTAAACCTTTGTAAACATTTAGAAAAGAAGCCCCCCATCTTGCCCATCGTCACCATATATATCCAATATTGAACCATCAAGGTTTGATGAAAGATTACGAATCTTGACTGGCCAATGAAGAGCATTGCTGCCAACTTCAATGTCCGCGATGTTGGCGTAATTCGGCAACACTTAATATTAACCCTGCGTGTGTACACTGGGTCTTTGAAGGAACAGTCGAAATTTGAAACTCAAATATCCCTTTCATGAATAGAGGGCGGACTTCCGCTGCCCCCCCCCCTTACAAAATCTAGATGGTAGTGGGGGCTAAAGGCCCAAGAGACGCCCGGGTCTGGCAGTTTACTTGCAAACGCCAGCCAGTGCGTCATATCCGTTCCCTGAAAGGGTCAGTGTACACACGGCGTCGGTATTTTCGAAGGTAAGTGAATGCAGTTTTTTTGCTTTTCTCGTAGTTTTTCAGTTTTTCATGGCTAAAATAAATGTTTTATGTAATTTGATGCTGTTTCGGCTATTTTTTACGGACTTTTATGTCAAAAACAAAACTTTTTTATTTATTGTTGGCTTATAAGTCCGTTTTTTATCTCAAAAAAAATTGGAAACCGCTGCTCTAAAAGGGCCAGGGTACACACCGTTTCTCAAAAATATAGTGTACATACGCAGGGTTAACTAGTGGCAGTAATCTGTGACATAAATATAAATAGGCATAACTATAAATAACTGAAAATTTCATTTTGGATTGTATAAAACACTCGCCGACGCAGTTTTTTCATAATAATGTTCGATAATGTTATACTTTTTCAAGTTGCTAGTGACACAAAACTTTTTCTTATTTGCGTAATAAAATTATGAAAATGCATAATTTTGCCGTTTAGTTATATATTTTATAAAATACATAATTGAATGAATGTTACAAGCAACATTTGAAAAAATTTCAAAGCATTTTATTCAAAATTGTACATGATGTATAATGTTGCGTAGGGCATGTCGCGAAATTTTTCTAATCGTCGGGCGTTGTGATTGCGTCCTCGTCATCTGAAGCAGACGATTTTTCAAAAATTCTATTCTTTACAAAAGTGATTATTGTTCGGGCCACCATGTTTTACATGGGCTCTTTTGCCGAGCCGGTAGAAGTGAAAATCTTATTGTAAAAAATCAGAGTACTCTTTTTCAAACGCCGCCATTTCGAAAGTTTTTCCTAATTTTTGTTTATTAGAGGGTTGAACAATAATCACATTTGTTAAGAATAGAATTTTTTTTAAATCAATTGAGTCAGCTGACAAGGACGGCCGGCTCAATCGAAATAAGACATTTTCGCGACATGACCTCCGCAACATCAAATATCATGTACATTTTTTAATAAAATATTTTTTTTTTAATTAAGCTTTTACTTAAAAAGTGTATGAATATAACTGTCAAATACTAACACTGTAGATTTGACCGTTTCGCTAAATTTACTTCCCCAAAAAACACCTTGAAAATGCGTGTTGACACTAGAATACGGCCGTAAGTGTTCGAGTTATAGAGATTTTGGTGATGGCAGGGAGCGAGAAAAAAAATTGGACCTGAAACCGTTTGAAATAGATACAGTACAACCTCGATTGTCCGAACAATTGGGACCGAGACTAGTTCGGATAATCAAAAGTTTGGATAATCGAAACGTGGATTCTTTGGGACGAGATCATAAACAACACCTTTTCACATAAAAACAGTACATACATACACGTATATATATATTGAAATTTGACATACATATTAACGTTGATATATATATATATGTGTGTGTGTGTGTGTGTATTTCAAATACCTGAAAAAAGACGAATGCCTTTTTTTTATATTTTTTTTTTATAAAATCGTCTATTTTTAATTGACGAACATCTGTAACGCGTTTTTGAGCGGCTAAGTCTTGCAGCCGTTTGAGAAGGAGAAGTTGCGTTGGGTTGTTGCTCATTGTTGCTCACGGCGGTGGCAGCGAGCAACAATGTATCTTTCGCGCCATCGTTCGGATAGTTGAGCGTTCGAATAAACTAAGTCATCGTTCGGATAATTGAGGGTTCAGATGATCGAGGTTCTACTGTACCAAAGTTCTACCGTAATGATCACATTAGCATTAATACAGTATGAAGGTATGTAACGGTGTTAATATACTGTATTTTTTTTACACCGTATAAAAATATAACATCATCACTCATAAGAATAATATTTTATTCGTAATATTTGAGAAAAATACGCATCTTCTTGCGAAAATTGGACTTGTTTGCGAAGAAGTGTAGTACCCCTATATCATCGCCATGGAGCTGTCAGCACACTATCGAGAATATATATCGGAACAAGAATTTCCGAACGATTGTGGATCATTCAAACGCGAATAAGTACATATCGAAGAGTCGTATATCGTTGAATATGATTGTATACACCTTTGTCCGCCGCGATTGGCGATGTCACGAGTCGCATTCCATTTATGAGAATGTTGTTGTCGACAATTTCAACAGGCGTGTCTTCAATTGGTCCAAATTGAACTCCGTTTGAAGCTCAATTTAAATTAACTATATGCATATTACCAATTAGGGTCACTAAAACACGTTGCGAACTAACGTTTCAAGGGAACAAATTCGACCATGGTATATCACTATCGGAATTAAGCCGGAATAAAATTGCTACGAAAGCACAGATTTTAAAAAAAAGGATATAGAAAAACAAATTTCCAGACTCTGTAACACGGTATTTTTTTTGTTTTTCAACGAACGGGCAACTTTCTCGTGAAATCGGGGGCGTACAGTCATTTCTAAATATAAGCAACCATTGGAAAACTGAATTTTTGCCAATTTCGAAATATTGATTCGATTTATCACTTGCATAGCTCTTTTCAGAAAAAAATGACCTTCACCAGCTTATCGCAAATGATATTTAATATGTATATAATTTCATATATATTTATAAAGTACAGTGTGCTGTTCACTTTTTTATGGCAGGTGGAATTATTATGAACGCGATTTGCAACCAAAATATTTTGCAAACAAACCAGTACCTCAAAAACAACGAATTACTAAAGATTTTTCAGAAAAAAAAACGCTTGGAAAAAAACATTTTCCATAAATATTCTTCGCAAATAATCATTTATTATGGAAGTAAATAAATGACGAAGATACGAGCAATAAAGTTTCAATTAATATGCGTTACAAAGTCGTTTGCAATTTCACTAAAATAGATAAATGCAGAAATTGCGTCAAAGATGAATTAATTTGGAAGATATAGGAAAAACTATATGGAGGAGTATATTAAGGGGAGGGTAGGGGATTGCACTTTTGAAAAATCGATTTTTTGCTCTTTCCTTATAGTTAAACATTTCAAGAATATAATCCCAAAATTTCAAGTCAATCAGAGCAAAACTCTCGAAGTTATTGACTATTTAGTCCCTCTCCTGTAACACTGTAACTCCGACTTCTCTAAACTTCTATCGCGTTTTTTTCGAAATCACTTTTTCAAAGTCCGTGTTCACTGCCATTTGAAAACTATATGACCGATTTATTTCAAACTTGGTACACACTTTCTACATATAAAGTGCCTCCACCTAAAGGTTAGTTTGATTTTTTTTTACATTGGGTGGGTTTTCCACCCCCAAAGAGGCGGATTTTTTCGTGAAAAATAGCACTTTTCACTTTACATGAACACCAAAAATTTAGAAATAAAAAAAAATTACCAAACACCGTTGAGAGGAGGATTTGATGATACTTTGACTAAATTTCAATGGTACTTGATTTCAGATAATTTCTAGCTGAGATACAGTGAACACTTCAAATCGTGTTTTTCCAAAGGCGTTCTTGGAAAAGCTTTGTCACCGGCTTGTTTGTGGATATATTCGCGTACAAATTTCACGGAATGTTCTTGAAATGACACTTAACAATGTACAAAAGGTTTCAATAAATTTACTCTATCCAGATAAATGAAAAAAAATTCGCAAAAAAGTGTTTTTGTTTTCACGCCGAAACTCCTACCCTCCCCTTAACGTCATAATGTTTACCCCTTACGCGCAGGTTTCGTTTGATATGTAAAAAACGTTTCACTTAGAGTGCATCGGATATCATTACTCAATTATTTCATTTTCTAGAGGGTACTTGAGATAGCACGAGTATCCGATATTCCACCTAACGAAATTGCTCACAACTTCTATTACAGCACATCGCCAGCTACTACAGAATTTGCGTGCCAGATTGACGAAGATAGCTGCAACGCGTGATTTATGTGCTTTCCAGAGAACTCAATATTTTCTAAAAGCTGTTTCTTTCTCTCAAGTATTTAGCGACTTTCCGTAAATATTCGATTTAGGGTAAACAAAATTGCGCGACTTCCGTAAATATTCGATTTAGGGTAAACAAAATTGCATCTGGTTCGATGGTGTTGTTTGAAAAAAGATTCAACTTATATTTTTTAAAGACTCGGATCATGCAAATAAGGTTTAAATGTCCTAGTTGAAAATGCAACTTCCCTGTTAATCCACTGCCAACAAAAAATTAAATTTCAATAGAATCTATTGAAATCAAATAGGTTTTTTCCTTATCTCACGGCCTACTACGATCTTATTTGTTTCAAAGATATGTTTTTACTTGTTTTAGCTATTCTTTTTAAATATTAAATATACTTAAATTAAATAAATAAAGATTGGATTCAAATAAATCTTTATTTGCTTACAATATACACTGGAAATCTGAGTGTACTATATGCGTAAAATATTTCATAATAGCCAAAATGAAATGAAAAACTTAATTGTGAGTTTTACGACAACGCTTTTGTATCGCAATTCGTCATTCCCTGGCTTTCTGAAATGATTTTTTTCGGAGAAAATATTTCACCTACGTGGAATCGAACCTTGAACCTACCTACTCATAGCTACGCACGCTGCCCCTATGCTACCGAGTGCTTGTAACATCCTTGGTCGCAGATATGGCATAAGAGACCAAATGAATTCCTATAATTATTTGTTGTATCACATAAACTATATCAATTAGTTAATATCATTCTGATAATTGGAGAGTTTTATCGAATATCATGCTATAGATTTTTCAAACACAAACTATTCTCTCTCCTCCACCCTCTTTACCCTCACTCCCCTTTGATATGTGTGTTGCAATAAAGACAGACCATTAGTTCAATCAAATAGAAGAATGGTTGACTCTACGAAAATTCTGTTTAATTTAAATCTAAAAAATCAAATAGATACATTTAGTGGATTCAACTAAATTGTTTTTTGAACAGATGAAACTGAATCGCAGATTTATTAGGATTAATTGAAATATTTAGTGATTGGGCGGTATTAAATAGATTTTGATTTGAACAAACAAATATATTTAAAATAAATAATTCCAATAATGGAATGCAATAGGAAAAATATGATTTCACGAAAAATTTAGTTAATTCAAATTTAAAAAAATCAAATATTTTTCTGTCAATGTAACAGTGGAACAATTCCCTGAGAGATGGTGAATACAGTAACGTTTCGAATGGCATCGATCATCGGAAATGTGGATAAAAGATAAAACGATCTCTTTGTTTCTTTCTTTTTCTCTGCGAACCTTGATCGATTCATTTACGTAAGTATCTCATTCGTTTACGTCATTCGAGCGAATGTTGAAAGGCAACACGCGCGGCGATACAGACGCAATGATGCTTTCGTCTCTCGAGCTTTTTTTCTTCATTCTTTGTATTTGCTTAGCGGGAGCTTCGTAAATGTATTTTGAGGAGGATCAAATATACGCAAACACCCGGTCAATACGTATGCTTGCCAAAATCTTCTACTAACCGCGAATATTAGTTGTATTTCAGCGCTGGGGCACAATAATGTAGACATCACATGTCGACAATATTTCAGAATTTCCGCGAGCATTCTTTGAGTGTGAGATAAGTATTACGTTTTTTTAGGTTATCTTGGGACATTGATGGCAAAGATAACCCAAAAAAACAAAATAATATACATATCTTTTAATGGTCCTATTTTACTGGTGTTCCAAAAACGCCTGCACTTTTTTCGTCTCCTACTTATTTTACGAACGAAAGATATTATTTTTCTTCTTACCATAAAACAAAGCAACCCTCACGATGCTAGTTTCCTTTTATTAAAGAAGTTTATTTTGCGGTTTCAATAGGCCTGATTTCGAAATGTTGTGAAACGTCAAAAAAATGTTCAACTTATCGAAACCGCCTAATTTCCATAGACTTAACATTTTGGAATAATAATTTTCACATACAAAGAATACCACTGCAGAGCATCGGATTGAATTTTGGGAGTCAGCAAGAAAGTCCAGAATACCAAATAATTAAAGGACTTATTGGATTTGAAGAAATCAGAATTTACTGAATTTTCGAGATATGAAGGTAAAGTTACACGTGAAGAGATCCCCTCACGGTCACTTGGGAACGAATTTGGGGGAATAAGTAAGAGGGTTTGTATTACGTCAAATTTTGAATTTCGAATAAAGTGGTCTGAACTTCTTGAAAAATTGTTCTTGTAGAAAATATTGTAGATATTCAAGATATAGGACAAGTATTTTACAAAAATATAATCTTATTAAAAGTTCATCTACAAAAATGTTTTGCTAATTAAAAATAAGAAGATTGTTTCTTCATCGTTTAATTTGGCTCACTGAGCTTCCTCCACGAAACAGCCACGCTTCAAAAGTCGAGTTGCTTGTAGACGAAATCTCGTGAGCGAAATAAAACGAGAGGTAGCCATGTGTCCAGCAGTTATACACCTACAAAAAGATTCTTATCGATTTCGTTCAAAGTGAATTCTTGCCGGTCATTTGTGGCGATTTATTATTTCCGTGATTGTCTTCATAGCTGTAATAAAGAGTGCGATTGAACACTAAAATATCAGTCTTGTCTTTCGAAAACACAATCTTGTTAGAATATATATTTATCGTGTTCGCAGCTGTGTTATTTCCCGGATCGAAGTGGGTGGTCTTATCTTCCAACATTCATTCCAAGGTGTTCAAGTAGTTTTTCTGTTATCTCATGCCTTCCGTGAATGCAATAAACAACCGGGTCGTGCTAATGAATCTAAGAAATTTTCATTTCACCATGTTTAACATATATCATGTCCTTTCTGCCGTCGAAAATTTAATCAAATGAAAAAAGAAGGGATGTTTTGTTTGAATTAAAAAATACCCACGATTGAAAAACGAGATATCTGATATATGTGTTCGATATGTATTGAATATTTTTCCAAGATGGAACAAAACTATTACGAGTATGATGTGTATATTATCTTTTGAGTTTATTCGAGTATTGTTGTTTAGAAATTTGCAAAGATCATTGAAAAAAAAAGTTATTTTAGAAATTCTGCATCTTGATTTGTTGATTTCTATAGATTTTGTTCAAATTTTAACCAGACATTGTTCATATCATTATGCATGTTCGGGTGAAATTTCAGAACAGTCGACTATTTAGATTGGGAGATAATGGGTTTTAAAATTGCAACTTTGAACACTGCAGGGTCTGCATTGAAATTTAGACAGAATAATTTTCCGTAAAAAATATTTGTCCCCTGTAATAAGAAGATATATGGCAACACCGCATCGTTCCGCGTATCCAATGACGTGAGTTTGCGCGGCATATTTGAAATAATACTGCAACACAAGTAATTTTTAATCGATCATAGTTTTTAATTAGTTATGAATGAACCAACACTTTTGTTTGTTAATGAAGATAACATAAACAATATAAAACATTAATATTTATTATGCAAATATTTTTTATGTCAACATTTTTAACTTTAGGAACACGATAATAATTTTTTTCTCGAAATATTGAACAATACTGTTCTGCGGTGTTGCCATATGTCTTCTTATTATAGGGGACAAATCTTTTTTACGGAAAATTATTCTGTCTTAATTTCAATGCAGACCCTGCAATATGAAAAGTTGCAATTTTAAAACCCATCATCTCCCAATCTAAATAGTCGACTGTTCTGAAATTTCACTCAAACATGCAGAATGATATGAACAATGTCTGGTTAAAATTTCAACAAAATATATAGAAACCAAACTGCGCGCTCTCACTACCTTGAGGTAGTACGAACGCGCAGTACCACTATTTAACAATATCTGGTTAAAGTTTGAACAAAATCTATAGAAATCAAGATTGCGCGCTCGTACTACCTTAAGGCCGTATTCTAGTGTGAACAATTATTTTTGATGTGATTTTTTGAGAATTAAATTTATATAAACGATTAAATCTACAGTGTTAGTATTTCACAGTTATATTTATACATGTTTGAAGCAACATTTTAAATTGTTGCAAAGTATTCTATTCGAATTTGTAAATGTTATTTGATGTTGCGCAGGTCATGTCGCGAATTTTTTTTTATCATCGGGCTTTGTGCTTGCAGCCGCCCTCGTCATCTGAAACCACCGTTTAAAAAAAATGCTATCCTTCACGAACGTGGTTATCGTTCGACCCTCTAATAAAAAAATTTGCGGAAAAACTTACGAGATGGCGGCGTTTGAAAAAAAAAATGCTCTGATTTTCACATTTAAATTTTGTTAACATCCTAACATTCTTGCGGCCCGAAAAAATAGTTATCATAAAGCGATAAAAAAGAAGGAAGGCAGAACGATAACCACATTCATAAATAGATTTTTTTAAATCGTTTGTTTCAGATCACCAGGACGGTCGCAATCACTACGCGCGATGATAAAAAAAATTCGCCGCATGACCTGCGCAACGTCAAATATCATGTACAATTTCGAATAAAATGGTTTGAAAAAAATGCTTCATATTACTTCAAATATGGCTGAATATAACTGCGAAATACTAACACTGTAGATATAACCGTTTCTCTAAATTTAAGTCCCAAAAAATCACCTTAGAAAAGGGTGTTCATACTAGAATACGGCCTTAATGATGCTCATAAAATGAGCAGTTAGAGAAATTATAAAGAGCACGCTCTGGGAGCGCGGTTGAGATGCAGATAATTTAACACGCGTTTTGCACGAAAATACGTTTTTGAAATCGGCAACGCCGATAACTCAATAACCAATTGACGTATTGCGCTCAGATTTGGCTTACACCTTTAGTAGACTGTTTTTCAACGTTGGTAGCAGAATTCATTGGAAATATTTTCTTAATATATATATATCGTATAATGGTCGGAAAAATCGATTATCGAAGTTTAGCATACCGCCATATTGTAATTTTCTTGCTAAATCCCAACCAAACATCACAACACTCATACGGATTGAGATCCCATGTAGGGTGATCGGTAGTGGCCAACGATTGGCCGATGCGCGACGCCGAGCCTGCCAACATTGGCACTCGAGCTTGGCCCGATCATCGACCGAGCCTCGGATGATAAGAGCGGCCCGATATTCGCAATCAATATTGGCCCTAGATTGGCTTACGAGAATCGGCCGAGCATCGCGTAGGAGTTCATTCGAGAATCGGCCAACAATCAGTCCCCGTCAAGATTGCCATCATTGGCACTCGAGCTTGGCCCGATTATCGACCGAGTCTTGGCGGATAATTGTGACCCGATATAGATCACCAAAATTGGTCCTGCACTGCCAAAAAAAAAAATTGGTTCTTTTTGTATTGTAATTCGTCGATACCTGGTCTTTCGAAACGATTAGTTCGAAGAAAATATTTCACCTATATGGGACTCGAACCTTGAACCTACCTACTCATAGCCAAGCACGCTGCCCCTATGCTACCGAGTGCTCGTAACATTTGAATCGCAGATATGCCATAAGAAACCAAATGGATTCTCATCATTATTAGTATCGCATTAACTATATCAATTAGTTAATATCATCGTGATAATTAGAGAGTGTTATCGACTGACATGTTGGAGAATTTCCAAACCTAACCTATATATATATATATATATATATATATATATATATATATATATATATATATATATATATATATATAATTCCTCTCGCTCCACCCTCTCTACCCCCACAACCCTTTAATATGTGTGTTCCAATAAAGACAGACCATTTGTTCATTAGTTCAAGTTTAATTTGAATAAATAAACATATTTAAAATGAATAATTCCAATAATGGAATGCAATAGGAAAAATTTGATTTCACAAAAAATCTAGTTAATTCAAACAAAGAATAAATAAATAGACGCGGTTAGTTAATATTAATAGAATTTTTCTGTCAGTGTAGGATGGTTCATAAAAATGGGCAGAGTATCGCGTATGAGCTCGTTCGAGAATCAGCCAACAATGAGTGCATTGATTTGGTAGTATGGTTGTTAAGAATAATGTCCAATGGACTCGTAAAAAGTATTCATCTCGTCTCTCAATGACTTCGACGCGAAACAATGAATCGTCAATATACGAATTGCGGTTTGATCATGCGTTACTCGGCCGAACATTGGCCTCGTATCGGCAAAAACATGATTGGCGAGTCTATACTTCGCCAAACCTCGACCTCGTATCGATAAGCCAATGATTAGAGAGCCTATATTTGGCCGAACATTGGCCTCGTATCGGCAAACCAATGATTGGCGAGTCTATACTTCGTCAAACATCGGCCTCATATCGATTACCCAATAATGAACGTGTCTATACTTGGCCGAACATTGGCCTCGTATTGGCAAACCAATGATTGGCCAGTCTATACTTCGTCAAACATCGGCCTCGTATCGACAAGCCAATGATTAGCAAGTCTACGTTTGGCCGAACATTGGCCGCGTATCGGCAACCCAATGATTGGCGAGTCTATACTTCGCCAAACATCGGCCTGGTATCGACAAGCCAATGATTAGCGAGTCTATATTTGGCCGAACATTGGCCTCGTATTGGCAAACCAATGTTGGCTAGTCAATACTCAGCCGAGCATTGGCGTACAATTGGGTAATCGATCATCGCCCCGCCAACATTGGTCCAAGTATTGGCCGTTACGGTTCGATTGGCGAAACCTACATGGGATAACCTTCGAAACAGCGCTCTAGACAGCAATACGGCCTTAAGGGGGGCACTCTATGTAAAGGCTTCGAAAAATGCATTTTTTTATTGCCTAAATTTATAGTTTGAAACCTGTAGAATGCGATGCAGTTCGGAATTTTGGTAAATTCTCAAAAATGACGTTTCGAGGCCTGCGCGCAGGTATAGGCACCATGTGGAGAGATGAGTCGTCTATTCAATAATAGCTGTTAGAAAGGCTTCTATACCCATAGAAGTATGGTATCACAAAAAAGCTGAAGGACTATTATATGATGCTGGAATAGCTGACTAGAAACTTTAAGGGGTTACGTGGGTTTGAAAATAAAAAAAATCGATTTTCTTTGTTATATAATAGTGCAATATGTCTACAATATTCTCCCAAAGTTTTAAGTCAATCGGAGTAAAAGTCTAAGAGAGAGAGATCCTTTGGGAATTCCCTCCGTTGGGAAAAACCGGCCGGGAGCGACGCAAGTAATCGCATTTTACTCAAAACACTTTTGCACACAACTCTGCCAAACTATTTTGCGTACATCTCGGCCAAAAAATTAAATTTTTTTTTGAATCCTCCCTTCAATCACGAGCAATACTTATCTACTAACAGAACAACTTTGGTTTTTTAATTTCAGATAAAGCTATCATAAGTTATCCTGACCACGAGGACACTTTTTTAGGGGTCTCCGGAAACCATGTCCATCGGCTGAATTTCTCAAATATTTGGATGAATTTTTTTTTTTTAATATTTTTGAAATGTTACTCTTTTATGTGCTTAAGATTTCAAATAAAATAATGTATATATTATTATTTTTTTTAATAGAGAAAATGTGTTTTTTTTTACTTCGAAACCCTCGTAAGACCTTAAACACTATTATCGCGAACCTTTTTTTCAATGAGTTAAAAATCGGTGTACCCGATTACTCGAAAATTATTTGACCGATCAAGCTCATATTGGCACACGTTTTTATGATACTTATGTCCAATTGATGAACCTAAAACCGACAAAAAATTACCAAAATAAACATGTTTTTGGCTGGGCCAAAATTTTTTTTTTTTTTAATCACCTTTTTTGTTCTAAGGCCTTCTCCTTAGCCAATTATCATTGTTATTTCAATATTAATGGTCCATCAAGTGACCACTTGTATATACTAATCAATTTTCAGACTGCGCAGACTGCTTATATCTCCGCCATTTTTTACTTTTTTCAAGCAACAAAAATCGTTTTGAAAACAAGAATTATGTAATAAAAGGTACATAAGACCCTAAAAAGATATATACATTTCTTACCCTCAAAAAAAAAAGCACGAAAATCGACCAACATTTGGCATTCTATATAGAGTGCCCCCCTTTAATCGATCAGCCAACTCGACACATCGGATTTCGCCAATGATCTCTATAAAAGCTTCACCCAGTGCGAAAATCGAGCAATCGATGATAAATGTCTAAGCTGGCATTGTCATAACGCACTGGCACATAATTGATACAGGTGTTTCTGTTTTTGCCGCGAAAAGTAAGTGACGTGGAAGAAATATACTCGTGACTCTTGAATCTTATTGCACTGCTAGTCACGGCTGACCTTGAAATCTCTCAATGCTGGATTTTTTCGCGGTCACTGGAACACATAATGATGTACGCTGCATCGAACTGTTTTTACGCAAATGAGTGTATGTGTGTGGATATTGTACTTCTGTGCGAATGAAACTTTTGGTAGGACATGTACGAGCCCCGATATCGGTAATGAGAAATCAAATATTGCGATCGTCTCTGGATATCGCAATTTATTGTGTCCTAACTGATTGGTTGTCGAGCCGGAATATTAAATCACAGTCGACGAAGTCCAATGTTAGCACTTGTAAAATTCGGAGGACAATGTATGATGTTGAAGTTTCCATCGTCGGAGTTCAACAAAAGTTAATTTTTATTCTGTTGCTCATAATTACTTTACCGATTTAGGATACGAAAGTCACCCAACAGATTTTTCTTATCTTCAGAGATCTACGATTTGAATGTACCTAAAAATTCTAGATCAGGCTCAAAATGAAGAAAAAATAAAAAATAAAACAAACGTTTGTTGCATTCCAACGATGCAAACTTCAACGCCATGACAATGTTACATGAAAGAAATCGTGCCGATTTTGTATTTAGGCGTTACCCCCACTTGTAGCGCAAAAAAAGGCCTTTTTCATGAATTTTTCAAAAGAAAACTACAAAACTTTTTTAATCGATCAATATACCATCTTAAAGAACACAACTTGAAGAACTTTCAGTAATTTTTTTATTGAAAAATATTACATTGTTTAGTGGCAAATGGCCGTCAATGAAATAATGTTTTTATATACACGGTTTGCGGTGACCAACATTGGGGCGAAGTGGATCATCTGAAGAAAAAATGCGGATGGATTTAGTCAAATATAAGTATAAACTAGTCTTTAATCGAAGGATTTTGAAAAATATTCATTTTTCACAAAATGGCGGACAGTCAAAGTTAATGGTTCGATTTTAACGAAAAAAATCGAACGATTAAAGACTACATTTTTATGTGTTAAATAAGCCTGCAAAATTTCAAGAAGATCGGTTCATTAGTGTTCGAGTAATCTTGGTCACCGACTTCAGAAATGGCATTTTGAGAAAAACGCGTTTAAAGTTTCTCTTTCAACGCTCTTTCAACGCGGATTCTTCTCTTTCAACGCTCATATCTCAGTCAATTGTGTTCGGATCGACTTGAAATTTTCAGGACATATTCTCAGATACTTATACTTCGTAAAAATGCAATAAAAAAAAATCGATTTTTTTTAAATCGCAAGTGGGGATAACCCCTTTACTGCATGATACTGTTTTCTTTCTCGGAGCATCAGGCGAGTTTTTCACCCAATGTCGTCATTTGCAAAAAGAGAAAATGCAGTGGACGCCCGCGCAGCTCGACATTTCTTTTCCTTCACATTTTTGTCAACCCGAGAATTCTTTCGCGAATAGAATATATTTTCGCGAAGCGCCGAGAGATATTTTTGCTTGCAATCTGACGCAATTTCTTTGCCGGTTTTGAACGTAGGCAAACCAACATGAACACAGCTCGGGATCACACATGCGAACAGCCGGATAGGAGAGAGAGAGAGAGAGAGAGAGAGAGAGAGAGAGAGAGAGAGAACCGAGCGAGGCCAACTGTTTGTTGCTCGCCTGCAGACAAAGGTAATCCCGGGTGTAGCGAGAAAAAAATACAAGCAAATATATACACATACTTTTCTCTTAAATTTCTACACACAGTGTGAGTATTGCGAATAATTCATGACCTTGTGGCACATCTAAATCCGACACGAAAAAACGTTCAAGTTGCATGACGCCATAATCGAATTTGCCTAAAAGCGACAATTAGAAAAAAAATGATTATGTAATTAATATTTCAACCTCATTTCTCATTAAAACTAGCCCAAAATAGAACGGTTAATAGCTTCAATATTTTTAAAAATAAAACATATATCCATCCAAAGGAACCAAGTATTACGCAATGTTTTCTTTCAATTTCATCCGCAGAGTTTCCTACCTAAGACAACGCGAAAAACCCGATATACGAGTGCGGGAGAGAGATAGCGGAAAATCCGCTTCTCACTTTCATTAAAACGATTGAAATTCTGTAAAAAAAATATTTTTTCCGCATGTTGAAAATTGCATCGTTCGAATGCAACGAATTGTTTTCTCATTTCCTTTTTGTTCTCCATTTTTATTGTTATCGAAAATCATTTTCGATAAATTTAGGTTATAGCTTTCTAATGAGAATTAAAAAAAAAACGTTTCCCGTAGCTTTATGCTGTCAAAGCAAATTGGCAATTAGAAAAAAATTATTTTCTTTGCAGATCAACGATGCAAACTTCAATATCATCTTTTCGCGCGCTATATTAAAAGAAAATGAAATTGAGGCTCACTTTCCAAAAATATACCCGGGTAATGTGTTGAATACTGTCTAAATTCTTTGTACCGAAATATTACTGTCGGAAAAAAGCAAGCGAAGGGATCTTTATCGACGGAGCGGCTTTCACACGACCTTAAGGGGTTACCCCCACTTGCGATTTTGAAAAAATCGATGTTTTTTTATTGCATTTTTTTGAAGTATAAGTATCTGAGAATATGTCCTGAAAATTTCAAGTCGATCCGAACAAAATTGACTGAGATATGAGCGTTGAAAGAGAAGAATCCGCGTTGAAAGAGCGTTGAAAGAGAAACTTTAAACGCGTTTTTCTCAAAATGGCATTTCCGAAGTCGGTGACCAAGATTACTCGAACACTAATGAACCGATCTTCTTGAAATTTTGCAGGCTTATTTAATACATAAAAATGTAGTCTTTAATCGTTCGATTTTTTTCGTTAAAATCGAACCATTAACTTTGACTGTCCGCCATTTTGTGAAAAATGAATATTTTTTAAAATCCTTAGATTAAAGACTAGTTTATACTTATATTTGACTAAATCCATCCGCATTTTTTTTCAGATGATGCACTCCGCCGCAATGTTGGTTACCGCAAACCGTGTATATAAAAACATTATTTCATTGACGGCCATTTGCCACTAAACAATGTAATATTTTTCAACAAAAAAATTACTGAAAGTTCTTCAAGATGTGTTCTTTAAGATGGTATATTGATCGATTAAAAAAGTTTTGTAGTTTTCTTTAAAAAAATTTACGAAAAAGGCCTTTTTTTGCGCTACAAGTGGGGGTAACGCCTTAAGTCAGTACATGCAAAAAATGGTGTGAGACGGAAAGTTTTCTCGCTTAAAGGGGAAGACACCATTTGGCGAGGATAAAAAATTTGCTAACTTTCATGGTTCAAAAAAACGAATTATGTGTTCGCCATTTTTGAGACTTAGGGTATGTTTCATTACTACTTTTGGCTGTTATATGGTTAACTTTTTTTTTTATCAATCTTTGAAAATGGCAGTGGTATAGCACGGCCTGCTAAACTGCATTTTCAAAACTGGCAAAAATATTACAGAACTAAGTTAGTATCTTTTTTCCGTAAACTTACGTAAAATTTGTTTTATAAATGTAAGCAACCGATTGGCGTTTCTGGATTTTCAGGTCTTAAGGAGAGAGATACATTTAGGCAAGGAAAGTTTTTGCCAATGTTCACAATTTTTTTAAGGACAGATTTCCTCACCATTTTTTAGACTTCGGGTATTTTTCATTACAACTTTTGGCTGTTACATGGCATTTTTTCATTAATCTTAAAAAATGGGGAAGGTGTGGTACGGTATTCCAAACTAATACTGTAAAAGCGTATTTCTTGAAACCATGTTTTCATAATCAGACGGACTCTTAGCTTTTACAACTTTCAACCGATTGACTTCAAATTTAAACTGGAGCTTCTACGATAAATTTTTTCAGTAGAAAATGCGACTTTTTATTGCAAAATGGTGCCAAATTTGCAAAAATCAGACTTTTGTAATAATCGTGTGTACTTCGCTACCAAAACTCATGTAAATTACGAGAAAAGAATATTTTATGTTCTAGACGCCGAAGTGCGTCTCAAAGAGTCCGCCCCCCGACGGCCTAAAAGAAGACGTTCCCTTTCTACCGGCCACTGGGCCGCCGTTTGTATATTTTTGCAAAATGTAAAATTGATTTGAGTACCTACATATATGTCAGATAAACCTCATTTCGATTTCTTTATTAGTATTTTTCAAAAAACAATTCCTAAAAAGCCTTGTTTTCCAACCATCCAAAAGTATATAAAGCCTTAATGTCTCATCCCGCACGCTCGATCGGGAAAAGTCCTGACGCAATTTTCTCCTAAACGTATCATCCGAACGCAGTTTTTCTCTTTTTGTAGCAGTCGTTCGACATGACATTTGGCATAAGCAAAAACAGCTCTTCCATTCAACTATTTTAAAAAAAGAATTCATGGTTCACAAAATACCGTCTCGTATTGTACGTCGAATTGATGAGCGCCCAAAGAACCGCAGCCATTCGAGTGCAAAAGTAAAAAGTCTGTGAAAATAGTCGAATGCAGTTTTTCCTATCGAAAACGCGGGCCTTGAAATCACATCTTGGAGTAGAAAAATATAGAGATTTAGCTGCACGAATACCGCTCGCAATCAGTGTGCATAGTTTGAGTTTTATGCGGACAGGCGCACGTGCCTTTCGCGCTCATATATCCGCTAGCTTACATCTCGCTCGCACTAATTAGTCGAGTGTTGTGTGCCTTCTTTATCTCACAAGTTTTCTGCAAGATGGATTACGAGCGAACTAGATACTCTTCGTTCCTCGTTTTACAGAGGTAAATATTTATTTTGTTTTTTTTTTCTTACGACGCTTAAGCCTGTTGCGACTGATTTTTTTTTTATTTTGGCAAGCTTCAACCGTTCAAGTATGGCGCAGCCAAAGAGTGTAGAGAACGTTCTTCCACCGCGTTCGATTATCGCGATGCAATTTTTTTTTCTAAAAAGACGATTCATAAATGGCCAAGTCAATTTTATTAGACCAAAATTTAGCTCAATGAAAAAATACACGACTTTTTTATCTTAAATTTCCAGGTGCAAATTGTTTAAAAACTTTCAGACCTTGCATATTGGCTATTTGGATGACTTTAAAGTTTGCATTGTTGGAAAGCAACGATATTTTTTTTTATCATCTTTTACTTCTTTATTTTTATCATTCTCCGAAGCTACTTTTTCGCGAACTGAGGACGCAGATTTCTAATAAAAATCCGTATTTTCCACAGCCCTAATCAACAAGAAAAATCGACATCGAAGAATCCACTCTTAACTCGAATGACTGGTCTGCTCATCAGAGACATTCGTTCGATTAATTTGTGTAAAGTGTATCAGAGGTACACTTCATACAAAGATACAATTTGTTCAAATAAGAATCCTCAAAAATATTTGCATGATTTTCGTGGCCTGAATCTGTGAGAGGAAATTTGGGAAACAAAAAAACTCATTTTCGTTGCATTCTAACGATGCAAATTTCAACGTCATCAAAATATTTGTTTGGGTAAACAGACTGACCAGAAGGATCAAACTAATTTGCCACGTATTTCAAAACTTTAAAATTAATTTGAAAATTAGGTTCTAGTATTAGGACATAGGGCCACAGTTTCAACGGGGTGATTTGAGAACTGGGTCCGTGCGAGTTCATGATTTTGTTATAAAAATAGTACGCGGGGCCTCAGAAGGTTAAAACATTTACTTCGGTACGTTTACAGAATTTTTGTAGACAAGCCTACAGTTGGGAGGATTTATATGTCAATGCCGATTGCCATAGTCTGCCATCAAGCTCCTCCCACTATATTACAGTGATCAATATAGGAGTAGCTATTTTAAGTAAGTTTATCATATTGATGTCTCGAATTTGTAGAGCAAGGCAATGGTGGATTCTTCGATAAGTGCAGAGGATGAAAATATAACTATTATCAAGTACTGTTTTTATTCCCATTGTTCCGATTATTGTCGAGACAATATTTTTGCCTATAAAATGTTACGATCAATGCTTGTCACCTTTTAAAATTCCATCTCCAGAGGTCCGTTGAATAGTAAAATTGATCAGACAAATTGTCGACTTTTTACCAGAAAAGGCTACGAAAAATTCAGGGAAAATTTCTTAAAAAATGCTAGCGTTTCTTAAAATTCCAAAGAGCAAATTCGGTTCACCTTGTGACTTTTTTTTTTTAACACTATGACCTCGAACTACGACGTTTTCTCTAAGCACAACAGTGCAGTAGGGAAAGTTAAATAACTCTCCGAAAGTTACAACGAAAGTTGTAAAAATCCAAACCTTAAGGCTGCCCTTTCGAGTTACTCTGAAAGGAAATTCATATTGCGATTCCTCGGAAAAGTCCACGCGACTTCATGAGCGTGAAAATTGAACATGACAATAGGTCTTGTCATCCTAAAAAAAAGTGCGTAAAAAGTATTTTCTATTACTTTACCGAAAAAGTATGCATTATTTTACTTTATTTCAATTTTTGAATTAGATAAAGTTGAACGTTTGGTCACGTGAATGAAAACGCTCCATGATTGATTGGATCTCTAGTGACGTCACATGACAATAAACAGATTGTCATTAGGAGTCCTGTGACGAGTAATGGGCGATTTTCTCATTTCAGTGAATTTCCGTGCTTCTTCTGTTCATTCATAGTAATTTGTAGTGATAGTTACCATATTACCAACTTTTAAATAAGAACGGAGAGGAAGGTTTGCTGTGCAAGAGCTCAGCGGCGATATCCTTTACCTTGTTTACTGCCATGTGACGTCACAGGCTTCACGTGACTACATATCTGACAACGGGGGCATTTTGGCGGTCTGGTTGAATATTTAAATCTTATTGCCGATTCATATCGTAAATACTTACATTTACTAAGATAAACAAATATTGCGAGGATAATATAAATTCGGCATCGCCTGAAGAATGTAAAAAGCCGCAGAAGGTTTTTTAATAGCGTACATTAAATCTGATTATTCCCTATTTTAAATGCCGTTTAGCCCGTTTGGCAACGTATTGTTTCGACCCACATATGTAACTTTATGTCCCGATCGTAAATTCCAAAGATTATCCCGAATTTTCTGACGGTATGTATAACAATGTGAATTAACGAATATGCTAAGTCTGCAATGACGTGAATATGTAAATGTGTAAATATGTAAATTAATTCTCCCGTTCTTTACGTTCGTGCAGTGGAAATTTTTTGTATATGCCAAACACAGCCAATGTCAGGGGCTTATAAAAACCTCCACTTAGAGTCTGAAGAGACGAAATAAAAGGTAATTTCCTTTTCTTCCTTCGGGTCTCCATTGAGGACCGCATGGCAAAGATTTATTTTGATGAAATGACTACAAAAAGTGACTGACTGACAAAATAATTTTTGGAAAATCCTGCATCGAGAGAACTTAAACGATGAAGAAAAAAAAGTTCTTTGCATTTTCTTTTACCATGTCGAGTTAAGCTTTGCATTTCTGTTACCACGCCCGAGTGTTACAGGTTACTGAAATTCAAAAGTGCCGAGGCAGCCTTCCTGGGTAATTCTTTAGATAAGTGACTTTTCCGAAAAATGAGCCTAAATTTATTGTTGCTATTTTCTCATTTATTGGGTCATAAATGATGATATTCAGTCAGGGGAAGCAAACATTTTTCATTAACAAGTTTTTGCAAGGAAAAATCGTTCAAAATAATTTCCAATTTTTCAAAAACTCCTGTATCAAAACCCTCACGCCGGAGACGGTTGGGTTTGTTTGGGTTTGTTTGTATTCACAAAGGCTTCTTTTATAAATCTCTCAGCACCCCTCCGTCCCCAATATAGGCGTCGAAATGTTCAAAAATGCCCTGTCATGTGTTCCCGCGAACTTCAAAGCCCCATAACCTTTAATGGGGGGGGGGGGGGGGGGCTTCAGCTTCCCCCGACTGAGTATCATCATGTATAACCCAATAAATGAGAACATAGCAAAAAAATATTAGGCTCATTTTTCGGAACAGTCCCTTATCTAAAGCATCACCAAAATTCTTTTTTTATTGACCATCCAAAATCTTACTTCGCAAATTTGTTGTCGATCGCTAAATAAGAATACTAAAAAATGTTTGCGTGATTTCGGTAGCTCAAAATTGCCAAAGAAAATGTGAGAAATAAAAAAAAAATTATTTTCGTCGCATTTCAACGATGCAAACTTCAACGGCATTGTTTAAGGGGTAAAGCAACTCGGCGAATTAAACAAATTTCAGGAAAAAAAAATAAAAAGAGGACAATTTTAATTTAAAAGGACAAATGTATGGCGCTGGTATTTCAGATTAAAGGTACATCGAAATTTTTCACTGCTAAATATTAGTAAAAACTTCAAACGCATTTTTCTCGAAACGATGTTTTTGAAACTGGCCGGAAATGTATCTCAGCCAGATATGCATCGATTCACTTGAAATTTTGAACGTATTTTCTGAGATGAATTTTCCATAGAACTACGTATGGAATTTGCGATTAATTTTTGCGTGATTTTTTGCTCAAAGTCAAAAGTTTTAGTATAAATCTGCACTACCTTTGTCGAAAGGGGTCCTTTTTCATTTCCGTGCGCCATTTTGTAGCTTTTTGTATATATTTTAAAGATTTTTTGGTTTTTGTTCTAGGTCGAAAACTACGAGAGAAATCTTTCCGGCCGCGGTATACTTTGCCCGAGAGGTACTCTACGATCTTGGATTCCGACGCCACCATTTTCAATTGAAAAACGACAACAAAAAATCTTTGTACACTTAAGGTAGTACGAGTGCGCAATCTTGATTTCTATAGATTTTGTTCGAATTTTAACCAGACATTGTTCATATCATTACGCATGTTTGAGTGAAATTTCAGAACAGTCGACTATTAAGATGGAGAGATAATGGGTTTTAAAATTGGAACTTTTAAAACTGCAGGGTCTGCATTGAAATTTAGACAGAATCATTTTCCGTAAAAAACATTCGTCCCCTATAATAAGAAGAGATATGGCAACATCGCAGAACAGTATTGTTCAATATTTCGAGAAAATAATTATTATCATGTTCCTAAAGTTAAACATTTTGTCATAAAAAAATATTTGCATTATAAATATTAATATTTTACATTGTTTATGTTATCTTCATTAACAAATAAAAGTGTTGGTTCATTCATAACTGATTAAAAACTTTGCTCGATTACAATTTACGTCCAAATAAAAGTTTGTGTTGCAATATTATTTTAAATATGTCGCGCAAACTCACGTCATTGGATACGTGGAATGGTGCGGCGTTGCCATATATCTTCTTATTATAGGGGACAAATATTTTTTACGGAAAATTATCCTGTATAAATTTCAATGCAGACCCTGCAGTGTTAAAAGTTCCAATTTTAAAACCCATTATCTCCCAATCTAAATAGTCGACTGTTCTGAAATTTCACTCAAACATGCATAATGATATGAACGATGTCTGGTTAAAATTTGAACAAAGTCTATAGAAATCAAGATTGTGCGCTCGTACTACCTTAAAACTGTATAATGAAGTTCTCTACCTACATCTCTGAAAAAAGAACCATGTTAAACTTTTTTTTAACGAGTACAATGATAGCAGTAAAATATCATTGTACTCGTTAAAAAAATGGTTCAAATGATCCTTTTTTAAGAGCTGGAGTGGCTTTACCACTTCGGCGAATACTTGGAGTCTGCGAAGCAGCTAGCTCTCTCGCACTCATGGGATCTCATCTGGCAGACTATACAGTAGAACCTCGATTATCCGAACCAATTGGGACCGAGGCTAGTTCGGATAATAGAAACGTGGCTTTTTTGCGACGAGATCATAAACAACACTTTTTTTACATAAAAACAGTACATACATATATATTAAAATTTGACATACAGATTAACGTTGAAATGTGTGTGTGTGTTTTAAACACCTGAAAAAAGTCGAATGCCTTTTTTATATATATATTTTTATAAAATCGTGCATTTTTAATTGACGAACGGCTGTAACGCGTTTTTGAGCGGCCAAGTCTCGCAGCCGTTTGAGAAGGAGAAGTTGCGTTGGGTTGTTCATTGATGCTCACGGCGGTGGCAGCGAGCAATAATGTATCTTTCGAGTCAACGTTCGGATAATTGAGTGTTCGGATAAACTAAGTCATCGTTCGGATAATTGAGGGTTCGGATAATCGAGGTTCTACTGTACTCTAAACTGAGCTACCACATATATACCACTGACGATTTGACGTCAACGGCTCCCTAAAACACGGCGAGCCACAGGTAGGCAATTTAATCTCACAAAAATAGGCGATCAAATTGAAAAAAAAAGAACAACATCGGATCGAATACACGCTCAGAAATAATTGCGGTCCAATCATAAAGCAAAGCTTCATTTCGACACTGAAAAAAAGTTTTGCTTTTAAGGCAAGCTGGTAGATGTCGTCACGTGACGCGTGAGTGCGAGAGAGATAGCTGATATTTTCGAACAGATTTTTTTCAGAGATTGAGAATATTCAGACCAAAAACAAATTGACAAGCTCTGCTTCGGTTAATCCTATTGAGCCTGATGCTCTGTTGTCCCTAAAAAAACTTAACCATCTACGAGAAAACTCTGTTCGAATATTTGAGGTTATATTGTACATGGCCTTAAATGAATCTCGAGCTGATTTTCCGAGATCGACTTCGAAATTCGTTATTGGTCCTCTGGTACAATACAGCAACATTTTTTGCGGTAATTCAGGATATGAAGCTCAGTAAACATTTACTAAATCTATCCTCGTGCAAGAATGTAGAAAATCTTATTGTAACTCACCATTCCACTCCCTTAGCGACGCCATTATTATGTCACTTCAATTGTTATTTTTCTTCACTTGGCTTCAATGGTTGTCTTTATTACTTCAATCCACTGCTGGAACGAGCATTTTTATTAGTGCTATTATTACTTTACACCAATCGTGGATCAAGAAAGCGTTTGTATGGCATTGGTTGTAACAAAACACAAATGTTTTTATTCGAACGGGGATGAGAAAAACTTAGTCAACCGCTCGAACGCGTAGCCGAATGAGAACTGAAGAACTGACGCTCCGAGGTCAGTTAACGCTACAAGGGGGAAACTTCGAGGATGGTGCCGTGCGTTCGAACACGCGCGGCTGCGAACGAAACAGACCAGGCGTTATAGATAGACGGGGGGGGGGGGGCAACGATAGAAAAAAAAGAGGGAGCAAAAAAGGGCGGGAAGTCGTTTGGGACGTTCGACTATTTCGACCCGGGATGTTGCGTCATCTTTGCGTTTGGTCGAAATTCTCGTGGTTTCGATTTTCGGGCGTATATTCGTTCCTCAAACACGTTTCCTCACGTGGCTGCGTGGATGTGTTTCTTCTTTTTTTTTATATAGAGTACGACGTACTCGCGGGCGTTACTGTCTCTGCTCGTGACGCACTTGATAGCACGACGTGTCGCTAATCATCGAAGCTTACTGTCGAAGCGAGACCTGAGAGACGTTGAAATCCTGAAAATACATGAATACATTGTTTCAAGGTATTCCTTTCACGTACCCGAATATTTAACAATTAACTGATTTTCGTCTATAATCGAGTATAAAAATTCGAGTATACTTCCGAAAATCGAAAACCGAATTTCGATCTGAAAATTGGCGTACACCTTCCTTTTAATATTTTAAGAGCTCCCCTCCAAGGATTTTTGCCGACGTGCCATAGACACCGAGATATCAATTTTTGTAATGTATTTTTTTACCGCGCTCCTGCTATATCTATAGCTGACGGGCTCAGCTCTGACTATACCTATATATGTTATCGCGCTCTCCGCTTTGTGTGGATCTTCGTCAAGTTTGGGCGGTAGAAATCCTCCAACCATCGCTGCAGCGGCCGCGGTTACCAATCATTATGAGGTACCATGTGAAATCCAAAAATAATTGAATACTATACAAAATTAAAAAAAATAAAAACTGGCAAAAAACCAATAAAAAGTCAGAAACTGGAGAAGTAAAATAAATATAAAAAATCCGAAACAGATTTAAAGGTAAAAAAAGAACCGTAGAAATCCATTAGACCTGCAAGAAAAATGAGCTGTGGAAAAACACAGAAATGAATCTACGATGCTCTGTATCCATCTTAATATTCCATGCATATCCGAGGTGCCCTGCGCCCATACCATTGTTCTACGCACCCCACAATTCCACTCGCACCTCCGAGGCGCCTTGCGCCTATACCAGTGTTCCACCGACCCCACCATTCGCACAAAACGGAGAGCGCGATAACATATATAGGTATAGCCTGAGCTGAACCCGTCAGCTATCGATATAGTAGAAGCGCGGTAAAAAAATAACTTTCAAAAATCGAGATCTCGAAAACTGTATGGCGCGTCGCCAAAAATCCTTTTAGGGGATCTCTTAAAATGTTAAAAGGAAGGTGTATGCCAAATTTCAGATCGAAATTCGGTTTCCGTTTTCCGAAGTTTATCCAATAATTTATCCCAATACACTGGTAAAATTTAAAGCCAAGTTATGGAACTTTTAAGGGGGGAGATACCTTTAGGCGAGGATAAAAGATACTGATTTTCATAATTTTTTTTTAGAGGATACATTTCTTAACCATTTTTATCACTGGAGGTATATTTTATTACTACTTTTGGCTGTTACATGGTGTTTTTTATATTATTAATCTTTAAAAATGGCGGTGTTATGACACGGTCTTCTAAACTGCATTTTTAAAACTGGCGAGACGTATAACTAAAAAAGTAATTCACCGATTCTAATGAAATTTGGTATAAATCTTTCTGACCTCATTGTCTAAAACGTGAACCTAAATGTTTTTGATTATTTAAAAAAAAAGTATTTTCTAGTGTAAAATGTAGCTATTTTACACTAGAAAATTCAATCTATTTGTTTCAAAGCGTACCATTTCATCTATTTTCAATATTCCTCACTTCTTTTTGGTTTATATGGATGGATCATCCTAAACAAAAAAATCAAAAGGTTTTAGATTCAGTATGTTAATGGCTATAGCGCATATCATACGATTGATGATATAAACAAAAACAACAAAATGGCCGACCGTTTTTCGAAAAAAAAAAACAAAAAAAAAGTGTTTTTCCACCGTTTTAAACAAAAAAAATTGTAAATATCAAAATTTGAAAAAAAACCTTTATATGCGCTATAGCTATAGTTGTAAAGAATATGTGATTAAAACTTTATAAGGATCGGTTCAGTAGTTTCGAAGATTGTTTCAACAAGCCGTCGAAAAACGTTTCCATAAAAACGCGTTTAAAGTTTGTTTGGGTTACATAAATACATGATTTAAAAAAAATGTATTTCGAAAGTGTTACTATTAAGTGTAACAACTTTTATAACAATATATATAACATAAACCTATCGAAAAAATCATGAAAATAGCCTTTTTTAGCGTCCAAAGTGAGAGGGGTTCTTAAGGGCCTTTGAAAAAAACTAATCTTTTTTATTGACCTAAATGATGCATTAACATCCGAAGAATGATACGCAAAAGATATTTTACTTGGAAAACATTTTAAGGCCCCTAAGAGCACAATTCCTGAAACGCCTCGGAGCGCATCTAAAACGCCTGTAGGATCCTCGGCCTTACGCGGAGCAATTTGTAGTGGCTTATTGTTAGCCTAGTCGATACTTCTAATATATTCCCAAGGGATCGTAGTTACCCAAAAGACGTATAGGGGTAGCTAGCATAGCTCTGGTACACTAAAAGGAATTCGACATGTCTCTACAACAGCTGTTGTAGAGTCAAGCGACGTTTTTTAAAGGGATCATCACAGTGTAACGGGTCGAAAAATAGCGGATTTTCGCGTTTTTTTCGATGGTTAAAATACGCCAATCAGTCTGACTTTAAAAATTTGCAATCAAAGCACTCATGAAGAACAGAAAATAAATCTATAAATGTTTATTGCAATTCTTTTTACATTTTTTTAACGGTTGAAAATATCTTCGAACAAAAGGAGTCCTCACGAGGTACACGGTTGTGGCCGTATATATTATCTGAAACAAAATTTGTAAAAAGATTATTAATTAGTATGAAAGCCGCTATCTTGCTGTGGAGGTCGTTTTAAAACAAAAATTGACAAAACTCCGGTGGTTTGAAAAAAATTATCGCATTTAGCCTATTTTTTCGGCAGTTTTCAGTTAAAAAAATATGAAGATTAAAAAAAAAGCTTTCATAGCAAGATGAAGAATGGCGTGAAGAATGTTGTGTCCAAATTTGAGACGGATCGCTTGAAAACTCTTCCTCGAGGGTGTACACAGTTTTGAATAACGGCATTTCGAAAAAAAACGCGTTTAAAGTTTCAAGTGCGAAATTTTCATATAAATTGTCTACTTGCGATCAATCGGTGATACCAGGTCCATGGTTATAGCTGTCTATACTATCGGATAATGCAAAAAATCGATTCTTTGAAAATTTTACACTGCGATGATCCCTTAAACGACGTTTTTCAAAATCGAGCGGACTCGTAGCTCCTGAAGCTCAACTGAAGCTTATTAGCTAGATTTTCTAGCGAACTATTCGCGATTTTAACAATAGAATAACAATTGCGGTTTTTATAAACGAATTAAGGTCGATTTTGAGTCGAAAATGCGATTTTTGTTCCAAAATGGTACCAAATTTGTAAAAATGAATATCTCGTTATAATCGTGTGTACTTGGTTAGGAAAACTCATGTAGATTACGAATACAATTTATTTTTTGTTCCAGTTGCTCATATGCGTCTTTAACGAGTCCGCCCGTGAAGGGCCTCAAAAAACCGTTCTCTTTCTACTAGTCGCGCAACCGGAAATTTGTATTTTTCGAAAAATAAAAAATTTATTTGAGTACCTACATATATGTGAAATGAACCCCATGTGCGAATGTCGGTATTGCGCCAGAGTTACCAATACGGCCCAGAGTTGTGCAAGTCCTGGCGACCGACTCTTAGTTGGCGGTACTGCCCCAGTATTGGAAACCGAACGTATCAGTACCATCCCAGTCTGGGTTACTGAGTCTTGGCTGAAGTACTGGCCCAGTAATGGTAAACTATTTTATCAGAACGGTGCCAGTCCTGGTTACCAAGTATGGTTGAGTCTCGGCTGGAAGTACTACGCCAGCACTGGCAACTGAACGTATCAGTACCGTGCCGGTTTCGATTACCGATTCTTGGGTTAAGTACTGTCCTAGTATTGGTAAACAATTTTATTAGTACGGTGTCAGTCTTGGCAACCAAGGTTGGTTGAGTCTCGGCTGGAAGTGCTGTCCCAGCATTGGCAACACTACCATGCCAGCCTTGGTCACCGAGTCTTGGGTTAAGTACCGCCCCGGTATTGGTAAACAATTTAATTAGTTCAGTGCCAGTCTTAGTATCCAAGGTTGCTTCAGTCTCGGCTGGAAGTACTGCCCCAGCATTGGCAACAGTACCATGCCAGCCTTGGTCACCGAGTCTTGGGTTAAGTACCGCCCCGGTATTGGTAAACAATTTTATTAGTTCAGTGCCAGTCTTAGGAACCAAGGTTGGTTCAGTTTCGGCTGGAAGTGCTGCCCCAGCATTGGCAACAGTACCATGCCAGCGTTGGTCACCGAGTCTTGGGTTAAGTACCGCCCCGGTATTGGTAAACAATTTTATTAGTTCAGTGCCAGTCTTAGGAACCAAGGTTGGTTCAGTTTCGGCTAGAAGTGCTGCCCCAGCATTGGCAACAGTACCATGCCAGCCTTGGTCACCGAGTCTTGGGTTAAGTACCGCCCCGGTATTGGTAAACAATTTTATTAGTTCAGTGCCAGTCTTAGTAACCAAGGTTGGTTCAGTCTCGGCTGGAAGTACTGCCCCAGCATTAGCAACAGTACCATGCCAGTGTTGGTCACCGAGTCTTGGGTTAAGTACTGTCTCAGCATTGATAAACAATTTTATTAGTACAGTGCCAGTCTTAGTAAGCAAGGTTGGTTGAGTCTCAGCTGGAAGTAGTCCCCCGGCATCGGCAACAGTACCATGTCAGTGTTGGTCACCCAGTCTTGGGTTAAGTACTGTCCCAGTATTGATAAACAATTTTATTAGTACAGTGCCAGTCTTAGTAAGCAAGGTTGGTTGAGTCTCGGCTGGAAGTAGTCCCCCGGCATTGGCAACAGTACCATGCCAGCCTTAGTTACCGAGTCTTCGGTTAAGCACTGCCCCAGTATTAGTAAACAATTTTATTAGTACAGTGCCAGTCATGGTAACGAAGGTTAAGTGGGTATTGGCTGGAAGTACTGCCCCAGCAGTGGCAACATTACCATTCCAGTCTTGGTTAACGAGTCTTCGGTTTAGTACTGCCTCGGTATTGGCAGACAATTTAATCAGTACGGCGCCAGTCCAAAAAATATGGATTGAATGAAAAATGTAAGTTTTGCTTCCTCATAGAGAAACTTTGTGATGATGAAAACATTTTTTTTTCAGTTTTCAATGTCAACGTACTCAAAATGTCCCAAAAGCTCGAAAAATCAAATTCAAAAACAATGTCTGCATGCATGTGCGTCTGTGTGCGTATGCGCGCGCATGTACGTTCTGGCACTGTAAAATTAAAACGTCTGTAACTCGAGAACGGTTTGGGTTGAAGGGCTCCTGTGTCGCTCAGATGTTAATCTGTATAATCTCTTTATTCCCTGCAAATTTTGTCGAGAGAACTGAAAAAATTACAAATTTAACGGCATTCTTTAATTAAAAAAAATGTCTGTGACCACGTTAATTTGCAAAAAATTTCAGAATTTTGTAAAATTTTTTTTTACAAGCAGAGTATCATGAAATGACGGCTGGTATTGAATTTAGGAATAATCGGTCGAATGGTCTAAATTTTATGAATTTTGGACACTTTCGAAATATGTCAAACCGCTCTAATTTTTGCATACATCAAGATACTGTGATGATTTTTTTTACACAAAGTATTGTAAAAGTAAAGTTGCTATAAAATTTGGAGAGAATCCCGAACCATTACAGACTCCTCTGGACTCTTCTGTCTCCTTACGGGTATCCATAAATTGGCTAAGTAGACGATGTCATTTTATTTCACTATTTCGCGTGTTCGTTCTGAACGTACGCCGCGACGGGCTCTCGCGTCTTCTTGCGTCGAGGCAGACATTGTTATGCCTCGACGCAATGCGTGTGTGTCAGTGGTCATTCGCTACGTCGGGCGCACACGGTTGAAAATTGTTTTCTTCCCGCATGCTGTCCCTCCGCGGCAAGTATACACTTCGTGTGGGTACATGCACCTATATACCCACACGCTGATCCACGCTCAGCGTCAACAAAGAATTAGGATTTCTTTGCCAGCGTTGAGCATCAGTCTTTCTCATGCCGTCTACGTGTGAACTTGTTTCAATCTCCAAGTGCTTTTCATCTATTCCCATTTGTTTTTATACAATACACTTTTTCTATTATTATAAATTAATTTTTCTCGTCTTAAAACGAATTCGAGTGCTCTAAGTGTGCTATAAAAATTCGAACGTTCTATAAGGTGAACCAGGTAAGATATACAAAGAATTTTTCCTTATACTTGTTTTTTTTATTTTATTTTGTATTTTTTGTCTACTGCATGTTAAGGCATAATAAATAATTCGTTGATTTTCTCTCCGTTCCTTACTTGCTGTGGGACTGCGCTATCTCTCTCTCTCTCTCTCTCTCTCTCTCTCTCTCTCTCTCTCTCTCTCTCTCTCTCTTATATTTTCTTTACTTATTCTATCATATGTTTTGAAGAATTTGTTCAATTTGATCAGGGAGTCTCGGAGGACAAGGGGAAAGAAAACGCTTTGGTAAATACAATTTTATTTACTTTGACCGAAATTATGTATACTGAAGTAAAATTACAGAAGAGCATCTTAATTCATACTTATTACTCTGGAAGTGGCTATATTTTTCAAGTCTTTTTAGATGGAGGTGATGAGATCCTTGGTGGGTTCAGCGACCGACGGAAAAGGTGTTATCCGCAAAGTTATCGCTGGCCTGATATCAAAGGCGGTGCAGGAAAAATACTCGGCCACGGGCAAACCAGGCGCGAACGGTATAACGAAAAAATCCTTCAGTGCGACAGTAACGTAGAACCGTATGAATGGTAAATACTTTTCAAATTTTTACTAATATAATTTTTAGAACTGGGTGCAATCAAATCATTTTTTTTTTTTTCAGATATTTTTTTAGATACGATCGGGAAAATAACTACTGCGGCAGAAATATATTCGACAACCAGCCGATGTTTATCTGATGCCGGTGACCGGGAACACGCCGCAACTCTGGCCCAATATTGGCAGCCGGTACTAGTCACCAATACTGTGCCAACGCTTGCCAAGCGGAGGACCGGTGTTATCATTTCGGAATTGGGCCAGTATTGTTTACACGATCTGACCCAATATTGGCATTCAGTATCCGGCCAGTACTGGCGTCAGTACTGAGCCAAGTTTCCAGTCTATACATGGGCATATACCGGCAAAGTACTGATTTAAGGTTTGTCTCAAGACTGGCTACAATATCTGGCCCAAAACTGGGCACTTATTCTGAGCCAATACCCGTAAACGGTGTCGGGCCGTATCACGCCGCCATAAGTTGGACCGGTGTTAACAAACCAACGTTGTCTCAATACTGATTCCGACTTGGGCAAGGATTGGCCCTTGGTAACCTGCCAGTATTAGCAGCTCTGGCATCAGTACTGAGCCAAGACTAAGCCAAGTCCCCAGTCTATACACCGGCATGTACCGGCAAAGTACTGATTTAGGGTTTGTCTCAAGACTGGCATTGATATCTGGCCCAAAACTGGGCACTTATTCTGAGCCAATACCCGTAAACAGTGTCGGGCCGATTCACGCCGCCATAACTTGGACCGGTGTTAACAAACCAACGTTGTCTCAATACTCATTCTGACTTGGGCAAGGCTTGGCCCTTGGTGCCTGCCAATATTGGCAGCTCTGGCACTAGTACAGTGCCAATACCAAGCCAGTTTGCAATACGTACATGGGACCTTGCAAATCTCATTTCGAGTATTTTATTAGTATTTAAAAAAATCGCATAAAAAGGCTAATTCTTCGACCATCCAAAGGTGTATCCGTGTACACACGCAGGGTTAATACTTTCATTCTACTCAACACGTAATTTATAGGCACAACGAAGTCTTGGAATGAAACGACATTAAATACTTCATTGGCATTTTTTCAAGTAATATTCTTTGTATGTAATATAATATTGTAGTAATAAATTGTATATGATATATATTTTTTAAAGTCATATACATATGCACTTCGTACTTTGCACGAAAAAGATTGAAGCCGACTGTTATACTTTATTTCATTGTATTTGTTAAAATTCGATATTATTTTATTATATTGGTCTGAAAAAATGTTAAATTATCTCAAGTATTATGAAGACATTTTACGTTATAATTTATTAGTAAAAAATTAGTATAAAAATAATTACGAAAAAGCAAATACAGCGTACTTTACTCTGCCCGTTATATTATTTCTACATATCATAAAATTGCAAGAGACGTTGTGTGCAATTATGAAAGGTCCCGGACTTTTCCTTTGTTTGCTTATATTAACGAAACCGGGTAAAAAAATAATATTAGACAAAAAAATATCTGTTTGCGTGTGCATTTTTCTGCTTATAACCCGGGAAGTATTTAATCGATTTTGATTAACTTTTCATAGAAACATAGCATAGAGTCTAAAATAGCACTTGGGATACAACGTATCACGCTATATATTTAATTAGAATTGCAATTAACAAGCAACCAAACAAGTATACACAACATGAAATTTAAACAAATAGACAAACAAGTAAACGAATAAACAACAAGAAAATATAATTAAACCGACTAAAATTTACGAACAATTAGCAACGGTGTTAGATTCATGAATTGTTAACATTTTTTAAGTATCATGATATTAAACAAATAAATAATGAAATCAATAAAGAAAAGCAGGTGGTCGGCTGCCCCCCGTTTAATCAAAAACTATTTATTGATGAAATCTAATGCAATTGTCGACTTGACTATAGACTGCATGCATTACGAAAAAGTTCGATTTGTATAAAAAGATTTTATACAATTGTTTTGATTTGCGTTAAGGCATGGTTCACAGCTCCATTCGCAAATGCTTCTCCCGATCATGATTTGAATTTGTTAAAACAAATATGTGATTGTCAGAAAATAAGTGAGCAAAGTTGCTCTGAAGAAAATGTCCAATCATCTTAGGTATTTGAACGCTGAAAGTGCTGCGATGGCATTCTTTTTCTAAATGCCACTGATATTTAAGGGGTTACCCCCACTTGCGATTTAAAAAAAATCGATGATTTTTTATTGCATTTTTTTGAAGTATAAGTATCTGAGAATATGTCTTGAAAATTTCAAGTCGATCCGAACAAAATTGACTGAGATATGAGCGTTGAAAGAGAAGAATCCGCGTTGAAAGAGCGTTGAAAGAGAAACTTTAAACGCGTTTTTCTCAAAATGGCATTTCTGAAGTCGGTGACCAAGATTACTCGAACACTAATGAACCGATCTTCTTGAAATTTTGTAGGCTTATTTAATACATAAAAATGTAGTCTTCAATCGTTCGATTTTTTTTCGAACAATATGGCCGTTTTGTAGCCAAAAAAACAGCCGATTTTTTTGTTGTTAAAATCGAACCATTAACTTTGACTGTCCGCCATTTTGTGAAAAATGAATATTTTTTAAAATCCTTCGATGCAAGACTAGTTTATACTTATATTTGACTAAATCCATCCGCATTTTTTTCAGATGATCCACTTCGCCCCAATGTTGGTCACCGCAAACCGTGTATATAAAAACATTATTTCATTGACGGCCATTTGCCACTAAACAATGTAATATTTTTCAATAAAAAAATGACTGAAAGTTCTTCAAGATGTGTTCTTTAAGATAGTATATTGATCGATTAAAAAAGTTTTGTAGTTTTCTTTAAAAAAAATCATGAAAAAGGCCTTTTTGTTTGCGCTACAAGTGGGGGTAACGCCTTAAGGACTTCGCGGAAAGAGGAATCAAGCTCCTCACTGAATATAATAATAGATTGACATGCGTCGAGAAACAGAAACAATGCATTGTTCAAGTTGTCCGTGAATACTAGAAAATGTCGCCAAATGTAAACAAAAGGACCGCTCCACATAAAATTTTACTTTAGCACTTTTTTGTACGTGTTTTAATTTGCAAATTATTTTTATTCGAATTATAGTATTCATGGCGGTAATTTACTTCAGTGCAACGAATTTGTGGCTCAGGTTTGATTCAAAGTTGAAATTTAATTTTAAGGCGTTTTTCTACTTCTGATAGAAATAAAACTTTTCTATTATGTTTAGGTTTTTGTCAAGTCAAAAGGTGTATAAAAAAATCAATAAATAGTATTGAATTAATGAAACTCAAAAAAATTAAAACGAGCGTATAATTGCAAAGCGAGTAATAATGGCAATTATTACTGGAAACATCTGTAAAAATTTGGTCATATACCTCATAATATGCACAATATGTGTGCCAAGTTCCAGATTTTTCCCACAATTATCTTAACCATGAGAAATAATTAAGTAATAACTTGTCAAAACACATGTATTTCTGTATTGAAAACTCAAACCCTCACAGGTACCATTAAACATTTTCCGAGCGCCTTAAAACGTTGCGCATAATTTCTTTTTATAGATCTTGATTATTTTTTTACAAGGGGACTTCGAAAATTCAAATTTGATCCAAATTACAGGCACCCTAATACACACACACACACACACACACACACACACACGCGCGCGCGCGCGCGCGCACACGCACACGCACGCACGCACACACACATTACATTAGCGGCGTGAATTGTTTCCACGGCTATTCAATACATCCGGGCTCATCTTAACCCCGGGACCGCACTGTTTTGCATCATCCGGTTGCACCATTGACTGACATTAGTCGTAATTTAACAAATGATACACCGCTAGTTTTTTAGTTTTTGCACAGACTTCTTTCATTTCCCCGATCAGTGCATTGATTGAAACCTGTGAGACGCAGATAAAAACAAGTATTGATCCAACACGTTTCATTTCCCAAACACATCGTCAAGGTCATTTCAGGGCAGTGGCGCAATCTTGTGCGCATGTGTTTGTTATTTTATAAAAACATGTTCGTTATATAATTTCTTTTATTGTTAGTATTATTTACCTTTCAACTATAAGAATCTATGCTACAGCAACACATTTGTGGAGTTTTAATGACGCGGAGGTAATGGAACGTCAATGAGGAAGAGCAAGGGTAAATACTGTGAATATGTAAATACCAGTCCAACTGTGGATATCGATACGTAAGAAATATTTGTAAGGTTCGATTCGTAAAAAAAAACTATTGTCACCAATAATCCGTATGTTTTTTCATTTTTCAGTATCCTGTCTAATTACGAGATTGAATGAATAAATTTGAACTCAATTTTTTTTGATAGGTTTATATTATACATATTGATATAAAAGTTGTTACACTTAATAAATACACTTTCGAAATACATTAAAATGTTTTATTTATTTATTTAAGTCACTATTTATAGACGAAAACGGTAGTTAAAAAAATGTCCTATAAGAATTGTAGGTCTGCGCTGTTGATGAAATCTCGGAGATGGATCATCCGAAACAAAAAATCAAACGGTTTTGGATTCAATATGTTAATGGCCATAGTGCATATCATACAATTTTTAATATGTGAAAAAATAACAAAATAGCGGTCATTTTTCGAAAAAAAAAAACATACAAAAACTTTTTTTTTCACCGTTTTTGGCAAAATAAAATAGTAAATATAAAATTTAAAAAAAAATCCTTGACATACGCTATAGCTGTACGTGTAAAGAATATGTGGTTAAAAGTTCATAAGGATCGGTTCAGTAGTTTCAAAGATTTTATCAACAAGCCGTCGAAATACGTTGTTTCGGGAAAAACGCGTTTGAAGTTTGTTTGGGTAATAAATAAGAATTAAAAAAAAATGTATTTCGAAAGTGTATTTATTAAGTGTAACAACTTTTATATCAATATCTATAATATAAACCGAAAAAAATGCATGAAAATAGCCTTTTTTAGCGTCTAAAGTGAGAAGACCCCTTGATAGCTCATTAAAACGACGTATTACACACGCTTGGTCGGTGGAACTTATGCAACAATGTTTTCTCTTTAAACGGAATGACACCTCATCGCGGTCGGTATGGTAGAACAATTATAGATTCCCAAAAATCTCTGAAACGGCTCTTTAGATCCCGTCGAAACTTTGCCAAACGACGTCAAATAGATAGACGAACAGCTGTCTGCCCCTCAAATTTTTTGAATTTGAGAAAAAAAGTAGATTGGCTTACGTACTGAATCTGGCTGAACCCGTCAGCCAGAGCTGACACTGGGGTGGGGTACGTAAAACACTAGTGTGGGCGCGGGTCACTTCGGATGTGCGTGGAACATTGAGATAGACACAGAGCATCATAGATTCAATTTCTTGTTTTTCCACAGTTCATTTTTTTGCAGGTCTATTAATTTTTCCAGCGTTCATTTAGTACTTTTAAATCTTTGAGTGATTTTGAAATATTTTGTTTTCTTCTCTAGTTTCTGATTTTTTTGGTGCCAGTTTTTAATTTTTCTGGATTTTGGATGGTTTCGTTTTTTGGATTCGGTATAGTTTCCCAATTTTTTTTTCCATCTTACATGGAACCTCCTTATAATGCTTAGTAACCGGCAGGGAGGGTTCTTACTGTCCAAATTTGAAGATCGACACAAAATGGAGAGCGCGATAACACATACAGGTATAGTCAGAGCTGAGCCCATCAGATATGGATATAGTAGGAGCGTGGTAAAAAAATTACTTCCAAAAATCGATGTCCCGAAAACTATGGCACGTCGCCAAAAGTCCTTCGAGGGGATATCTCATAATATTAAAATGAAGGTCTGGACAAATATTCGGAAGTGGGGCTCCTGCTAGAATCAGTGTAATAAAGAACCCAAACAAACCCAAACCATTCGAACAAAAATTAGCCTGATTCTACCAGCAGCCCCGCTTCCGAATATTTACCATCGAGTCTATTATCTGTTGCGAAACGAATATGAGTTGCCCCCATAGCTTAGATCCTGGGTACGCTCGTGAGGTCTGTGCCAGATTTCAGATCCAAATTCGGTTTCCGCTTAATGGAAATTTTGCGCTTTGCATGGTTGTGCATGCTCAAGCGCAAATTGGTTTTGCGCTTGAGCATGGTTAGAAAAAAGGCTGCAGACAAGATACGAACGAGGTCCACTTTTCTGGGCGCTATGGATTCTCTAAAGTGGCAAATAAAGCCCTGAAGTAACGAAAAAAAATTGAACTTTGAATACATCAGTGAAAAACCAGACCTTACACCTCTAAATCACGCCATACCATAACTGCCCATAATATGACGCCCGCCTAAGGAATTAAAGAAAAAAATTACTTCTCTTCAATCGCACGACTTCCAGAAACTGTTAGATTTTGACATTGAATGTTGACAAGCTTTGTGATTTCATACTCGTCACACGGTCGAAGGGTTGACATAACCCTAAAATAAGAGTAGTCTTTCTACTACGATCTTTCGCGGGCCTAATTTCCACTAGTGCGTTTCACGAATACTTTAAATTCGTTATTTTTTTTTTTCAAGGAAATGTGTCGATCACGTTTTTACCGATAACACTTTGTAGAGATCGAGCTGGCAGAACTTGACTTGTTGCATATTCGATAATAATGTAAGCGTAGCAGTATCGACGTTTCGCTTTGTCACGAAATGTACTACTATACGCGTACCGTTCAAACTCTTCGGAGTGTAGATTTTGCGATGTCTCAGGCACGAAGCAGCTCTAGTCAAGCGTTATACAGTGTCGGTCTACCGATCTTTATCTATATATTCTTGGAGTATTTGAGGCGAAGTAGAAGATCTACCACGTGACATGAGTGCGAGAGAGATAGCTGAAATTTTCGAACAAAGATTTCTCAGAGATGAATAATATTTAGGGCAAAAGAAAATCATCAAGCTCTGCGTCAGGGAATTCTCCAGAGCCTGATGCTTTGTTTTTCCTAAGAAAAATTAACCATCTATGAGAAAATTGGGTTTGAACATTTGTGCGGTTATGTTGACCTTGTACATGCTCTTAATTTATATATGGATACTCCACGAATGTATATTTACTGGGTATATGTACATACATTGCCGGAGAAAGATATAGGTTCGGTATTTTGTTCTCATTCCTGAGACATTTACATTTCATACAATTTACATCGATGCCCGTCGCCTCAACTTCCTTATCAGCTGCGGGTAATCTCAACAATCTTTATTTATAGAGCAAGCAATGCTTGTGCGATCCAATTTTACGCACGTCTTTCACAGTGATAACAGGATTGATATATGTTCCACTGGAAAGAGCCGAGTAAAATGTAAATTTGGGTCGCATTCCATACGTAGTACTATCTCTGAGGCGTATCGACTAATGGTAATGTTTTCAAAGTTATCGACCTTTCAGAGAGCTTTGCTCTAGGAAAAATATTAGTGTGCTAAGTACACGAAAGTAAATGATCATGGTAGATAAATAAAATATTTTGTTCCAACAATCGTTTCTTAAATTATTCTTTAAATAAGAAAGAAAAATAAATGTTATTGCAATAGGAGCTCAGGCTCATGTAGTCGTTAATCTGTAATTATAGGTATCCAGCATACCGATTGAGGGTAATTTCATGTACAACAATATTTTACTACTTACTTAATTTTTCGTAAGTTTTTATCGGGTTATGCCTAGTTGTAACAATCGAAAACTGATTATGTGTGAGATTGTTTTTGTAGAAAATCATGATGTTAAATTTTTACAAAAATCAGATATTTGAAAAAGTATCATCTGAAGAACACTTTGTCATTTTTGTTGTGGAAAAATCTTTCTCCACCTCTCGACATCGTCTTTTGCGGTGAGCAATGCCCTTCTGAACCAGGTTATCTAATATAGCAAATCAAACAGATTTCGTTAGTGTAATACTCTATCCTACGATTAATCGACGGACTTTCCGAAATATCGGAAATAATTTTTTTTCAAATGGCGCCTGTTCAAAGTGAGTCCTGTTTGCGAAAAAATGGGCATTTTCATTCATCAAATCGAAAGTATACATCGGATAAATAAATCCTTCGATGAAATGCTATATTTTTACATTTAGAAAAAGCCCAAGAAAATTCAGAGAGATCGATGCAGTAGTTTTTTAGATGTTTGGTTCACCGATTTTGAAAACGTACTTTCGAGAAAAAGTTTAAAGTTTCGAACGACTGTCAATTTTGATGCGATAACCTTGGTTTTTTCAGCTAACCTTTATAAGATGATATAGGCATTGTCGAAATATACTGGTGTTGAAAAAAGGGATTTTTCGACTTTTACAATTAGGCGTAATCCCTTAAGGTCATGGCTCACACGTCCGGTCGGTAAAAATCCTACGGCCAAGTTTTCTCGTACACGGATCACATTTCGGATCACACGGAGAAAGACGTTGTATTTCGCATTCATGGCCGCTCAGTCGGTATGACTGGAGCCATGGATACCGGTTGTTGATAATATCGAAAAACCGGAATATCGGACGAAAAATCCGATATTGAAAAAGCGATATTGGCCTCGGACAATTCCCATATTTCGATATCAGAGTTGAAAAAATAAAAATATCATTAAAATTTTTCATTGTTTCCATTTGAGTTACTTTGACTTGTTTTCTTTTTTACTACGTTAAAATAATTTTACCTTAAAACAATTTGATTTTTGCATTAGAGTAATGTAATTTTTATCGGAAATTAATTGAATTTTTACCTGAAAATAATTTCACCTCCATCAAATATTTCCGAAGTGTTAACTTATTTATCGACGAGTTCGGAATTAGAACGGGCCTTTTTGTCCGCGACTCATACCTGCAATATGGTGAGGTCGTCTCTGAAAGACGAAGCTTCCGATGCCCTCTGTTTTTTGCGGTCATTATTTCATCAATCTCGTTAATTAAAGTAACCCTGCTTGTTTGCCACAAGTTATGCCATTTGTTTGCATTCCGGTAGCTACTACTATGCTGACTTGCATAAAATTTCCTAATTTTAATTTTCCTTGTTTACTACTTATTTCATTTGCATAAAAGTTCCTATTCTTTGTTTATTTATTTTATGTTTGGTTGGATATATTTAAGGGGTTACCCCCACTTACGATTTTGAAAAAATCGATTTTTTTTATTGCATTTTTTTGAAGTATAAGTATCTGAGAATATGTCCTGAAAATTTCAAGTCGAACCGAATAAAATTGACTGAGATATGAGCGTTGAAAGAGAAGAATCCGCGTTGAAAGAGCGTTGAAAGAGAAACTTTAAACGCGTTTTTCTCAAAATGGCATTTCTGAAGTGCAAAATGGAATTTTGCAGGCTTATTTAATACATAAAAATGTAGTCTTTAATCGTACGATTTTTTTTTCGTTAAAATCGAACCATTAACTTTGACCGTCCGCCATTTTTGAAAAATGAATATTTTTTAAAATCCTTCGATTAAAGACTAGTTTAAACTTATATTTGACTAAATCCATCCGCATTTTTTTTTCAGATGATCCACTTCGCCGCAATGTTGGTCACCGCAAACCGTGTATATAAAAACATTATTTCATTGACGGCCATTTGCCACTAAACAATGTTCTTCAAGATGTGTTCTTTAAGATGGTATATTGATCGATAAAAAAAGTTTTGTAGTTTTCTTTAAAAAAATTCATGAAAAAAGGCATTTTTTTGCGCTACAAGTAGGGGTAACGCCTTAATTCGCTCGGGAATTTTGAATGCATGCAGGCCTTCGGCGGTTACATTTCGCGAATTTTCGGTAGCGCCTGCATGCACCAAGCTTTTCAGTGTTCCTTTCGCTGCTACGTAACGCATATATTTATTTTGGCGTTCAGCTACAAACGCTTGTATTGCCGCTCATGTAATGGAGATTCTCCGCCAAAAATGTCGGTCTCCCAGCCCCTCTCCCCCGTTTAACGACTAGGTACACTCGAGTTGTATAAAGTATGATTCTCGTGTGATAATTTAAATGACCGCGTTTCGGTACAATGTTACGTAATTCGGAGCTTATACTCACCAATGACGTGTTGGCAATGAAAAGAAAAAGAAATAAAACATCATATACCGGGAACCAGGGTACTTATGTGGACAATACGTAATCGCATTGCCCAGCACATCTTTTATGTCTGTCATCAGCAAACTTTCTATCCTTTCTTCGTAGACCTCTCCTTGCACGAGAAAAAGTACTTTTACGTGTCGCTATAGACAAAAGTGACGTCACGAATGTCAGTCGAAGAAACTTCGCATTCCACAAAATATAGGAAAATTTTCTCAACAATATTTCATGTTTTTCAAAAGTCCTTTAAAACCAAATTTCCTGCACGATAATCAAAGTAATTTATTGTTTTTACCACAGTTCAAAATTCCGTTCCACATCGACATTTCGTCGTTATTTTTTACCATGCTTAATTATACGGTTATGGTTAATGGACTTTAATTACAATATGAATAACGAGACGCGTACGTAGCTATATCGCATGTAGCGATATCGTGTAACTGTTGAATCGCGTTGCACGTGATGCACCAGCTCAATGGACGACTGTTTCAAAATAATTATATACCGCGCCGATATGTGTACACCCACACACACTCATGCCGGGCTACATTTAAGCACTTTAGAGGGCTCGTACCTTGATTTTATGTTCGCGATCTGACAGATTTGTGCCCAATAATTCATAGCAGTACCGGTCTCAAAGAGAGGCAGCGAAAAAGTCCTTGAAGAAATATTGCATCTCTCAGAAACACGTTCGCCCCTAAAAAAAATTGCGAACCCGTTCCAAGTGTGGCAAAAAAATTCTTATAAAAAGTTTATAAAGTTTCATCGAAGAAAAAAGGAATATGTAAGAGTATTACGATGATGATTAAATTAGTAAAGGTATCCTTAAAATCAATACATCCATTGAAAAATTGTCTGACCTTGATCGCGTTGATTCGATTTCGGAAGTTTGAATTACGTCGGTGAATAATTAATCATTCACATGGACGCTTGTGTTGAACGGCATTTCTCATATGTGTGAATTTTTTCGTTATTTTATGTACTCGTAATATTGATGTATATTCCTTTCACAGAGAACCTTCGGCGTGTTTTTCAATAAAAAATGTACAACTCGATTCAATGAGCATCATTACCTGACGACAATAATTATTAGAAATTGCAAAGATGAATGCGATTTTTTCGCATTCGTCTATAAAAACTAACTTGACGATTGATCGGTTTTAATCGAAGACACACGATTGGAGATTTTTTTCTATCGTTCAAATTTTTATTTTTATACTGCGCTCTTCTTTTTTGAGGGGCGAAATTGCCTTAGGCAGCTAAAAGCAAGGCAATTTTTATTATTAACACAAAAGAATGGGTTGCTTTACAACTTTGAAACTGGGGTGTTATTCATTATTACTTTTAACTATAACAATGTATTGTTTTTTTTTAACAATACAATTAAAAATGGCGAAGTTATGGCACTATTTTTCAGGAAAGCTGTGGCGTGATTTGTAAAACGGCGTAAGCTCCAGTTTCTATTGTATTGATCTAAGACAAAACAATATTTTTTGTTTGTTATTATTAACCCTTACGCGTGGGCCAAAAAAGCGGAAAAAATAAAGAAATGGCACGCTTTTAAAAGATAGTTTGAATTTTACATCGAATTTTTTAGTTATACGGCAATAAAATTTTTTTTGCAATACCTTTTCGAAACCAACAGGTTTAAGTATTAAGTTATACTGTAATTCAAATGTGTGTAATATTTCAACAGGATCGACCACGACAATTTCGACAATACGGTTTTGAGCAAAACGCGTTTGAAATTTGATAAATGAACATTCAATTATTTCAGTAACTTACCGACTAGTTGCAACATTCTTTAGTATTCTGCTTATTTTTCAAGAATGTGCACCATCAGCAGTGACTACTCCTAATCACTAGAGCGATAACTTTACCAGAGTAGTAACTTATAAGCGTCGTTACGGTAAATAACACCTACCTGCATGCCGACGTCAAGCGTAGACGGATTACGTCCCTAGGCTAGATATTTGTAATTCCGTTCCAAAACTTTCCTATCATATTCTTAAGATTTTACAATGACATTAAAAAACAAATGCTTTAGACGGTTTTAAAGGTAAGTCTTGTATATGTCCCTTAAGGTCTTATATCTTTAAAAAAGTATCGTTTTTTATTGGCTTAAGTGATGTATAAACATCCCAAGTATGATATAGCTCATAGCTCCTAAAATTTTTAACCGATTGACTTTAAATTTCAACTGTAGCTCCTTAGATAGATTCTCTAGCGAAGTAAACACGATCGATTAACAATTACGGTTTTTATAAACAAATTAAAGTGGTTTTTTTAGTAAAAAAAATGCGACTTTTCGTACAGCATGGTGCCAAATTTGCAAAAATCAATGTTTTGTAATAATTGTATGTACTTCGCTAGCAAAACATGTGAAGATTACGGAAGAAAAATTCTATTCTACGTGCTCATGTGCGTGTCCAACGACCCAGGTAGGAATTGACGATGAAAAAAGGGCTCGCCAAGCTCTGAAACAAGGCTCACATTTTTTAATTCAGGCTGAGCACCAGCCTGATTTCAGGCCTAGCTGAACCCCTGAATGATAACGCGGTTTCAGGCTGTTGCACACAGGCTTGACCAAAGGCTGGTAGAAAAGCCTGTACTAAGCCTGAAACGACGAAACAACAAGGTTCAAAACGAGCCTTAATGAAGCCTTCACGAGCATTTATGACCAGGCTTATCCCAAACTCTTCTCGAGGCTATATGAGGCCTGTTTTTTAGTTTTCTATATTCTACATTGGGATAAATTTAATAAATTTGTAAAGAATTCATTTTATTTATTATATATATATTTATTATTCATTATATTATTTGTTATAAAATATATATAAAATATTTTAAACACAATACTTTATTTTATTTATTGTTTATGGGACACGTAATACACAGAGTGTACGCAAACCCCAGAGAGTGAGTATATACGAAATGTGTATGTGACGAGAAAAAAAACCTTTTTGTTTACCTCATAAATATCGATAAGAGAATATGTTTAAATGTTCTGAGCTGCCTCCGTCGCTTTCGTTTTTCGTGCCTTCGCACCCAACAAATTTATTGCAAACTTTTTTTTCATAAAAGTACAGAAAAATAATTATTTAAAATTTATTTTATTTTATCACAACCTGAAACAAGCCTGCATCCAGCCTTGATGTTTTAGCCTTAAAATTCACTGGCTGAATAAAGCTTGAAATAACCCTGAGTTTAGGCTAAGCAGCCAGTCTTGGTTCCAGGCTGCTCCAAACGATGCAATCAAACCTGGCCCCGGTCTGTCTCACTCAGGCTCGGTGAAACAAGGCTCACACAAGTTTGTTTCCATCGTCAGCCTTTTGATTTCCTACCTGGGGAGTCCGCCCGTGGAGGGTCTTAAAGAAGCGTGCTCTTCCTACCGACCACTGGAGCGCCGTTTGTATTTTTTTTTGGAAAATCAAAAAATTGTTTTGCGTACCTGCAGATATATAAAATAAACTCTCCAAAACGCGTTTGAATCGCTTCATTCGTAGTTTAAAAAATGCCCAAAAGCCTTGTTTCCCGACGATCCAAAGGTATATAAGGCGTGAATGGGAAGGTACAAAAATACCTTTAGGCGCGAATAAAAAACTTGCCAACTTTTATGATTTTTTTTTAAAGACAATATTTCTTCACAATTTTTGAGACTTTGGGTATGTTTTATTGTTGCTTCAGCTGTTACATGGCACTTTTTAAATTAATCTTTAAAAATGGCGAAGGTATGGCACGCTCTTCTAAACTGCATTTTCAAAACTGGCGTGACGTATAGCTAAAAACTAATCGACCGATTCTAATGAAATTTGGTATAAATCTTTCTGACCTTATTGTCTAAAACATGACACTAAATGTTTTTGAAAATAAAAAAAAATCATTTCTATTGCAAAATGAGGCAATTTTTTCGGAAAATTCAATCTTCTGTCTCAAAGCGTACCATTTCCTCGATTTTTAACATTTCTCACTTTTGCTTGGTTCATATTCTGCGTATGAATGTCAATGAAAGAAAAATCTTCATTGGTTTTTTTTCAGATTGATCCCGCCGACGCTACAAGTCACGCCGTCTGACATTCGCAGCAACCCATTTAGAAAACCGAGCCATACGGCCACCATTTAAAAAGATTAATAAGAAAATACTATATAGCAGCGGAAAGTAGTAATAAAACATACCCTAAGTCTAAAAAATGGTGAAGAAATCTTCTGTTTAAAAAAAAAATCAGCAACTTTTTCCTCGTCTAACGATATCTCCCCCTTAATGGTTTGTGTTCTATAAACCATTTGGCCGCAGGCATCTTCTTTTTATTTTTCAAGTTGATCGAGTTTTTCGGCACGTTTGTGAAAGTTTGAACACTTTGAAGTATTTTCTTATACATTATGCGAATGACGGTACGAATACGGAATTGCAAGTTTCGTATTCTTACCTGGGATCGGGCCGTTCTTTATTTGCTGATGCATGAGGTAATGTCGGCGGTCACTTTTCTGACCCTGTGACATCGACTGTCGGCTTGCTAAAGCGTTCACGCGGGAATCGACACAGAGGAGAACGCAAAAAAAAACGAAAGAAAGAGAGTCCCTCCCACTTGTCCGAGTTAATGGAGAAAGTATCGCCGCCTCTACAATCTCTTTGCTGAAGAAAACAAATTGATCCCTCGGCACATTGCGACTCACTTAATTGCGAACGGACGAAATTTTAACGTTTCGCTGTGAAAAAGTCGCTCGACCCTTGAACAACTTAGCAGCGCGACGACTGAGTATATTAATCCGAACAAGCCGGTCACGTTTAACAACAATCAGGCGTGCTTTTTCCCCTGTGTAAACGCAGACATATGTCTCGAAAGTGTAAACATTTATCATTCAAAAAAGTTTTTAAATATTTTTGTTGATGGTTTGTAATTCATTTCTTCTGGTTACGTGTACTTTGAATTCGAAAAATAGTGCCACGCCGTCTTTCGAAATAGTTTCCATGCATCGCGTCTAACCGCTGAACCTGGTGAATATGAAACATGTTTTTTTTAAGTTTTACTTGCACAGTCTTTTGGGCTTTTTACAAGGTGGAACATGTTTTATTAGATTTTAAATCTCTCGCGAATCATTTTGCAACTTAAATTTTCGATCAATTCACGATTATTTCGTTAGTTCTAATGTATACTCAAATGAACCCTTTCCAATCACTCTCTACCCGCAATTCGCTAGACTAATCTAACTTCCGTTGCGTTTACAGTCGTCTTAACCCTAGCAACCCGAACCCTGGTCTTGGAGACAGAAAGCAGATTTCGTAGTCCTCCACTTTTCGTGATGATACACTAGGACACTTTAAACTGTGTGTAAAAGGAAAATTATACAAAAAGATCCATCAAATATATACATACTTTTTTATATGTATTGGCTGGTGGTATTTTTGTAACTTTCATTTCATACTGAATGAAGGGTTTTGGTGCAATTATTTATTGCCTCACATCAATTGTGAACAAAATAAAAAATAAAGCCGAAATTAAAATGAGCATTGCATCTTATTTTACCCTCGCATGCTCTGACATTCTTTGCTCATTATTCCCATCTGCGTTATACTAATTGTTACCCATGTTTCTGAAGCTCAGACATGTTGATTTGACTGTAATTGAGGTGGAATACCTTTACCATGGGGAAATTTCACAGCATTACCATTTATTCACTATTGTTTCTTTCTTGAATTTTATGAACTTCACTTGCTCAAGAAACTTTATCCACCAAATGATGGCGACATATTTTTTTTTCTAGTAGTCTTAACAAGGAACATCACTTAAGTGTCCACCTTCGATTTATTAAAACTCATATATATGATAAAGCATTGCAAACTATGAGATACGTATTTTTTTTATCTGCGGAAAAAAGCTTTTAAGAAGGCAAACCGCCCCTCAAAGAAAGGCGTGTCAAGGGGTGATTTTGTAGTTTAACCTACAAGGAGTCTACCGATCTGAATGAAACAAAAGCCAAAGTTCGTGTAATGTCACGGGATGAAAATCCACTATAGGGGGGGGGGGGGGGGGGGGTAGTTTGGAAACAAATTAATCAAGGGACGACACGCCTTTCTTGGAGGGGTAGTTCCACCCCTTAAAACCGTACATCCTACTATAAAAAAATACGTGTCTAGTAGTTCCAAATATTTTATTATATACTAGCTGTACCCAGCATGCGTTGCAATGCCACTTAAGGGGGGATTGTTTTTTTTTCGCAAAATTTACCGCTTTTTGGGAATTTTTTTGTGAAGAAAGTATACAACGGAAAACTTGTGAAACTTGGCATATAGTTTTATTGATCTGTTTACTACATACAAAAACATTTTTAAACAATTTCATCAAAAAATCCGCCTCCCACCCCCCTCGACGCGCGATGGTCCTTTTTTGATGGTGTGCACGATTACAGCCTTCACGTTCATCCTGCAACAAAAACCCAAAAAGCATTTTACTTTAGACACATATAGCTATCGTTTGATGAAGGGAAAAAAAAATTGACGATTTGGTGACGTTTTGAACTTGAAGTATCGATTTTTCGAAAAAAATTGATCGATTTTTTGTTATAAATAAAAAACTATTAAACGTATTGCTTTTTTGCTTCATCAAACCATAAAAGGATGTCAGCTGAGCATTCTGTCCAAATTTGAAGGCAATCGGTTGAATAGTTTTTGAGAAATCGTGCACACCATCAAAAAAGGACCATCGCGCGTTGAGGGGAGTGGGAGGCGGATTTTTTTGATGAAATTGTTTAAAATTTTTTTTGTATGTAGTAAACAGATCAATAAAACTATATGCCAAGTTTCACAAGTTTTCCGTTGTATACGTTCTTCACAAAAAAAATCGCAAAAAGCGGTAAATTTTGCGAAAAAAAAGACAATCCCCCCTTAAAGAAAGAAAGATTCTGTTTGTTGAAGTGCTTTTGGATATACAATACTTTTTGTTTTTCCGTTTGGTGCGTACACGAATGAATTAGAAGGTTTTCCCGACGTGTGAGCAGGCCACATACAGCAATCCATGTGAGAAGCATGGATTTTTTAAATTTAGACCACACACTTTTAGCGATTGTCCCTGTGCTTTGTTGATGGTCATTGCAAATGCAAGTCGCACCGGAAAATGCAGACGTGCGAATTCGAATGGCATATCTGTCGGAATCATTGGTATGAGGGGCAACAGTACATGTACTCCTTTAAACATTCCATTCAAAATTGTAGCTTCGATGATATTGTCCATATTTTTTTTCCCTCAGAGCCTGGTCCCGTTGGAAAGTCGTGGTGGATTGATGTTTCGGAGAAGAATGATAGGTACGCCCATTTTTAATGTTAAAACGTGCGGCGAAATGACTGGCAAATCAAGTGAATTCGAGAATTCAGTTGGATAATTGATAACTTCGTCTCGATTTATTACAGTATCGATGGACTTATAAGTTGTGGCTTCGCCTGGTGTTTCGTTTTGAATGCTGAAATTGATGGCATTGACATCGTTGTTTTTGGCTGCCATATAGCACGTGCACTGGGTTACTGATGATTTTTGCAATTCTGTGCGATATTCGGGAAAACTTTGTGAATCAACTCGTCTGTTGTTGCTGTGATTTTACAGAAGTTTGTTGGCAATGTGATACAATTTGTAGATTCTTCGATTCTCATTTTCCCATTCCCAATATCCAACAATTTTTTTGTGAAACGTTCAGCGGATGCATCATGTTGTAGTTGTACATGCATATTGGTATTCAAAGTCAATTTCTGTACGTGTCGCCACAAAACTGATGATTCGAGACATGCATTGAGTTCATTAGCGGATGTTGAGCGGAGTATAACCAGTAGAGTTTGTCCAAAATCACCAGACAATAAAATAAGTGCGCCACCGAAGAGCTGTCCATTTCCTCTCAAATCTTTTAGTGCACGATAAAGCTCTTCCAATGTTTTTTTTGTGCGCCTCAATTCACTATTTTGACTGTAAAAGTATTTTGAGAACTCTTCTGCGGGGCTATTGAACGACATATATATGTGGTAGCGAGGAATCTTCGCGAGTTCTGATTCTCACTGCTATACTACGTTTAGAAATGCGACGAACAGAGCAGAGACGCGGAAAAATAGCAAAATCACGTTTACACAGCTCAGAATAAATTGTGGTGCTCGCGTATAATTATTTCCCAGTACTTTATGCTTTCATTTTACATCATAATAGGTATTGAGTTTTTTGCAGATGGAAATTTCAGTGAATAGTTTCTCTTGACGATTGATATAATTACGATATTGTTTTCGTATCTATCTCTTCCCTCATCATTGAGATTTTACCTTCTGAGAATTTTCTTTCATGATAAATTATCGAATCATTTTTCCTTTGGTTACTAATATTTTCAAAATGTACGATACGGTGAAAACGTAGGTGATACATTAGTAGCATTTCTGAGCTTTATACCACTTCATCTGAGAATCGTCCGGTCTGCCTTTTTTTAAGATCATCAATACAGATGCAATTTCTCAGCTGACTTAAGGTAGCACCTCCACAGAAGAGTTGAATGAAGAAATGGTTGAAATTTGACATATACGTTATTTAATACATTATCCAAACATCTGTGCAATTTGAATAAGTTTGACCACCCCAAACCTGAGATATTTACACTTGAAGTTGGCTTGGTTTACACGTAACAAATGCGTTATGATGGGCAAACAGAGCATCATTAATTCTACCGTCAAAACTAAAATTAAGAAATTGATAAAAAACGAGGATAAGCTACAGTAAGATATCACGAATAATGTGAAAAAAAATGAGAATGATTCACCATCTAGTTTCCAAGATATAACCATGAGAAGCCTTCACAATTTTGGTGCAAAGCCTGGCAAAGCCTGGAAAAAAAACAATTGGGGCAAAGCCTGGACAGTCCCGGCAAAAAGTTTACTGGCAATGGTCGATCAAAAACACAATACAAAATATATTTTACGGCAATAAATGATATCCATCGTATTATCTACTAGTACCGAGTCAATATTGCGTAGTTTTTAATTTTATTAATTACTAATTAAACCAATTATCAATCTTTTAAACATGAACATGGTATGTAAGCTTTTGGTTGAGATTTTCGCAGAGGAACTACCTTAATGTCAAATTGGGAATACGTACGGGAGCCATTGCCAGCTATGAGATTAAAGTTTGCATCGTTAGGATACGAAAATTAATATATCTGAATTCCTTAGATTTCTTTTGGCAGATTTTGCCTACAAAAATCCTTCAACCATGTTTTTAAGATACTTATTCAGTATTCAAGATATTCTAGACTTTCCATAAAAATACGAATAAGGAAAGCAAAACATGAAAAAGGTATTTCGTTGCGTTTCAACGATGCAAACTTCGACACCATTGCCAGCTTGGATCTAGCCCCATTTGCATGTGCACAAGACGTCCTTGAGGTTTCTGCTTTAGGGGCAATAGCTACGCGTAAGAGACACGGAGATCAAATTGAACCTTCTGCTGTTCAAATCAACTTGATTCCTGGTAGCAATATTCCGTTGCAAGTTACGAAGGGAATACGAGAGCCGCACGGATTCACACTAATGCATAATCGATAAGTAGGTACTGGGAACCTGCTTTTTTTTACAGAGCTGTTGTACCGCGTGATCGTCAGTGATGAAATTACGTGATCCAGTGCAACTCTCGCAAAACGGGGTCAACCGTACTTACACGTCGGCATCAGACGGTGACTCCAGTAACCCCTTTTTTAGCCATTTTTTTTCGAAAGACATGCATATCTTAATAACCCTCAATTGAAGTTTGTTCCAACCAAATTTTACGAGAGGCACTGTAACCAGAAGTCCCGATTATGTTGTATGTCGGAAGACAGCATCATTTAAGGGGTTACCCCCACTTGCGATTTTGAAAAGATCGATTTTTTTATTGCATTTTTTTGAAGTATAAGTATCTGAGAATATGTCCTGAAAATTTCAAGTCGATCCGAACAAAATTGACTGAGATATGAGCGTTGAAAGAGAAGAATCCGCGTTGAAAGAGCGTTGCAAGAGAAACTTTAAAAGCGTTTTTCTCAAAATGGCATTTCTGAAGTCGGTGACCAAGATTACTCGAACACTAATGAACCGATCTTCTTGAAATTTTGCAGGCTTATTTAATACATAAAAATGTAGTCTTTAATAGTTCGATTTTTTTTTCGATAAAAAATGGCCGTTTTATAGCCAAAAAACGGCCGTTTTTTTTCGTTAAAATTGAACCATTAACTTTGACTGTCCGCCATTTTGTGAAAAATGAATATTTTTAAAAATCCTTCGATTAAAGACTAGTTTATACTTATATTTGACTAAATCCATCCGCATTTTTTTCTTCAGATGATCCACTTCGCCGCAATGTTGGTCACCGCAAACCGCGTATATAAAAACATTATTTCATCGACGGCCATTTGCCACTAAACAATGTAATATTTTTCAATAAAAAAATTACTGAAAGTTCTTCAAGATGTGTTCTTTAAGATGGTATATTGATCGATTAAAAAAGTTTTGTAGTTTTCTTTAAAAAAATTCATGAAAAGGCCTTTTTTTGCGCTACAAGTGGGGGTAACGCTTTAACTTTTCAACTACGGGATCGCTCGCATTATTATGGCTGCACTTGAAATTCGAGATTCTCGATGGTGTACGTTTTTGCCGTTCTTGCTACGGCCTGTTTCCGCTGTCGGCTTACGAGAATATCGTTGATGTGTATGCAGCCTAATTCACCACATTACGTCGTCTACGATAATCGAAGATGCTCGTAGGCAAGACTCAAAAGAAAACTTCATTAATAAAGGGTGTCCCAAAATGACCTGACATTTTATTTATTTATAAAACGTATTATTTTTTTGAAAAGTACGAATATTTTTATTTTTATTTATTTTATTACATTACGAATATTTATTTCTTTTATTATATCTGATAAATGGCCGCCTCGTCCCTGTTTGCAAACGTTCACTCCTTTGACGAAATTTTCAATATCATTTTGGCACAATTGTGAACTAATTCCTGGTAATCTCCGGAATGGTCTGTGCATCATTGGCATACACTTTGCCTGTCAGAAAACCCCAATGGCGTCAAATGAAGCTTCGTTTGTCATTTTTGTAATGAATTTCTACAATGTCTATGCGTTGTTCGACCGCATAATTCTCCGTGACCAAACCCCAATACTTGCTGATGCCAGTTGTCGACCATTAGTACCATACGTTCGCCATAAAAGAAAATGGCGTGCAATTATGATGTCAGGTCACTTTGAGGCAGCCTTTCCTCATTGGAGTTTTAACAATTCTTTGAAAATCGCCGAATACAGGCAAACATAAGTTTAAAAAGCGTCTTTCGACGACATTCCAAATCGTCGTTAATGATGATGCGTATCCCTTTAATGCCAAAAAATTCAACTATGATCGAACCTCAAAGTATCATGCATTATGGGCCCTACACAATCGTGAGCAGTTACCGTTGAGAGCAAAAAAATCACGTATTTCGTTACTGTGCTCTGAAATCGAGAGCGATCGCTCTCTCGTGGTAACACGCGCGTGTGTATCTGTGTATGCGTATGAGCGTGTGCGTGCACCTACATTGACTAGTGTGTTAGCACTGGGCCAACGAGAGGGCCCGTAGATGCAGAAATTGAGCGAACGAGAGCGGAGAGAAAGGTAGACGATACGGTCAGATCATGTGATGCTACTAGCTTACTTTTACTTTAAAGCGTTACAGCCACAGGTAGTCAATGCTGGAAGGTAAAGAGAGAAGAAGAGTAAAGGGGGGCGAAGAGATGGAAGGTAAAGAGAGAATGAGAGCGACATAGAGACTCAGAAAGAGAGAGAGAGAGGGAGACGTAGAGAGAGAACAACCTCGTGACTCGCGTTCTCGTACTTCCCAGGATGTAGACCCGCGACACAGAATCGCGCTCGCGAACTGCAAACCTCCCGGAGCTTCCTTTTCCTTCTGCGAGCATGTACGCTACTCTCGGTAGGAAAATTTTATCTCGCAAACGTGGTAAGATCGTGCTTATATATTTTATCATTAGGGTAAACGACCTCGGCACTTATTTCATGGAATAAATGATTGCCCATGTTCGATTATTTTGTCAAATCGATCAGGTTGGTCAAACGAATGAAAACCTACCAGGTATCTGGAGTATTTTTGCCGATTAGTGATTAGGCAATTTCACTATAGAGCTGAGTGACTATGAGAGTTATTTTCGGCCAATATTTCAAATTTTTTTTTCCAATTTTTAACCATTGAAACTGGCTACGTTTAGTCTGTGGATTAAAATGTCTACTGGGCTGACATATCAATGATTTTCAGAAAATCCTACCATCCATGTGATAACATAATATATTTGATTATTTATTTGTTCGAATGTTTCGAAATAATTAAGGCCGCATTCTAGTGTAAACACCCACTTTGAAAGTGATTTTTCGGCAATTAGATTAAGAGAAACGGTCAAATCTACGGTGTTAGTATTTCACAGTTATATGTATACATGTTTAAAGTAACATCTTAAATTTTTTCAAAGCATCCTATTCGAAATTGTACATGACATTGATGTTGCGCAGGTCATGTCACGACAATTTTTTATTGTCGGGCGTTGTGTTCACGGCCGTCCTTATCATCTGAAAAATAAGATTTTAATGTTTTTAAATTCTTTACTAATGGGGCCCTCCATCTTTTTGATTGCTTTATAATTACTATTATTCCGGGTTGCGAGAAGTGAACATTTTATTGTAAAAATCAGAGTATTCTTTTTCAAACGCCGATATTTCGTGAATTTTTCCTAAGATTGTTTACCAGAGGGCCGAATCATAAGTAAATTCGTAAAGAATTTAGAAAATCTTCTGTTTCAGATGATAAGGGCGTGCAATGACAACGCCCGACGATAAAAAATGTTCGCGTCGTTACCTCCACAATATCAAATATCATGTACAATTTCGAATAAAATGCTTTAAAAATGTAAATTGTTACTTCAAACACATATAAATATAACTGTGAAATACTAAAACTGTATATTAAGGGGTTACCCCCACTTGCGATTTTGAAAAAATCGATGTTTTTTATATTGCATTTTTTTGAAGTATAAGTATCTGAGAATATGTCCTGAAAATTTCAAGTCGATCCGAACAAAATTGACTGAGATATGAGCGTTGAAAGAGAAGAATCCGCGTCGAAAGAGCGTTGAAAGAGAAACTTTAAACGCGTTTTTCTCAAAATGGCATTTCTGAAGTCGGTGACCAAGATTACTCGAACACTAATGAACCGATCTTCTTGAAATGGTGCAGGCTTATTTAATACATAAAAATGTAGTCTTTAACCGTTCGATTTTTTTTTCGAAAAAAAATGGCCGTTTTATAGCCAAAAAACGGCCGTTTTTTTCGTTAAAATCGAACCATTAACTTTGACTGTCCGCCATTTTGTGAAAAATGAATATTTTTTAAAATCCTTCGATTAAAGACTAGTTTATACTTATATTTGACTAAATCCATTCGCATTTTTTTTTCAGATGATCCACCTCGCCGCAATGTTGGTCACCGCAAACCGTGTATATAAAAACATTATTTCATTGACGGCCATTTGCCACTAAACAATGTAATATTTTTCAATAAAAAAATTACTGAAAGTTCTTCAAGATGTGTTCTTTAAGGTGGTATATTGATCGATTAAAAAAGTTTTGTAGTTTTATTTTAAAAAATTCATGAAAAAGGCCTTTTTTGCGCTACAAGTGGGGGTAACGCCTTAACCGTTTCTCTAATTGTAAATGTAATTCCCAAAAAAATCAACTTGAAAATGGGTGTTCACACTAGAAAACGGCCTCAAATGAATATCAAAAACACGTCGAGAGGATTTTGTCTCAATAATCGAATAATTGTGTAACAATGAAGATGAAGGCGCATATGGAAAACTTTTCCATGTTCACTGAAATATAAAATGCAAAATAAAGGTAGCCATGATACGCATATGATAGTTTTTGTTCTGAGTGTACTCGAGAGACCGCGCGATCGTTGTTACAAAGGAAAATTACATTTTCTCAGGTTGTACTCGACGGATCCAGATGAAGTTGAGTGTATGCAAATTTTGAAAGCGTTTATAATAAGAGAACAAAGGTTCGGAAAAGATTTCAGACCTCCTCAAACCATCTACGGTCAGAGAGATAAACACACAGAAAGGAAAAAAATTGCAAGAGTAATAGATATCGACTCACCATCGTGTTCTAATCTTACAAGGCTTAATTTATGATTAGAAACGAATGCAAATACTGGCAATACATTTTTATTTATTTTATCGTGTGGATGTCGAATATACAATACAAATAGATAATGCGAACAAAATTCACCGTATATATCTGATGCGATACTATATCCTCGTGCTTATTGTTATACCTGAGTTGTTGTTTCATCAACGCACTACTGTACGTACATATTGAGTGCACGCAGGAATAGTCTATATTTTCGAATGCGTAACATTATCGCACACATGCATGAACTCTGTAGACATACTTGATGTACACAATATAAATAATTCTCATGAGAAGCTTCTACCAGGAAAAGGAGCTCAAGATTTTATTTTTATTCAAAGTAACTAACGCGTTCCAATTAAGTAAGCCTATCGTTGAATCTCTGGGATCCTTTGTCGCAAATTGTTGCGCATTCATTGGTAGTAATAAAATATAAATTGTCATAAAAGTAATAAGTGGTATTTCGATTTTTATTGAAAGCGCAAAAATATATTAAAGTATCATGTGTGAAAATGAATATATAAAAAGTATTACGATTTGCATCGGTAGCCTAGAAATATATTAATAGCGACGATTATGTGTATTTATTTAATTTATTAAAAGGCTCCATTATAATGATGACGTACCATAATAATGCCAATATACAGTCTAATTACGACAAAATAATAATTTAAATTCTATGTCAACACTATTAAGGCTTGTTATAGTATTGTTTGCTTTAAGATTATCTGCTTTAAGATTTAATTTGCTTAAAGATTATCGCCATTAGTTTTTTATATGCGATAAAATATGGTATTGTATTTAAACCGTAAAAAATACCGATACTTCGAGCATTGCATAAACGAAGCATGTCTTACGATTATTAACGAGATATTATTTCGCATCGCCACGTCCAGACACATAAAAAGTATATCTTGAGGAGGTTGGAGCGTTAACCATAATCAACAAGATTAAAGAAAATATATGTATGTTATTGTCTAGACTATACTGAGTCTTTACGATTTTTTTCACAGTTTTTCACCACAAAACACCAGAGATAGGGAATAGTTTAATGTAAATGTAATTTGACGTGTGGTGAGATGAGCAAGACGTTCATATTAAGGGTGATGTGATGTTTTTTTTGCTCTTTGGCACCAAGATAAACCATTTTTAACAATGGATCAACGCAAACTAAACTTTTCTAAACGCTTGGAAAATAAATATATTCAATGTTGCACCATCAAGGTTTGATAAAAGATCACGAATCTTGGCAGGCGAATAAAGAGCATTGCTGCCAACCTCAATGTCCGCGCAGTTGCCGTATTTAGGCAACACTTAATACTAATTAATCGATAATAATAAATAATCCCGTGACACAAATATAAATAGGCAATTGTAAACGAAATTCTGAGTTGTATCAAAATTTTCAAGCTGGTAGTAACACAAAAGTTTTTCTTACTCACATAATAGAAAATGTGTAACAGCATAATTTGGCTCTTCAATTATATATTTTATAAAAACTTGGCATGTACAAAATAAATCTATACCTCGTATGCATTGTTTTGAGGTTCTGTAAAAAAAAAATCATAAACCGTCATTTGACTAAACTGGACCGTTCCAATCTCCTTAAAGCAATTAGCGGAACCCTACACCCTGTTGCAAAATGTCACGAACTGCCTGATCTCTTCTGAAATCATGTACTATAAAACTACTTTTACATTACAGATTTTTGGGACATATGGGTCTCCACATTTCATGACCATGAATTATTGGAGGAAGTTGTCACAGATTTTGATGAATCAAATTACTGTCGTTATTTCAATGCGTGTCTATATAAATGAGAAACATCTAGGAAACACGATCTGGGTCGTGTGTCCTAGGTTTATATTTGAATGTAATCCATCTAGGAGGCAGCGGAGCGAGAATTTTCGCGCACAAAGTCGTGCGTTTTGTCGTGGGATAACGATGACGTCTGAGAGCATGACGTCCAGATTTCAAGCCAATCGGAGCTGTTAGTTTCCGAGATTTATTTGCTGCTAACTAAGTCGAAAAAAAGACTCACGAGATAAACGCGAAAGAAAAGTAGGGTGGTGCGCTTGTTTGGCTTACTCTTAATTAGCTATGGTTAGCCATTTTCTCCGCGGGCCTCTTGCCTACATACATCATTTTCCTTCCCCAAGGAGCTTGTGCGTGGGCATACCCCCATGGAAATTTATATACGCAAAAATATACTGCAAATTTATTTTATTAATAATTATTTATTATTATTCAATAATGCCATATATTGAAAATATACGTTGCATATATGTGCCAAATTTTAATTTTCGTAACATTTTTATATATGAGATGTATATGCGTGGTATTACTGTATATCAATGATATGTGTAGCATTTACCCTGCATACATACCACATATATACTGCATAAATGGTACATATATGCCATATACTGCATAAATGGTACATAAATTATATGCAGTATATGCCATATACTGCATAAATGGTACATATATACAGATATGCGTAGCATATCTGTATATATGTAATGTGTTTATATGTAATAGCGTACTTTAACTGTAAGTTAAGTTTTTTTAAGTTTAAGTTTTAAGTTTTATTGAGTTTAACTGTAATAGTGTTTATACACGGCATATATTTTTTGTCAGGAATATGTATAAAAAAATGTATGCGTCATATATGACGCATAAATGACACATATACGAGTCATATATGACGCATACATTTTTGATATATTTTTCTGACAAAAAAAGAGATTGAAAGTATATCGAAAACATATGCATCGTATATGCCTCATATATGCATCACATATAGTGTTTATACGTAGCATATATGTTTTGGTCAGAAAAATATATGGGTCATATATGCGTCATATATTTGGTGCATATATACTGTATATATACGTATTATTCTATTTTTCGTCACTATATATGCGACCGATATATATATATATATATATATATATGTAGCATATATTTTCTGCATATATTTTACATACATAAATTTCCATGGGGGATCCATCCATCCATCCATCCTCTCTCGTTCCCTCTGGTTCTCTGTCGCTTACTCTCGTTCGCTCTCGTTCCCTCTCGTTCTCTCTCGTTCTCTCCCGTTCTCCCTCGTTCTCGTCTCAGCCAACCTCAACAAACATATACATTTTTCGAAGCATTTTCAATGCTAAAACGGTTTTGTAATTCCGAAATATATGATAAAATACCCGAAGTCCAACAAAGATTAGTTTCATTGGAACCGAATAAGAATTCGCAAGAATTTCACTTTTTTCAGCGTTCTAATTCGGTTTCGCCCTTAACCTCCGACCTAGAAGCAAGCCAATTAGCAAACGGAAAAACAGTAATACTATTTAAATTCCAACACCTTCACTGCCCACAACACTATTACATATTGTGAGAAACTTTCTACCTTCGCGCTCACTAATAGTTGAATCTGTATCACTTAGTCCAGCCCCATTCACACCGCAGCCGGAATGCCTCAAGGCTCCCCGCTTTCACCACTGTTGTGTAACATACATTGTCACGTGTGAAATTTAATTTAATGGACAAGGCATCGATTGATTTAGGCCAATACATCTAGCGGTCAGCAGACTTCGCCGTTTTGGTATCCCATCAAAAATATATACAATGAACAGTCGAATCTCTTCACAATGCCGAATCCATTGTGACTGAACCTGGTTCGGACATTCGAAACGTAATTTTTTTTCCGAAGCGATAATATACAACAGAAATGGAAATAGATACACAATACATATTGAATATAAAATTTAACCTCTTTCTAACGGCAAATGCTTATTTTGTATTTTTATGGTTTTATATAACGGTCCAACGTCGATTGACGAACGACTGCTACACGTTTTTGGGTGGTTAAATTTCGCAGTCGTTTGAAAAGTAGTAGCTGCCTAGGGCAACACTTCACCTGTTTCTCGAACCATTCGAGACCGGACTCAAAAGCAGCACTACTATCCATTTAAGATGCAAAATATCTGAATGTGTCCCGATTTCTCTTTATATCGGAGATCGTAGCTTTTTCAACATCATAAAGGCCTACTAGAGCTGCGCTAGTTTCGTCCCTGTCTACCTTCGAAAGTATTACTAGTTTCTTCTGTAACGTAAGAACATTACGTTTACGCTTAGGAATCGAAAGACTTGGAGTTGAAGTCCCTGACACATACGAACTACTCGCAATAAACGGGGTGTAAACAATTTGCAACAATTCACTTGATCCATACGCGCTGCAAGGAACAACGCTAAATTGCCGGTAGAAGCCAGTGTGCAATCGGGCTAACACTGGAAGACGAAAAACGCGCTCGAAGCCGCCTCGTTCTAGCAAGACCGCAGCATATATTTCACGCAACAATGTATATTTTGCACCAACGTTCGGATAATTGAGCGTTCGGATAAACCGAATCGTGGTGCGGATAATTGAGGGTTCGGATGATTGAGGTTCGGTGAATCGAGGTTCTACTGTACTTGGTTTGCCAGCTAGAGGCTTAAGGTTGTTACGGGGCCAGGTAAAAATGCTACCACCGTGCTGAATTTCTTTCTGAAAGTATGTAACCCCTTTGCTGATCATCCTGTGCAGTTTTGTTACGATCCACAGTACCGTTTTTTTAGAAGAAAAAAAAAACATCGCAAACTCGCTTTATGTCGTGGGCTAACCACATTACGCTTATGGTAATCTGCCAACCATTTTTCCGTACATTATTTGTATCTGCTAAAAAATGCTACTACAGAGTTGAAAAAATACGTACGCTTCAAGTGATTATCGAATCTTAATGTTTTTAGTCGCAAATTTGTGCGGAAAATCAAGTATACAACATATTAGGCTGTGCAAACATGGCAACGTCGGAGACGGCACAAATAGTACCTTATCCAGATTGGATAATTACGCCCGGGGACCTCAAACTACTTGGTTAGCACAATTAACGATGATCATTATTTGTTCTTATTCTCTTAATTAGTAGTAATTAGTTCATATTAATTTGCGATCTATACTCAGAAATTAGAAGTTTCTTGAGATTCCTAGGAAAAGAAAAAATACAGCGCGATTTTTTTTCAAACAAAATAATTTTTTTTATTATCGGAAAATTATTAAAGTTTGTGATTTCTTTCAGATTATAAACGGCTGTGGTACACACTTTTATTTTCCAGGGAAAGGCTTTTTTACTCGGATTTATATCCATTGTTGATAGTTCCTCAGGCCGATTTTGATGGTACGAACTGGGCGCGTATTTCTCTATTTTAGCGACAATTCTGCCAACCTTATCATATACCACGATTTACGACGTTGCCAATTCGTCTCGGGTTGATTACGGCAGAAAAACATTGTAGAAAATAGGTGTACAAAGTAAGGGTAACACATTTCACGTAACCATCGAAGGTTCAAAAATGCGTATTTTTATCGGTAGGTGTAGAAAACTTGTAAAAAAACGTACGTTTAATACAATATATAATACGTTTAATCATTTTAATGCTAACAGTTGGTAACATTCAATCGACCCCATGCATAAGCATAGGGGGCGTACGTAGATTATAGGGGTGTGCGGGTAGCAGAATTGGTCGGGTCGGGTAATTAGACTATGATCCGATCGGGTACCCGAGTTTTTCGGGTACCCGTGATATATGGCTTGATTTGAGGCCCTTTTTTGTATTCAAGCAGTCTTTAAAAATGGTAGGGGTGTGCGGGTACCCGATTCACTCAGGTACCCGATGTTCGGGTCGCGTCGGGTACCCGACGGGTTACGTTTTTGCATCACCCGACACTATCGGGTACCCGAATTTGGTAATCGGGTACTCTCAAATTTTTGGTACTCGTAAACATCGAATACTCTTAAGGGGGGATTGTCTTTTTTTTCGCAAAATTTACCGCTTTTTGGGAATTTTTTTGTGAAGAAAGTATACAACGGAAAACTTGTGAAACTTGGCATATAGTTTTATTGATCTGTTGACTACATACAAAAAAATTTTTAAACAATTTCATCAAAAAATCCGCCTCCCACCCCCCTCGACGCGCGATGGTCCTTTTTTGATGGTGTGCACGATTTCTCAAAAACTATTCAACCGATTGCCTTCAAATTTGGACAGAATGCTCAGCTGACATCCTTTTATCGTTTGATGAAGCAAAAAAGCAATACGTTTAATAGTTTTTTATTCATAACAAAAAAACGATCAATTTTTTTCGAAAAATCGATACTTCAAGTTCAAAACGTCACCAAATCGTCAATTTTTTTTCCCTTCATCGAACGATAGCTATATGTGTCTAAAGTAAAATGCTTCTTGGGTTTTTGTTGCAGGATGAACGTGAAGGCTGTAATCGTGCACACCATCAAAAAAGGACCATCGCGCGTCGAGGGGGGTGGGAGGCGGATTTTTTTATGAAATTGTTAAAAAAATTTTTTGTATGTAGTAAACAGATCAATAAAACTATATGCCAAGTTTCACAAGTTTTCCGTTGTATACTTTCTTCACAAAAAAATTCCCAAAAAGCGGTAAATTTTGCGAAAAAAAAGACAATCCCCCCTTAAATTTCGAATATTCGTAAATGACTCAGAGATCCGCATCTATTATTTATATTTATTTATATCTTTTATTTAGGTGTATCGACCAAATAATGGGAGAAAACGAAAACTCGAAGAAGGCGATAAAACGAATAAATGATAATACTGTAAAAAATCTTTTTTCGTCTCACTTCTCTATCCTGCGAGTGTGTGTGTGTGTTAAGGTGGATTGAAAAACGGTTACTTTTGGCGGATCGTATCGTAATAGCGCGGGAAAGTTGCGTTTCGGCATCACTAAAAAGAGTGCGAAAGGAAAAAATGTACAATAAATATCTTATGTTCCGGCGAACGACTTAAAGTTTTGAATTTTTTAACGTGGGTTTTAAATGGAGAAAAAACCCAAAAAGACCAAGATTCAACGCCTTGCGTTTATTCGCAGCGAGAAGAATGTAGCTTCCATTTGACATTTTAAAATTGAAAATATCTTGATTCGTTTCAGAGATATAAGCGTTTGAAGAAGAAGTTTTACGTGGAAAAAAATGTTTAAATGACAAAAAATTAAATTAAGAATGAATCACCGAAATTACCAGTTAGCACTAGACAGAATTAATGAAAATTCGACGAAGAATCTTGCTTATGTTCAGTTTTTCGACATTCAGATATCTCGATATTTCCTAAAATGCGAAATGAAATATTATGAAATATTTCATATCTGTTTTCATATTGAAAACAGATATGAAATATTTCCAAACGTCTTAAAAGAAGTTTGCCGGAAAAAAATTGTAAATATATACATAACAAAAATACTAAAATTATTAAATAAATCATTTGTATTTCTTAAGAACTCCAATCGATCGGCGAAGCCTAGAGAACATAAAGCTGGAGTCTATTTCGACGCTTTCGGTACGTTTCCGTCACGCTATCTATACTATGAAACGAAATTTTGTTTCGGCAACATGACTTATCGAGTACCCGATGTGAGACGAGTACTTGAAAAACTCGGGTACTCGATAAAGTTCGAGTATAACCGTCCGATCACGGGTACCGTGATCATTCGACGCTTGACACGTATTTGTCACCCGATAAGTCCATTCCACAATCCCCGCAACACGGGCATCTCCCGAGCATACTTTTTACGAAATAACGGATTGAAGTGTCTGTGAAACTGTGAAACTGTGAAAGTGAAACTGACAGAAAAATTCGATTGATATTAACTAACCTCGTCTATCTGATTTTTTAAAATGTGAATTATCTAGATTTTTCGTGGAATCCAATTATTCCTATTCCATTTCATTATTGAAATTATTTATTATAAATATATTATTTTTTTCCAATCAAAATCTATTTAATATACGCTGCGGCTAGCCGTCCGGTTATCGGACGAATAAGCGTGTTATTCGTCCGGGTAGCGGCTCAGTTCACGCTGCATAACGCCCCAATCAAACTCAAACGAACCAAACAAACCCAAAACCAATCAAGCAAACCAAAACAAAATTATAAAGATTTTATTCGGAAGAATACGTTTAAATTATTCGTCCAGATAGATTGTTTAACAATTTAACACATTCTATCCGGACGATTATATATATATATATATATATATATATATATATATATATATAATCGTTATCCGCACGTTATCCGCACGAATAGCATATTTGTTATTCGTGCGGATACTAGCTGACATGATCACAATAATATATGTACGTCTACTGGATATACGGCGTGAACTGAGCCGCTATCCGGACGAATAACATACGCTTATTTGTCCGATTTCGACAAGCGCTCGATATAGAATAGGGGTAGCGTAGCTATGAATAGGTAGGTTCTAGGTTGGATTCCCATATAGGTGAAATATGCTCTTCGAAAAAAATCATTTCAAAAGGCCAGGCAATGACGAATCACGATACAAAATCGTTGTGGTAAACCTCTCAATTAAGTGTTTCATTTTATTTCGGATTTATAAAATATTTTATGCATATAGTACACTGAGATTTACAGTATACATTGTAAGCAAATAAAGATTTATTTGAGTCGAATCTTTATTTATTCAATGTGAATATATTTAATATTTAAAAAGAATAGCTGAAACAAATAAAAAAATATCTTTGAAACAAAAAAGATCGTAGTAGGCCGTGAGACAAGGAAAAAACCTATTGGATTTAAATAGATCCTATTTAAATCAAATTTGTTTTTGGCAGTGTAGTTTAAGAAAATCTCTCTTTTGTGTGTTGCAGGAATGAAATGATAAAAATGACACACACACACACACACACACGCGCGCGCGCGCACACACACACACACACACACACACACACACACACACACACACACACATTCCTCTTTCTCTCTCTTCCACTAATCAGGCTCCTTTTCTGTGGCCACCATCCCTCTTTCCCGAAGGCCCCAAGGCAGTGGACCTTCTTTCCCCAAGACCCCTCGTGGATGAAGGCCTTTCCCCGCCCCATCGCATCACACCCCTGTTCTCATCGCTTTCCGCTCTCTCCTCTAAGGACCTGGTCTAGAATTTCCATAGTTATACTACTCGCCGAGTGGTGTAACTATGCGATGAGCCGTTACACGTAACATCTTGCCATCATTCTTGAGCAGCTCAACTGTAAGGTATTTATCATCATAAAGTGTCAATTTAACAAAGTTCTTGGCCTTCCTGTAATTCATTAATTTCCTTTGCCTATACATAAGTTACTTTCGATATCACACATCAAGAATTAAATTCAGCTTTTTTTTTCGAATGTTGAAATTGATCGAACGGTATAATAATAATGTGAACAAAGAGAAATGGGTATCTGTAACAAAAAACCAGTCGACTTGATTGAGCTTTCGGCCTAGCTCATTCAGTGGCACAAAATTGTATTTCACAACCACGATATGGCTCATTTTCGTAAGTGATGTTGAACGTGTACACCAAGCAAAATATTATTTTCCATAATATGACTGAGTCTAATCTATTTTCATAATATATTTTATAATGTAATAAACAATTTTATATAATGCAATTATAAATATGTAATTGTAAATGTAATAAACAATTTTATATAATGTAATTATAAATATGTAATTGTAATAATGTAATTATAAATAATAACAATTTTATAATGTAATAATTTTATAATATATTTTATAATATAATAAACTAATATATTTTCATAATATGAAAGTCAAATTGCATTTGCAACAAGTCCATCACGTGGCCGCTTTGTGCTAGACCCAATTTCGTTACTATACATCATTCAAAACGTATAGTGTGGTCGCCACGTTTCCGATAGCAAATAAATCCTGTCGAAATAATAATACACTACCGATCACTGGAAAACCTTATCGGATCAGTCAGACGTTTCTCGCTCTTTCTCTCTCACTTACGGGATCGCTCCGCAAGCGATCTCTTTCTCGAATCAAATGAGCTCTTTGTGAAATCAACTGCACTCTGCAATACGATAATTTTTCGTTCTCCCACGTAGATCGATTAATTACCCTCATTTTTGCCTCCGTGCCTTCGCCGCTCTTCACAACTCTCCGAGCCCGATTATACGAGTGAACCATAAATTATATGATACGTCTTCATGATATCGCTTTCACGGTAATGAAGCAAAGATAGATATTGACTTCCCGGTACTCGGCAAAACTTGAATTTTTTGAAAGTGCAACTTTGCATTGTCATATACAGATCCAATTTTGTTAATTTGTCAAAAAAATCGTACCAATATTTCGAATCGAGAAATTGCTTAATGAGGTTGCCTGTCCGTGGCCAAGAAGGTTCCGATCCTTACATAAAAAGCAGTTTACATTTTTAACAATGAGGCTCTTCCAATGTCGATATTCCTCTTACTTGACAAAGACTGTTATCTGTAGTTGGGTACATAGATACTTCCTTTCCTATGATAGTGTCACTGAATAATGATTGAACTCATGCATCTCGCTGCAAAATAATCGCAATACGTTCAACTCGAAAAAAATTCTGTCTTCATATATTTAGGGTGGTATGAAGGTTGATGCAAAGCCTTAAGAGGGCGATAGGTCATCACGTTAGGAACATATCTAACCTAGGTTACCTTAGTCCAAAGTCTAAGGATTTCGAGTTATCATGGTAAGTATGATTGCAGGGAAAATTCCCAAAATTAGGTACAAACTCGTTAAAAATGTTCAAACAGACAATAATTGGTAACTGAAAATTTATCTGCAGCTCAGCTCCATGTGTATTCAATCGACAAACACCAACACAACGATTCTTATCCACACAACTAACTAAATGGGACGTGCTGAATAATTAAGAACTTGTCAAAAAAAATACCTCTTATGTTAACGATATTTAGAAAAAAATAGCATTAACGTAACAGGTAAACGAGGTAGTAGCAAATTTTGGGAAATTTTCCAAAAATCATACTTACCATGAAAACTCGAAATCCTTGGACTTTGGACTGAGGTAACCTAGGTTAGGTATGTTCCTAACGAGGTGACTTATCCTCCCCTTAAGGCTTTGCATCGACCTTCCCACCATCCTGTAGTGTACTAATATATTGTCTTTTTGAAATTTTGATCACGAGTCCTATAAACGAAAAAAGAATTACTGAAAGATCAAACGGCGGCGGGGAAAAATGTGAGGATCTCAGAAAGCACGTAAGAATTTTCTGCAAGAAGAAAAATGTACGAATCCACTATTAGCCTCATGTGTCCTTGAGTCTCGTAAATTACTGACGTCGCAAGTTCTTTCGTCAGGTAAGTTCTCGTGGGCTCCTACCCCCCTCCCCCCCCCCGATAAACAGTTGGTGCTTTTGTTCAAAACTAGGATGATCTATCAAATATCTGTCTCTTTATTCTGGCTCTCACTCGATAGACTCTGCTGGGCTAGGAGCACGGCTCATCCGTGATAAGGAATTGTCATTGACGAGCTCCGAGGAAAGTGAGCCCATAGTCCGAGAAAGAAGTGAGAGGAAAAAATGGAAAAGAGACAACTGAGAAATCTAGGTCAGTCGCTAGTTAGGGATTAAAACGAGAGAAAGGGAGGAGAAAGAGAGGGAAAGAGCAGGGAGATTGTCTGGATCAAACGGTTAAGCAAAAACTCAAGAGCCTCGAGTCGTCGAACAACCATCGAGCTACCAACGACCACCAGCCCACAACCGCAGCTGGAGTCGTGACCTTAGATTCGAGACTGTTTTATCGAGTATAAGCTCATGCCGGACTATTATCGGTTTGTTCCACTAGTTCGGCGATCCCCCGTGTTTATCCCGACCAAATCAATTGCATCCTTTATTTTCTTGTACGCAAGCTCACTTTTATTCAAATAATAGTTAGGTGCCCGCGTGTGTTTCGTGCATCAAATAGACCGTTCATGATATTATTTACATTGAAGACGCATGCTCATTGTACTTTGAGCCTGTCACGGTGTACTTACGATCCACAAAAATCGTGGAGTTTCCGGCTGCAGAATGACGTACAGGTGAGGTGGCTCATAAGCCCATCATTTATTTAAGTTTTATTTTTACACTTTGGAACACTATTTATTTTGTTTCTTTTATCATATTCGTTTCGTTACGGACGGATAGTGAAAATATTCACAAGTATCAACACACGTGTCTATTTTTGCATCTATTGCGATTATGTAGATGGAGTATTATGTATTGTATTATTGCTCCGAGAGGAATCAAGCAGGCCCGTTTAAACTTTGAACGGTTCATTCTGTTAAGTAAAAGAAAATTGAACGGATTTATGACAGCGATTATACAAGAATGCTTGGTACGCGAAAGTCGCCGTCGTTCTTTTAAATAATCACTTTTCGAGTTAAAAAGCAACGCGAATTCGAAAAGTTTTTGTGCATAATTCATAGCTTATTCTTCGGGTAATGAATTCGCGCACGAATGGAATGGTCTACATAAAATGAAAGTCGTTGGATATTTTTTATTGAAAACAAGACCGAATGAATATTCACTTTACAGGCAATAGCAATCAACTATGAAATCTCAATGTAAATTTATACTTTTATTTTATTTTTTATGTTAACCGAATGTGCACCGAACCGAGCAAAGAATAAACGAGTGGTTGGTTCAGAATAAAGCTGTAGAAACTATTATAGAGGGAGAGTTCACCACTTTTCGCACGTGACACTGTACACGAGAAAATACGAATGTTTATAAACGTACTTTGAGATCGTATAAATTAAAAGTACGGCGTGCAATCATTCATTTGCATTTTTTTTTCATTTGAAAGTCTGTTGTAATATTGGAGTGTTTATTTTATATGGTTTATTCGACATGTTCTACACATAATTTTATATTATTTTGAATGGAACATTATTTTGCAACAAAACTTTTAGGTTTATATATTTGTAGGGCCTGCCCTTGGCCGTTGCACTTAATCCCACTACTAAATAGTCCGATAACACACGACCGTAAGAAGTGAAAACATTTTTCCGTACCGAAAATAAAATTCTCAACTTAAAAAAAACAATGTCTTTTTGGTATTATGTAGTTGACTATCTGGTCATTATATTTATGAATTACACCAACTAAGAAGAAATCCAATCAATTCAATTTTGTGAATTCTTCTTTCAACAGCTTGCTTCTTGCACAACTTAGAAGAGGTTGATTGTATGCATGTATTGTCAAATTAGAATTAAAACTTTCTCATCTTGCATTGTGTATACATAGTATTCCATGTAAAAGGCAAAAAAGAGGTCAGATCAGAAAAATTCTTGTACGAAATATCTTTGGTTTCGAGGCGGACAATTGATGACAATAGTAACATTTTCATCGACGCGTTCATCAGGTCATCTGGTAACCTTCACATCTTTAACCGGGCCATACATTTCATATTCTCTAAGAAAAGAGCATTTCAAACTAATCTAAAGAAAAAAAAACTCAACGTTCGACTATGAAATACACGAAAGTTATGGCACATTAAAACGAATGATTTCTCGTTCGCATGAGCATTGCCCAATGTGGAGATTGCGAGGGCGGACTTACGCTCCGTGTATGTGTTCGCTTTGTTTGGCATTGTTATTATAAGAGACACGAAGGAGATCCCTATTCTAATAAAAATTATTCCGGACAACCGAATTTGCAGATATATTCGACAATTCCTCTTTGAACGGAACAAAATCAAATCTTAAAGCAGACAAATGTGATAACTAGATAGGCTGATGCTTCCTTAGTGACTGGTATCATCAAGCTTGGAGGTGTTTGCACAATTTCTGTTCATTACCATTGTATATTAGAAAGATAAGTAAATGTAAAACCAGAACATAAGAATATACGAGTGATCTTATAAACGTGTCATTTTGTCACCGAAAGATATAGCATTCAAAATTTTCGGTGCCACGTCGTTTTCTAAATTGGTATAATGCAAAAAAGGTATATTTTCCTCATGATATCATTCGCATCCTGCGAAATGGACACAGTCAGGTGAATTGGAATTATTGAAACTTCAAAGTTCGATAACTTTGAACTAAAGCGGAAGAGCGAGTTTTTTCAAAAACACCTTCTTCCTAAGCAAAAAATAACTATATGGTCCTATATAAAATATTTAACGCCGCTGTAAGATCTGGTAAATTGTTCGCTGTTTTTTTTCCTTTGATACCTCCTTTGTATGCCCCTCTTGGAAACATACGTCTTTTGCAGAAAACGTTTTTTTTATCTTAAGGTAGTTTTATAGGTACACTAGGGTGATTCGTTTCCGGGCAACTTTTTTTTTTGACCCATCGTGCCCGATCACCTTTAGTTGGTACCCAAAAACGAACTTTCGTGAAAGGGGGGTGTTGTCAAAAAATATTTAGAGGTCGCGAATCAAAATTGAAGGTTTCCCATTTGATTAACATTGAAAAAAATGTTTTTCTCATTATTAGTGTTACCATTCCGCGAATTTTGATATCGCGATATTTTCCAAGTGGGTTCTCATAGGAAATATGATACTCTACAATAAAGTTCATTGAGCCATGGCCGTAAATTCAACCGTTTCAGCGGCATCATTATTTCAAGTGAATATTGTGCAAAATATCTATTCAAACGGCTGTAACGCCTAAGCTATTAGATATATCGAAAAAAATTCAGATGAGAACTTTGTAGAGAAAGTAATTTTTGTAGAGAAAGTAATTTTTGTAGAGAAAGTAATAAATAGATATTTTTTGAAAAAAAAAATCTATTTATTTTACTTCATCCACCTATAGCTGAAAAAGAGTTGAATTTTCGGGCTCGGCTTATAAGACTTTTTTGTAGAAAATTACTTTCTCTACAAAGTTCTCATTTGAATTTTTTTCGATATATCTAATAGCTTAGGCGTTACAGCCGTTTGAATATATATTTTCATACAATATTCACTTGAAATAATGATACCGCTGAAACGGTTGAATTTACAGACTTGGATCAATGAACTTTATTGTAAAGTATCATATTTCCTATGAGAACCCACTTGGAAAATATCGCGATATCAAAATTCGCGGAATGGTAACACTAATAATGGGAAAAACATTTTTTTTCAATGTTAATCCGATGGGAAACCTTCAATTTTGATTCGCGACCTCTAAATATTTTTTGACAACACCCCCCTTTCACGAAACTTCGTTTTTGGGTACCGACTAAAAATGTTCGGGCACGATGGGTCAGAAAAAAAAGTTACCCTGAAACGAATCACCCTAAGGTACACGTATGATGAGCCAAAAGTTTCGGTCGAAGCGTATAGTACCATCCAATGCCTATACGATGCTGTTGGTTGTACATTTTTGACAGAGCTTGTACCCTCTATATGTCCCACACATTCGCACCTTATGCATAGATAGGTCTCATACTCGTATAGAGAGTGGCAACAGCGCGATTTTACTGCAGTCATAGCGTTGAGCTTCTTACGATCCGTCTTTCGCGAAATATTTTATATAAATAAAAAAAGCGCGAAAATGTCAACCCAAATGCGGTACAAAGGAAAGTTTACAAGAAAAAGGCGCTTGCTAAAAGACTGAAAGCTGTGGCAGCCATGTGTCAAGCAAATGCGGCTAAACGCGATGAGAATAACCACAACCTCAACGATCAGTAACAAAAATTCGCTGTCTAAGGACGTCAGATCGTGGATTTACATGAACTTGCCGACAGTTTAAATTGTATTCGCTGTAACAAAGACATTTTTTTGAGGAAAACGGTGAATGCAAATATAACACCGCGCAGCTGGCTGCGCAGCGTACACTGTTGCCATTCCGTGACAGATGGTTGGGCCCGAGTTCGGTGTGGATTAAAATTACCCTTTTTCATAAGTCGATATCTCCGAAACTAAACGGTCAAAGTTTGTAATTTTTTTTAAATCAATCCCACAATAGTACTGCGTACACGTGTGTTTTTATTTTCAAATCCTAAGATCCGTTTAGAACCCATATCGAGAAATGCGAGCAAACTCCTATAGGTTTACGTGTTAGGTATAGGGATCGCGTACAAAAATACCCATATTCAATTGCAATTATCTCATGAACTAAACGATGAATCGAATTGAATTTTTGGGCATCAGTCCATGAAGGTCATATCTACACCATACTTAGATTTCAGCCAATTCCTAAGATTTGATCAAAACTTCGGAACCACCTCAATTCATTTTCACCATTTATTTGGAGTATGCAATGGGAGCCCCTGTGTATATATGTGCACAATAGTAGACGGTCTGAGGTGCTTTTTAAAAATGATTTTAATTGCTCAACGTCGCTGCGCTGCCGCGCCTCTTGATTCATATAGTAATCTGCTATGATTGATGAATGGGAAATGAGACGGCTAACCGCATCCGGTGAGATTTTGCGGATAAGGTGAAAGGATCACGTGAAAGTATTTTCCCGTACTCCATTGTAATTTGGCCTCTCTATCGAGGGTTTTATCTTGACGTCCTCCGTTCCGCATCATATAACGTGCATAAGACGAGTGAGGGGTACCACTCGTAATCTAGAAACTCGGGACCCAGACGCATTTATTTTTCACCGTCGGAGGCTGCAGCGTATGAAAGTTGCGACAATGTATAGTCCAGTGAAAGAGACGAAAACCCAGCACTTTTTAGCGTAGAATATGAATTTTTGATTGAAGGTAGATGGTTGCATACTGAAAGTAACCCCAGTAAAATGTTGCCCCTCAACTCGCCCCAATCCTAAGAAATAGGGGTTGAAAACTTAAAAATCGTCGTATCTCGATAATTGATAGCCCGATGAAAAAAGGTTTCAAACAAAAGTTGTTTGGAATAATAAAATTCGTATAATGTTATCTGACGTCCAACCCCCTATCTTTGAAAATAGCGGCACAAAAACTATTCGAAAATTCGGGGTTGATGCGTGTGCGAGCGGAGTAGACATATTGCTGCGTCCTTGTCTGGGTCAGTGGTGCTCTCGTGTTTTTGTGTCGCTATTTTTAAAGATAGGAGATTGGACGTCAGATAACTTTATACGTATTTTATTATTCCAAACAACTTTTGTTTGAAATGTTTTTTGATCGGGCTATTCATTATCGAGATACGGTGATTTTTATGTTTTCAACCGTTATTTCTTAGGGTTGGGGCGAGTTGAGGGGCAACATTTTATTGGGGTTACTTCCTGCATGCAACCATCTACCTACAGTCAAAATTTCATATTCTACGCTAAAAAATGCTGGGATTGTCGTCTCTTTTACTCGACTAGTAGGGGATCGGTACAACACGACCTGACGATGGAGAGGACTAGTACATTTTAGGATATCCCTTATAAATCCTGCAATTGGTCAATGGGAGTTGCTACCATGAGGAGTAGTGTGGAGTAGTGTTGCTACCATGAGGAAAGTGCGCACTTTTAATATTGGCATTCGATTGCAATTTCCGCAAAAAATTGTTTTTCACAGTCGAAAGAGTTTTTTTTTGTTTCTTACCTCGGTAAGGGTCTCTAATTCCTTTTCTGCAAACACAGCTTTCGTTTTGTATATTTGTGTAAATTTGATACGTGCAAATTGGTCGAGGCATTTCCTTTTGTTACGTGTCATTCTCTTCGGCACAATTCCTCGAAACAAAGAGCCCGCCGTATCGCACCTAACAAAGTCATTCGACAATTTATTGTTGAATGGATAATGGCTTATAAAACAAGCTTGTTGGTTTAATTATTATAATTACCGTTGTTCGGCTCTGAGAGTTCCAACTCGGCGCCGATCCACACAACACCGATCCATACACGCACCTCTCCAACTGCATTACGTTCAGCTCTGGATTATTATGGAGGCATTGCATAATGGTACAATATATGAACGCCGCGATTTGTGTGGTCGTGTCGGTCACCGTAACTCGCTTTTCCTCACGCCTCTTCTACATCATCGTGAGAACTTGCTCGGCACAAGATGTATATACGGCGATGGGGAAAAATTGCATGATAAAGTGAAAACAAGTTTTCGATGATTTTGCTTCCTTGTAGAAAGCCCTTGGTCATCGTCGCTTTGTGTATGCAAGTCTTTTTTTTTAGTCGAATTTACATGGAATTCTAAACCGTCCGATGAAATATATGAAACGAATGAAAATATACTGATAGAATGGTTCCTATTTGATATTGAACGGTCGAATGTCTTGAGTTTTCGGTTCGAAGACCCTCGCAGTAATCAAGGAGTAAGTCATTATTTAACACCGATTTCAAGTCAATTCATCCGGGTCAAAATGTCCCGGACAAATTTTCATTAAAAAGGTCACTTTTTAAAAATTGAAGATTTTCGATTATTTTTTACAACAGTTCGATTATATATTTTCCGAATTTAAATTATATAGACATCTGAGGAGGGTCAAAAGTTTATTGCTGATTGAAAAAAATAAAACCGACCGAAAGGTTATGAATGGCAAGTAGAAGTACCATCCGGATCAAATTGACCCGGTGGGTCAAAATCGTGGCTAGCGATAAGTGCATCAAACAGAAAGGCGAAAGACTCCAATTTGAAAACGCGTAGCCGTGGCGTGTGCCATGCGCGCTTAAGGCGGGACGGTAACGAGTTAAAGAAATCGATTTTTTTCACTTAATTTTCTCAAATTATACAGATTCAAGAATATGTGAAAAAATGTTAACCCTTAAATATTGAAAATGGACCAAGTTATAGACTTGGTCAATTAATTCAAGATTCAATTAGAATAGGTACCCGTGAAAAAAATTCCAACGCTTACAATAAAACCAACCCTCGGGATGGCAATCGGGACCCAACCGATGGTACCCAACCATAAGGCCAACGTTCAGCCGGTTTTGTTGACCGATGAATAACCCATGGTTAAATCGAACATTGGCGCATCACCGACAACGAACCTTGGGCCAACATTGGCCTTAAACTGCGCCGAACCTTTAGTATGCCAGCCTTGGCACCGATACTGGGCTAATGCTGATCCAGGTCGGTTATTTCGGGTTTTCTCCAACCGTCGCCCAGTACTGGTAATGATCGTTGTCCACGCGTCGAGTATAGTTGACACTGTACTGGCCGAGTACTGGGCCTTTTGACAATTTTTTCATGAGTAGCGCCACGATTTGCGCATACTAAAACTTTCAATCGCGTTTTTCTCAAAACGACTTTTCTCGACCTGGGCGGAATAATAACTCTATCCAAAAATGTCTGATTTTCAATTTAAAAAATACGATTTTCGTAATTGCAGTAGCTATTGTTGTGCGCAGCCGTTTTTGAATTTAGTATTTAGAGTCTCCGAATATGAGTAAAAATTTGGCGGCAATTACAATTTTCAAAAGTTTAAAAATTAATGTTTTATTTTTTTAAATATAAATTTACACGCAATAAGGTTAATGTATGCTTAATAACATACCCTCTTTCTATATAAATAAAGCCAAATAAATAATCTAGTAGACAACAAAAATTGGTAAAAACGACCGTTTTTGGCTCGTCAAAGTGGTGTCCTCCCTTAATTTCGATATTTTTGCCGAGCGGCAAATTTTAGAGCCTACACACGATTCTAGAGCTAGTTCTTTTAGAGCCGACTAATTCTATTGAAACTTTTTTCCAATCGTTGCTCAAATTTGTTGTTCAAGTTTATTATAATGTTGCTAAAGTTGATTGTAATGTTGCTCAAGTTGATTTTTATCTCAATGATATTTATAAGACTGATTAAGTGCCTATTATAGTACACTAGGTACTTGATCTCTTTAAGTAAAATGTTTCCTTAACAAAGATGACAATTTGATTGTAAAAAATCGTTGTTTTTTAATTTAATTCCGTGTATATGCATAAAATATGTCATTGTTTCATTGAAATGATGCCACAGCAACACTTAATCTTTGACATAAGTTGCATTTCAATTTGCCTTGTCAAAGAAACCCCACACTCGAGGTTACTTTGACACTGTTTTTTTTTAAATATAATATTGTTGGGGGTGGTGGGGCATGACTTTCTTATACATTTGATAGCCAAAGGGCGCATTGTTCTATTGAAGCAAAAACAGTTGGAATCTAGGATGTTAAAAAAAGTTACCTACAAAAAACTTCGTCGTCAAATCGATTGTTTGGATATCCTTACGTGGCACAAAGACGTCCAATAATGTCGCGTTACATTCGTATGGCCCAGGATGCCGGACAATATCTGCTGTAGCCGAGAGTGTTAGGGCAATTAAAAAAACCGGAAAATGTGAAAGCTCCTAGTAAAACTTCAATATTCCATTATTGCTCGATCCCAATGAACCAATTAAATGCGAGAAACAATCCAAGGCCGAATGGCAGCAGGAGTACGGTATTACATATTTCACTTGTCGAAGCAATGAATAACACAACAAAAGAAATTTAAGGAATTTCACAATGTGTGTGTTTATTTTATAGACCTTGCCGTCAAAGTTGTTATTGCGACCCTTTTGATTCCAATCAGTGCTGATTCGTTAAAATAATTTCTGTTAACTGTCTGTCAATAATTAATAAAAATGAAAATAAGTAGTGGAAAAATTCAGTGTTTAAATATCAGTCCCATTTTTTCCTAACAACCGTGAAAAATCCTTCGAATAACGAATTAATAACTGTAATGGGCATGCAAACAGTGAGTATATTCGCGCGCGCGAAATTGATTACAAAAACGGAAACCTCACATGGGGATTCTTCAACAACTGTAGGTATAAACATTGAGAAGCATTGAGATTTTTCTATGAATTTATATGGAGCACACGACACAAATTTCAAGTGTTTTTGATATTTTCACTCTAGCTAATTAATCTCTGTCATGAAGAAAAATTACATTTACACTTATGCAAATACAACTCAAAAACATTGAATACATTTTTTACAGACGAACTTTTTCTTCCAGTCGATAAAAATTTGCCTAATTAGTGACTGCAAAAAATAAGACAAACAATAACTGTTTCATTTTTCAATGACCATGCCATATCGCTTTGGAATCTTTCCCGTGAACAGACGGGTTTCATTTTTCATGTTTCGTTCCATTTCATACAGCGAATACTTCTATCAGATAAGTTAAAACTGGGTGAAAAATGAGTGAAAGTATGAAGAAATCCAGGTGTTCGTGTGTGACAAGAGCATAAAGTAAATATATAGCGACATGCGTGGATAAAGTTTTTTTTGTTAAGTTCTTTCAGTCGTTCGAAATAAACGAGAAACAAAAAATCGCGAGGCACATTGACAGTATATTAAATGTTTTTCTTTTTTCTCCGCACGAAGTTTAAATTTTATTCACACACATATGCGCGGGTACATGCCTGCATGCCCGCGCGTGTGTGTGTGAATCATTGCATATTCAATTGAGCTTAATATTGATGAGATGATTATCATTGTACTTATATAGAGATATACATTAATAACACATAATTCGTATAAATATTTAAAAAATCTTGCCTTTTTAAATGATAATTTGAAAAAAATAAATAATAATTTAATAATTAAAAATAATAATAATAATAATTTAAAAAAATATATATTTAAAAAATTTTGCTTTTCGTGGGATTTCGAGATATTTGTATATGCAGTAGAATTTTCATGACAACGTGCAATACGAGAAAAGCGCAGTAATAAGGTCATCGAAAATTAACATCATTCGACCTGGGTCATCGATTGACATATGCGTTTTACTGCCTCTGTAAGCATACGTACATTCTACCTGTCTCGAGACTTTCACCGTCCGAAACACCATCACGAGACCAATGGCTCTCTCGTACTTAAGCTTGTTAACCGCAAAAATGCTTGACCGTGGGATGAATTGCATGTTTTTCGTTGCAATACTATACCAGGGGCTTGCATATGACGCGTTAAAAAGGTCCCTCATTTCAACTCAGTTTTTTTCCGTTCACTATGAAGGTGTAAAGGAAAAGAAAGGGCGGCCATCGAAATATTTGGCTAACAATAATAACGTTGGTAAAGGACCGAATATCTTCAGGACATAGAATGAGGAGCATGTTGTAATATCACGTGGAGTCGATTAAAAAATGATGACGCGCGTCCCTCAAGGAGTAGCCCGAGCAGCCTCAAGGAGGCTGCTCGGGCTTTCAGAAAATTTGGAATTCAATTTGGAATTCAGAAAATTTGCGGGGCAGACAGCTGTTCGTCTATCTATTTGACGTCGCTTGGCAAAGTTTCGACGGGATCTGAAGAGCCGTTTCAGAGATTTTTTCGTATCTATAATTGTTCTACCATACCGACCGCGATGAGGTGTCATTCCGTCTTAATCCAAATTTCGATCTGAACTTCCATATTTTCAGTAATTGTCCAATCTTTAGGTTTCAATTTCCATTTTCGCTCGTTTCCCTAGTTTTATTTTGTTTTCTACTTTGACTAGTTCGTTTGTGAACAAAAGTGCTGAAAAACTTTTGCACGCACGGAGACAAAACGTATTTGATTTCGAAAATAAATTGATGAAATTTAGTACGCGATTTCTTACTTTTGCATTTCGCTCATTTTGTAGAGCGTCCGTTGCCCCCAATTCCTCGTTCTTCAATACTGTGATTCTCATGCTTCCATCGTCTTTCAGTTGCATCTTTCGCGATTCCGGGCACGTTTTTGGGCCTTACGATCGCGATAAATGGAGATCAAACTTTCGAACTTTTGAAAACCCGCGTAGAAATTTCGATGGGGCCCAGATCAGGGCCCGATCAGGTTGCCTGACTGCCCTGGTAGGGCACTAATAAGGCAGCCTGAAAGGGCCCTACTAGGAAATGTAACGTTGTGTCACATATGGGCCCGATCTGGTTGCCTAATCAGGCCCCTATCAGGTTGCCTGATCAGAAAGAAATGCATATAATATTTCAAAAAACCAAAATGGAATGAACCACTTAATTTAGAGTTCCACTACAATGATTTTGTATCATAATTCGTCATTCCCTGGCCTGCTGAAACGTTTTTGTTCGAAGAAAATATTTCGCCTATATGGGAATCGAACCTCGTACCTTCCTACCCAAAGCTAGGCACGCTGCCCCTATGCTACCGAGTGCTTGTAACATCTTGGTCCCAGATATGGCATAACAGACCAAATGAATTCCTATAATTATTTGTTGTATCACATAAAGTATATCAATTAGTTAATATCATTGTGACAATTAAAGAGGTTTATCGAATAACATGCTATAGATTTTTGAAACTTAACCTTATATATATATATAATAAAAATAATTAAAAGAGAGAGAGAGATATATATATATATATATATATATATATATATATAGTTCCTCTCTCTCTCTCTCCCTCTCTCTCTCTCTCTCTCTCTCTCTCTCTCTCTCTCTCTCTCTCTCTCTTCGCCTTACAAAGCTGCCGAAATCTTCTATCGCGCATCCGAGTTGCATAACGTTTTTTATCGTGACAGTCTATAGCAGCACCTTTTTTTTAAATAGAATTCAGGAATGCATCGCAACTCCGAAGCTACGATGCTGTAAAATCGAAGTTTCCATGTGAAAAATGAGAGGTTATGTGCATCTAGCGACTGCTGAGGCAGGGATAGGGCAAGCCTATTTATGGCCTCATCAGGGAAAGCCATAGTAGGGCCTATCAGGGCAAGCCTTGGTAGGGCCCTATCGGGGAAAGCCTTAGTAGGGCCACATTAGGGACAGCCTTAGTAAGGCCCTATCATGGAAAGCCTTAGTAGGGCCTATCAGGGCAAGCCTTGGTAGGGCCCTATCGGGGAAAGCCTTAGTAGGATCTTATCAGGGACGGCCTTAGTAGGGCCATTTTAGTATAGCCTGATGTAGGGCCTAAATACTTCCAGCCCGGTCGGGGCCGGATCAGGATGTCCGTAATAGGTGTTACCCCTATCACACCCCGATCAGGGCCTGATCCTGGTCAGGCTAACCCTAAGAAATTTCTACTCGGGAAGCGGCGAAACACGCCCGTGACTGACGTAGTCGATACTGTTTTTTTTTACAATTGAATAAAACATTCTCGTATTCATACGTTCTAACCGCCATTTATTGGCCGATCAAGCGAAATGTTGCAAAAGTTTTGGGGCTTTCTTACGTTGCGTTACTTACTGAGGCTACGATGCATAATTATTTAAAAGTCGTAAAATTGAACAGAGAAAATCTGTATGAATGAAGGAAGTACGATGATTCCATAGAAATTCGACTGGAGACCCTGACAATTTTCATGCGCTGGCGAAGAGATTTTTCGTTTCAATATTTCAAACAAGGTCTAAGCTCGCTAAATTATTTGAAAAAAGATTTGTCGAATCATTCTCTCATTTTTAAAAATCTTCACTTCTCGTGCTGGCGCACTTTTACGTACCGAGCTATTTTCTGCCAGCCCTAACACGAAAAGTTCATCGATCTTATAATCTATTGTGATGATTGCGCGAAAGAAATACATTACTGTATTTTTAACATTTAAAAATATGCCTGACGCCGTCTCAAAATAAATATATTTCGAGACTAAAGAAATCACAACTCAAACATTCTAAATGGCAATCTCGTGAAGGCAAAGTCACAAGGCTAACCACATTATTATTAACTTAAAGTAAACTGTTCGATATTACGACGCTTGCATAAGAGTACACACACACACACACACATATATATATATATATAGTAACCATGTTAGGTATGCTAAAGTAGCCGATGACGCATACCATACAGCTTCAAGATACTTGCAAGTGTGTTTTTTTTTCATGTTCAGCTAAAATTTTGCTCTGGAATAATTGACAGTAAATGGTTAATAACGCGATTAACGATAGGTCCCTAGAATTGTTGGCGTAGATTCAAATAATGCCGTAAATAAGTAATATCAAATCCAATAAAAAGAGTAATTACTTCAGCCATACCGAAATAAGTAGAAAATCGAGAACGTAAGGCCTAGGCAATTCCCCTCTACCGAACCGATAGATCGAAGTTACCAGAATTACTTGTACGCGATGAAGTACATCAATTGATCTATGTAATTGTTATGACCGAAACATGTAACTCAGGTTTTAGATCTTCAGTGTCCAATGAAAATTCCCAAAAAAGATATTGCAAATGTGAACGTTAAATTGACAAGTCGATATTGAATCCACCTGATCGCCAGTTATCTCTATGTCATAAACGTATAGCGGAATACCCACCACAAAAATCATAAAAAAAATGTGATCCCGCATCTACTCGAGCGTGGTATACTTGAAATTACCAGTTAAACATAAACGAGTTCCGTAATAGATTAAGAATAATTACATGATAAAATTATCCATAAATATCGAATTGTGGAACATGGATATTAATCGCTATCAGTTTTCACCGCTCTGCTAGGCATTCTCTCCACTGAATAACATACTGAATGAGAGAAAGAAAAAAATAATAAAGCATGTATTGCTATTGTAATGCGGTTTGGAATACGTTATGTTGTATCTCGGAGATCACGAAGTAGAATATTATTCGTGTAGAATCAAATTGGCAGGCACGATGATAAAAAATGAGGCGATCTTACTCCCGGAGATCCGTGTACTGCGCAACCAAAGACGATAATATTTATCGCTTACAATGTTTCAGATCCGCCATATCGAGGATACCATTAGTCGTGCTATTGTGTCTGCTTGTTTGGGACAGTAGTAAAAATGATTTTACCTGCGAGGCGCTCCAGTACGAGACACTAGAGAATTATTCGACTACCGAGGAGTGCGCCCTTGTTCTCAATGGTCCAGGGAGAAGCAGTGCTTACGACTACACGTACAATTTGTTACGAGGAAGCGTGTAAGTAATGACGAATGTACAGATGAAATGAGTTTTTAAAACTGATTATTCTCCAATAGTGAATCTCTCAAGTTTGGGGTGATTTTACTATTGATCAATGTTTACCCTACCTTTTTTTATGTCACCAAAAAACGATGATCCACGCATAATTTATGAGGGAAGTTTTGGCTTTGGTATTAATGAAAAAAGAAATACCTATTTTCCTGTAAACATTTGGAAAGACTTTTAGACAAAATAAAATGGAAATGGGGTCTTCGGTTCTTTCTAACCAAGAAGGACATCGCCGAAGATCGGGAATGAAAAAAATGTTGCTTCTGTGTAAATATTTTGAATAACGTTTAGAACTAACATAAAAGCTAAGTCTCGTCTCGGATATTTTTTAAAAGAGCAGAATGTTTGTAAGACTTTGTGTCACCGAAAGCATATACTGCCTGTCAGTTAAGGCGTTACCCCCACTTGTAGCGCAAAAAAAGGCCTTTTTCATGAATTTTTTTAAAGAAAACTACAAAACTTTTTTAATCGATCAATATACCATCTTAAAGAACACATCTTGAAGAACTTTCAGTAATTTTTTTATTGAAAAATATTACATTGTTTAATGGCAAATGGCCGTCAATGAAATAATGTTTTTATATACACGGTTTGCGGTGACCAACATTGCGGCGGAGTGGATCATCTGAAAAAAAAATGCGGATGGATTTAGTCAAATATAAGTATAAACTAGTCTTTAATCGAAGGATTTTAAAAAATATTCATTTTTCACAAAATGGCGGACAGTCAAAGTTAATGGTTCGATTTTAACGAAAAAAACGGCCGTTTTTTGGCTATAAAGCGGCCATTTTTTTCGAAAAAAATAAATCGAACGATTAAAGACTACATTTTTATGTATTAAATAAGCCTGCAAAATTTCAAGAAGATCGGTTCATTAGTGTTCGAGTAATCTTCGTCACCGACTTCAGAAAATTTCGTCAGTCAATTTCGTTCGGATCGACTTGAAATTTTCAGGACATATTCTCAGATACTTCTACTTCAAAAAAATGCAATAAAAAAATCGATTTTTTCAAAATCGCAAGTGGGGGTAACCCTTTAAGGCAATCCTATCGCTTCACACTAGTCGTACCACTGATCACACTTGAAACTTGTACAATTTATATTTTTAACATATGCAAAAAAAACAATTGTAATAACTAGAATTTTCCAAGTGTAAACTGTTTGATGAATGTTCACATTTAATTAGAAAAATGAAAAAATAGTTATTCCAACGATTCGCGCAGTATTTCTAGATTTGATATTTGGCAACATTGGCTCTATCTCCGTATTTTTTACTCAATCAGGCGAGTTTAACTTCCATGCTTTTCAACGTCGATCTGTCAAAACGATGTCAGGCGCGGTGAAATATAAAGCATTGTATTCGGACCACGACTGGCAAAAAGCGTGGAAAATTGGTGTCGGCGAAATATGTCGGTTGAAAATGAAATTTGTGTGGAAATTCAAATGAGCGAGATGAGGTTAGGACTATAGTCAGCTGTTGCCTCGCTGTCACGTCTCTTTATCGTAGCAAGTGGTAATAAACCCAGTAGCGGAAGTTTAAATGAAACTTGATATTACATAAAAATTAGGTCAATAAGTCTAATTTTTCCCGAGAGCATTGGATTACTACAAATGTTGAGTATGTAAATCTGAATATTTTTAAGAATCTGACGGATCCCTATTATTATATACACTTTTGCAGCGACCGAAAATTGGGTTTTTGCATGTCGTCTCGGAATTCATTATAAAAATACGCAATTTTAATTTTTTTTTCTCTGTAATTAGGTCGACAACCGACCTTGACATTTTACAGAGACGATTATTAATATACTTAGTGACGATAAAAAAAAATGAAAATGCTATGGATTGAAGCTTGGCGATAGGTTTACCTTAAAGATAGTAAATACTTTTGAACTCGTATCGAAGTTACAAGGAGAAGGTGCGAGAAAGAGAGCGCGAATGATCAGAAATCCGGACACTGGTTACATCGGGACTGAATCCGCATGATGAAATTGCGGGGGCTGCCATGGCCTGTAGAACTGCATACACGTCCCGCGCAACTTTATCCTCGTATGCGGACACTCAGAATACAGTATTCTGCAAGGAAACGACAACGCCGTCTAGCCATCCCGATCAAAAGGCTGATGTGGTCGTTGAAGTCTTTCCGCCGCTATTAATAATACTTGCGGCATGCAGTACTTGCTTTAATGTTGTACTTTAATAGGGCTCTAACGACTATTCGATATGGATTCCTTCCACGTATTTTTATTTTTATTTTTGAGGCTCAAAGTGAAGGACTTCATACCAAACAGATCACTTTGTAATCTTTGCATCGATCATTCAATTATAATCCAATTCTGCGAGGTTCATATGAAGAAGCGTAAATTGGCCTGTTCAATTAAGGCAGCATTGTTTAGAGCGCTTTTTCGGAGGTGATTTTTTGGATGGAATAACTTTTGAAAAACACTTTTTTATTGATCCTTCAAGAATAAACAGAAATTTAAAACCAATTATTATCGTCTACTTTTGTACGTTTGTTTACAACGGTGCGTGGAAAACGCCGCTGATTGGCGACCAGTGTTGTGGACGTTGTATGAATTCGAAAATAAAAACCAAAAATGTTGTTAATCTGTATGACTGTAGTGCTATTTGGTACCAGATACAGCGAAACAAAAAAAAGCGAGATGGCGGCATGCTAAACCTTGAGTATCAATTTTTTCCATTTTTTCGACTATTCTGAGAGTAATATAAAAAAATGTTTAGACTCAATTCTGCGACCAACGCTGGAAAACAGTTCAGAGAAGGTGTATGCCAAATCTGAGCTCAATCGGTCAATTGGATATCGAGACATCGTGGTTGCTGATTTTAAAAGCATCGTTTCGAGAAAACCGCGGTCAAAGTTGCTGCGTCTTGACCGCGCTCCCCGAGCAAACTCTTTATAATTTCTGCAGCTCGGCTAATTTTATGCGTATTATTAAACGGTTTTCACAAACGTATTCAGCAAGGTCTGTAGAATATTAAAATAAAAATAAAACGACTTTTTAAAATGTCTAGACAACAATTTTTATTGTATTGTATTAATATTTTTTATACAGTACTGCCTTAATGTATGACAAAATATTGTTAGATTATTTTCTAGACGTCAGTCTCGTTACTTTTCAGGTCGATTTTCTCAAACATTTTTCTTGTTTCTGGAATATGTACTTTTTATTACTTTTTCAATATTCTACATAATTTCTTTTGGTTAATAACATTTTTGCATCAAAAACTCCGCAGTATAACCCTTTCCACTAAGTGGAGATTCATTAAACTTCGCGTTGAAAAATATTAAGCCATTAGCTAGTTTTATCAGGTATTTAGGTTACTTCATTATTGTTACTTTCATAATATGTCGGGTTCTAATATTACGCGACGAAACTATATAAACTTGAGCTTGAACTTAATTATACTATTAACCTTTTTTTATTGGAATAGATTCAACGATAGCATAATAACGTAATGTTGAAGAAAAACAAATTATTTCTGATTTCGACTATGCGTATAAAAATGATGGCGGAAAAAATTGGTGGCGTAATATATGAAAATCGACTCAATGATAAAAAAGCTCATTCTATGTGGTTTATCCCTGTATTAGATACAGTATATCGCTAAGTACTGAAGAGGCGAAAAGCTATACTAACAAGAAGAATCACTATGTCCCAAATCCGATTCCATCCAAACCCGGTTATGTTAAGAGGTGAGGTGCAGTCAGAAGCGTGAAAAAACGAGCATTTTCAATAATTTTTTTTTATAGTAATTAAGTTTGTTTTACAAAAGTGGTTACACATACTTTTTATGTTATATTTCAACTTGACTTGTACAAATTTTCAACGAAAAAAAATGTTTATTTATAAAGAATATCGCCCCCCCCCCCTTCGGCATGCAGTGCTTTGCGGTGACCATCATAAAATTTTACTGGATCATCTGAAATCAAAAAACCAAAAAAAAATCATTAGTTTCATAATAAATCTAGTCCTCAATTGAAGCTTTTTTAAAAAAATTAACAAAATGACGGCCTCCGACAGATAACTTTCGATTTTCGACCAAAAAATCGCTCGTTTATTGTTAAAAAAAAGAAAGTTTCAACAAAAATAAAAATCCTTCAATTAAGTACTAGTTTTTAATGCTATCAATAAGCACACCAAATTTCATAAAAATCCATCGAGTGGTTTTTGAATTATAGTGGTCACCGATTTAAAAAACATAGTTTCGAGACAAACGCGTTTAAAGTTTTTCCATAGGGATACGGTATTATATGTTCGTAAAATTTTGAGCTCGATGGACGAAGCTAAACTTTTTTCAAATGTATTTTGATCCGCTGAATCGGAATATCACGATTTTTTGCCGAAAAGTCGAGCATTCAATTGTTTATAGCCAATTGTTAAAAGAATTTTGCAAAAAATTAAAGTTTTTCGGGATCAATTATTTTTTTAAAATTTTGGGCAATTTTAAAATGAAAGTATTCTTTATAAAATCTTCCTAAAGTTCATAGTTTTTGAGTAATACATTTTTGAATATTTCTAAAAGAGTTTTCCAAATTTACACTTGATTTATGAATAGAAATACTATTTAAAAAATGACCTACACCGAATCATTAATTTCTGCCCCAAACAGTAGGGCTTCTGCCGATGTGGAAGCTTCCAAAATGTTAATTTCTTGTTGTCTTCGAAGCATTCTGCCTTCCCGCGTACTATCGTTTGCACGTTTGTCAGCCACGTATATACGTCGAGAATCGATTATTGCTGTGTACCGGTGAGAATTAGGTCCACAATTAATGCCAAGTGTATTCATGAACAGTAACAATGTGGGTGTACCTTGATTGAATACACAAGCAGGCACACACAAGCACCAAGCTTGCCACGTTCCATCTCCAGATACAGTCAATTCATTCCTTTCCTTATTTTCACCTTTTGATGCTTCGTTTTTTGGTTCATCCACAGTTTTTTGAAGCAACAATTCTGCGACGGTTTTACTGGCATCTGATTTTTTCTTAAACAATATTGTGAAAGTGCGCTTGTCTAAAAATTGTGGCATGTCCATTAGACCACAAAATTTTCGCATTCCTTCATATCTCATTCCTAGGCGTCTCATTACAAATATGAATCGTCGATTTATTTCATTGGAATGTCCTATAAAAGAACATGAAGGAATGTTATCGTTGACACAACCGTCACATGATACGACAATTTTTGCTATGTCTGGCTGTCTGAAATGCCACATCCCCATTACACTTTTTTGCACTTTACAAGACTCGAAATGGCCGTAAATACAGAAATAAAGTTTATTATTCTATATTCAAAACGACTATCTTCAGGTACATCATCTTCTATGTCACGTTTTAATTTTTTAGCCGATGACCTTCGTGACTTCGTAACGTTCCGCTTTCATCACGCTTTCATCACGTTCCGCTGTGCTCGGATTGAAAACATTTTTTCTTTTCTCGTACGCGAATTTCGACGTCCTCTAGAACCTTTGCTACGATTCATGATAAAATAATCGAATAATTTTCATATAAACGCACAAGTATCGACCACTCCGTTCGACTGCCACGAATATACTGATGCCTAACCGAAAACTTCCAGTTACGAATAAGACTATTTATAGAACATAATAGAGAGGGGAGGGGGGTGTCGAAACCGGTTGCTTGCAGCTGCCGTCCGTTGCCTGCCATGGGAACCCGATGCCCCTTCACTAATTGTGGGATATCCCGGAAACTATTCGTCGGATTGACTTGAAATTTTCAGGGAATATTTTCGACACATCATACTTCAAGAAAATGTAAAAAAATCTATTTTTTTCAAAATTCTGACTGCATCTCACCCCTTAAAGCGCTCGAAAATCTGGTGGACACGTATTTTTTTTCACCTGCTGATACGCGGTTTTAATGGGTGAAATCACATTTCAAAGTTGTAACTATCAAAGGGGAAACAATGCAATTTCACATCGGAGAAATTAACCTATTTCAATGAAACAACAACGAAAACGATTCTTACTCGAAGGAATGAAAAACCCCTGAGGCATTGAAGATGAAAAAATATCTTAAGAGGTTTACCCAACACACACCAAAAATGAAAAAATATATTAACAGGTTTACCCAACTGTTTGCCCAATTGCCCAATCACCCATTTTTTTCCATCCCATATTTAGAACTCGCGATCGATTTGAATAGAACAGACATGACTTTATGGAGCCAAGAAAATTGAAGTTTCGATTTTTGTATTATATTTTCGCAAGACAGCAAGTTTCAGGGGGTAAACTGCCCCTCTCACATCTTTACGATCATTTTCATCTAGAATAAATCTGTCTTCTCGTCACTCAAACGTCCACGTGCATTCGAAATATTCCTCTTAAGTTAGTATAACCGTTTTTTTCTTGCACAAGTCATTAATCGTAATTAAGGGGGTGATTGTACGATTCAATTTTTCCTTTATTCGTGTAGTTCTACAATTGTGCAATAAACTTCATTGAAACTTACATTGTTTCAGTCGATCGGCAAAAGTTAATTTCACGTACGATCGCATTTCGTCTACAACTTATTTAAGGCCATTATGACCTCAAGGTTCATAAGTTGTGCAAACATGATAATGCTTGATTGTATTTTGAATTACATTTTTTCTTAAGTGTACATTTCTTTCTACTGAAGAGTAAATTGTAGTTTTATTACATTATTTCTTAAGTGTACATTTATATTAGAATTTAGTAATAAAACACTATCTGAAAGAAGTCGCGCAAAATTTTTCCAGTTGCTGAATTCAAATACATCAAGTCGTTCTAATTTTCTTTTTGTCTCTTTTAGTATTGTGATGCTGATAATATTTGTCACGAAAAATGTTGATGGAAAATGACTGTCCCCTCTTTTTATCGTCTTTAAGGAGGAAAAGGGAGAGATTGAACCAATAATAAAACAAAATTCATTCAGACCGGAAAACGTCTCTATAACACCATGCAAGTCTGGAAAATTGATTCCGGACACACGTTTCCTCTTTCGTTTTTGGTAATATGATGTTTATTTCATCCGTACGCAACATTTTAAAACTTGGTTGGAGAAAGTTCTCTTCCAAAATGTTGGCGTATTGATAGACTCTTGAAGGGGACAAATGGACGTTTGAATTGTGATCAAAGCGGTTCTTTGTGAATATTATTGTATCGATGTGCGAGCAATTTGCCCCCCTAAGCTTGCTTTTTTGCTAAGGGATCGTCCATTAATCACGTGAGGTTTTGTGGCCACTTTTTTAGCCCCCCCCCCCGCCCCCATGGTGATATGTGGTGAGATTTCTGTTATCCAAATCCTCTCCCCCTCCCCTATTTGAGCCTCACCTAAATTATGGACGACCCCACATCACCATGGGGGGGGGGGGGGGGGGCTCATAAAGTGGCCAAAAAACCTCACGTGATTAATGGACGATCCCTAAGATCCAGAAACATATAGAGTTGAATTTCATTTTCCGCCCAAAGTAGTACTTATTTAGTTCAAAACGATTTGCACGTTGTACATGTGGGATGGAAAAAATAAAAATGGAGCAATGGTTCAACCCTTTGAGATAATGTCTTGCTTTTTACTAATACGTCGTTTTCTTGCATCGATCGCATTTCCAGTCACAATTCATATATTTATATATAGAAAAACCCAATATATGGGTTTTCTTTTTGTTGAACAAAGGCATTGCAAAATCACGGGATTAAATATCAATCAGTCGAATGTATCGGTTTTGTGACGTTGAAAATATTTTGCAACATTTAATTCATAATTTACGTCGATTATCAATGCTTATGATAAATCGGTCTGTTATTCATTTCATTGAAACTCTCATACCGGCTTTAAGAAAAATCAAATAAAAGTGGTATTTCAAGAGCCAAGTATTAGTACACTGAGGTGACAAAAACTTAACGTCCCAGCGTTTTCCGCATTAGCCGTCATACATGATTCATTAAAGTAATCGAAGAAAAAGGCAAAGAAAGCTGCCAAACTTGTATTTGCAATCTGCACAACCTCTGCTCGACAGACGATGTAGATACAGCGATACAAATGTTGGAGTATATGGAGTGCTTTCGCAAAGGCAATTTTCATTTATCTATAAAAACATGTTTTTTCGTCTCTCAATTCCATCTAGATCACATATTTCAGACAAAAATATTTTATTAGTCTTTATAAGAGTAATCGACAATCAATGACCGTTTGGTTTGAATTTTATCTGAATTTTTTCCCATATTCTTTTTGGATATCAAATTTCAGCATTTAAACATACTAGACTGTCGTGCTCGCTATGGATGTCCCAGTTTGTCGATGAAGAGATTTGACATTTCCCTCATTCTCTAGATTATTTTAATGGACCATGTACGACAGTTATTGCGACAAAATCTAGCACGGCAACATTTTCTCACCTCAGAGGACTACAAGTTGGCGAATACAAATTCATTTTTATTTAAGGGGTCTTCTCGCTTTAGACGCTAAAATAGTCATTTTCATGCATTGTTTTGATAGGTTTATATTATAGATATTGATATAAAAGTTGTTACACTTAATGAATAAACTTTCGAAATACAATTTTTCAAAATTATTCATTTAAGTCACTATTTATAGACGAAAATTATAGTTAAAAAATGTCCTGAAAAATTGTAGGTCTGCGCAGTTGATGAAGTCTCGGAGATAGATCATCCGAAACAAAACATCAAACACTTTTAGATTCAGTATGTTAATGGCTATAGCGCATATCTTACGATTTTTGATATATGCAAAAATAGCAAACAGCGAACATTTTTCGAAAAAAAATACGTGTTTTTTTTCACCGTTTTTGGCGCAAATAGTAATTATCAAAATTTAAAAAAATCCTTGATATGCGCTATAGCTATAGTTGTAAAGAATATGTGGTTAGAATTTCATAAGGATCGGTTCAGTAGTTTCCAAGATTTTATCAACAAAGCCGTCGAAAAACGTTATTTCGAGAAAAACGCATTTGAAGTTTGTTTGGGTTACACAAATACATAATTTAAAAAATGTATTTCGAAAGTGCATGTATTAAGTGTAACAACTTTTATGTCAATATCGATAATATAAACCTATAAAAAAATTCAAAAAAATAATCTTGTTTAGCGTGTAAAGTGAGAAGACCCCTTAAATTGCTATTTCGAAAACCGTTATCAGCGTTTTAATGTGAATGAATCGATTTTCAAAAACGTGTCGAACGTATTATCCTTTTCTTCCAATTATTCATATAGGTCAAGTGCATTCAGTCGGTACGTTGAAAAATTCATTTCGCCATGATCTTCGTCTCGAACCGGAACGTTGGGGCCCACGTGAGCCCGAGTAAGAGCTGGATATCAGGGTGAAAAATGCCTACAGGAAGCTGCTGTGTCATATTCGGTTGTAATTGTATGTCAAATGATTTCGCGACGATATAAGAATCGTAGGTAGTTTGTTCTCCAATATATATCGACTGGTCAAGAAAAAGGTATAATCGATGACGATTTAACAAGTCAACTGATGCGAGTTGCGCAATTTTCCTTTAGTTAGCACCTCGGCGTATATAATGAGATATATTTTCGATTATATCAATTCACTATCGTGCGAAAGTCGTCGATCACACCCCGTGTTAGTTCGAGTGCGTAGCAAACGATGTGTTTCTCCGGCCAGGGCGCATTTTCAGCCCGAGGCGATGTCTCCGGCGAATTGATTAGACTCTCCTGATCGCGGCATGTGGTTCACCATCGTCGGGGCAGAAAAGCAAAAAAGAAAGAAAGGAGTTCGAACGAGCCCGAGGCAAGGATATAATGGTACGCGGCTGGAGCAGTTGTGGTAATAATGCGAACGAGAGCCCGATCGAACCCCTCAATCGATTCCAGCTCTGCGTGACGGTCCGTCGGTGAAAGCGTCGACGTCAGCATCGTTGTCCAGATCAAGGCAATAAACGCCCTGTGCGATTATCCATTTCTGAACCGCGCCTGCGTATCTGGTCTGTATGTGCGTGCGTGCGTGCGCGCGCGCGCGCGCGCGCGCGTGTGTGTGTGTGTGTGTGTGTGTAAATAAATTCTTTCTTGCAAATTGAACTTCGTGCTCTCTCAATGTGCACGTCAAAAGATGCTAGAGGCGAATTGTGAGTTATCTTGTGAGTTTCTGTACATTAAGTTGTAAAAAGAGCGAGAGCGATCCCCACGACTAGATTAACGATCAATTCCAGAGCAGTTTTTAAGTTATTTATTTTCTTCGATCTATCGTCCGTACAACGATTATTGAACCTGAATCTGGTAAATCTTCCAGTTGGCAAATCTCTTATAAATTGTGTTCAATAGAGTGGAAAAAACGGTTACAATATTCGGACAATGACATGGCGAATTAATGAATTTAACTCATGACGACCATGAGGTCCAAACTTTCATTTTGACTGTCCTTTTTCAGCCTCACGGATGTCTTTTCGCACTCCACTACGGATAACGATCTTATAATTATCGAAAACACTGTTTGACCTCTGGCTGGATTGGAGAACAGGTTTTCAACATCCGCATACTTTTTTCTCATACCGCCGGTATTGTTTGTGTAGGTTACATGAATTGATCCGCATAAGCTTGGGGCCCAAAAAGCAGGACGATTTTCGATATTTCTTTCAGATTAGAGAATTGGGGTGACGAGGTCGGGATTTTGCACACAACTAATATTTGCCGTGAATACTTTGCCGAGTCAGACTTTTTTGTTGGAAAATAATGTTAAACAAAAACGTTATTATTACTTTTTTAAATTTTCGACGTACGTGGTTCTGGTAACTAGCGTGTTTCAAAATAATAAAAAAATGAACTTTCAGTATAAGAATAAAACTATCGTATAAGAGGCGATTTCTTTGACCTTTTGTAAATTACGTAATTTACGAATTGTAGAGAAAGGTGGATTTTCGACCGTAAAAACAACTTCGATCATTTGTTATTAACAAATTTGTAAACATATTAAAAAAGTATTCTGTCCGTATTTGAAGTGAATCGAACGAATACATTTTCAGATACGAGTTACACAGTTTCATAGAACAGTTTCAAGAAAAGTGCAAAAGAAAAAAGGGTAAATCGCAGTGGAGCGGTTCGTTGTACGGCAGTGACTGAAGTAATTCTTCGCAAAAACGTTCGCTGAGTACATTTTTTGGAATTTTTACGTAAAATCGCATTTTTTAAATTCCAAGCTTACGCAGACCCCTGGCGGACAGAAGCGTACCGTCCAATATGCAATGATCCTTGAAAACCTCCGACCGACGATCTTTTAGCAGAGTTCATTTGGGTAGCTTAAGTGTTCTCATATCTTTTATTGCAGACTGCACATCGTCACCCGCTTTCATTTCACAACCAACGCGAGACCTTATAATTAAAATGATTTTTTTTCACATAACATAGGCAAGAAAAATTCTTGAATGCAATCAAAGTTATTTGTACTTGAGTAAATGAATTTAAAAAAAGAGAAAAAAAAACGGTCGAAACCCTCATAGAATTGCAGAAAAATGTATTCTATTTCGTAAAAAACTATGACGATTTCGAAGAATTTTGTGTCACGTCAGCGTTTTTTCGCGAATTTTTTTAGAAGGCAAAAGCTAATTGAGCCCAGTAAACATTGAGGTATCTCTTCATGCATAATTGAAATGTATAAAAAGAAAATTCAACATGAAACAATAAATGACTGCAGATTCATGAGCCATATTCCATGTGTGCCTTACCACTGCAATCCCCAATCGGCGGGATAGATGCAGCTCGTAATTCTCGACTGAACCGAATAAACCAATAAAATTTTCAATTGTCATATATTTTCCTTCTCGGTAAAATAAGAAAAAGCTGAAAAAATCGTGAAATTATAACTTCTCCCAAGTTTGAAAAAAAATGTGTTTAAAAAAACACGTTAACGTGCTATAAAAAAGATTTAGACTGTTTGATTCACTTAGAAGAGATTTTCATACTGAAAAAAATAAACTTTGGTTCGATTCAATAGGAAAACTGAAGAAAGCGCGTTTCAAAGTTTTCAATACGAAGAAATATGAATATTAGATATTAATCGCTTCTCTGCTTTTGGCCTTGTATCTTCGAAAATATTTGCAATTGTCCTTTGTAACTTTGTAAATATATTCTTGGATAGTTTATCTATCGATTTAGGCAATTAAAAAAAAACGATTTTTCGGATCTTCTAATTCAGGCTCCCGCCTTAAATTCAGCTCCGCCGTTTACATGAATTAACGACTGCACTGCACATTTGTTTTGCTCATTATCATTTGGCTAGGTGAAAACCGTTATTATTTTTTATTCTCGAAATAAAGACTGTTTCTTCTTACATAGCATTTATTGAATTCTATAACAATTGGTTACAATTTAATTTAGGAACTGGCGTCGCGAAAATTGCGTAGCCTCACGAAGAGGGAACGCTGAAAAAAACGGGTATTAATATCCATGTCATTTCGGCTATTTACGACGTTAACAGTTTACGAAGTGGTGTTGTACCTAATTGAATGACTTAAAAAACGAAAGGCATCATAAAAGTGTGTAATACATCTCTGCGGCGAGATCAATGGTATGGTCATGCATTTTTTCGCCGGGCCGAGAGATGAAGTGAAACGACGTTTAATAAACGTCGGTTGATTTAAACTCGCAGAGCATAACACATCGTGCAGAAGAGAATTATAAAGAGAGTCTTGCACGCGATTACAGTCTCCAGAGCTCCCAAGTCGCTCCTGAAAGCCTCGAGGTATTTTTTAACTTGTCTTCATCGACCTCGAGTAATTATACGCTCGTAACTCTACTGGTATACGTTGAATGTAAGTGTACCGAACACAGTGGGTTGCACCTAACCAGCGGGTGTAAATAATCTCCCCCCAACTAGTCAATTGTGTATTCATTTTCTTTTCTCTCTTATTCTGTTGTTTTTTATATACTTTGGGGTCGTCCATTAATCACGTGAGGTTTTTTAGGCCACTTTCTGAGCTCCCCTCCCCCCTCGCCTACATCACGTGTATTGTTTGTGTTAAGAAATGTGAGACACAACCGATAGGGAGTACGTTATTTGATTGTCAAAAACGAAATAATATATATTGTAAATATATTTAAATAGCATTGTCCTAGGACCATGGGCTCATTTGCGTGTTTTGTACAGTAACAAGTGGACAAGCCTTTTGTGGATCCGATGTAAGCACTTGACTTTAAGTAGGAGGCTAGTCGAAATTAAATAGAACTAAAATCTGTTGTTGAGGTTACTTTTTAGGCACGACCAGGGGGCTGAAAACTTCTATCCCCTACCGGTATACAAATGCTGCTCTTTTTGACCGCTTTTGTAGTTCTACCTCTCCCCATGGCGCTAGCAGTTATCTTACAATATTCTTATTGCGCAGGCGCGAGGCTCGCACGGCGTACATAGCGACCGTATTATATACATAGCCCCTGCGCACGCATCAGCTTGTAAGAGTATAACTAGCGCTGCTAGTGGCAGAGTACGACACTAAAAATGCGGTCATTTTGCGTAGCAAAAATTCCTAAAGGTGCCAGCCCCCTGGGCACAACTTGCCTGTTCAATAGCTCACAGCGGATGCTCTTCGGTTCACGTAGTTACACAAAAAAATACACGTGATGTGTCACAACACCCCCCCCCCCCCAGCGTGATCACTCGTGATATTATCCAAACCCCCCTCCCCCTATTTGAGCCTCACGTGATTAATGGACGGCCCCTTTATGCATTTTCGTATTGTATTCGTATTTGCAAAATGTACAAAGTTCAGTGAATCCGCTTTTTTATCGGATCCCACTAGGGTAGTTTTCTAGAGGCAGGTACTCGTATATTTGTAATCATATTTTCGACAGTTGTACGTCGGCAAAATCCGCTAAATAGTAACAATCTGTTTCATATGTGACAAAAAAAACATGCCCGACCAGTGTTACGAGATGGAATATGCACTACGAATTGAAACGAACAGGTCGTAGGTATTATGTCAAATCAAGTGGGAAATTATACGTTGTCAATCCCGGTGTAATCGAAACTCACACCAACTAGTAGACGAGCCGCGATGACTTTCTAGTACCTTTTTCCACAAGTGGTAGATCGTGACTTGGAGCATCGCATTGTAACGAAAGGGAGCATTCTGTGGCATTGGTACATCGACGGACAGCTACTTATACAATATATGTATTTATCATTGTTTACTGTGTAATTGATTATGTTTCACTAGACGTTTATTAACGCAGTAGCAATGAGGATTCGTTTGTCACTCCACCGAGATTGAGTATATGAACAAATCTCCTTTTCATCTGTTCGTATAAGATCAAAACTGTCAATCATTCATAAAAAATCATGAACTCACAAGGATTACATAACTTTTTTGTACGTTCTGAAAAAAGTCAGTAATTCATCTTTTTACAGATGAGAGATGTTGCGTTTACGAATGAGAAGAACAGCTACTATTTATAGTTTTCGGGATACTATTGTGTGGCGTATTATTGAACGTAAGGTTATCCTAATACGTATGTTCTGAGAGAGGATGCCATTAAAGAGTTAGCCACTCTAGAACACGAAAAAATGGGCATATTTTGGGAATTTTTTCTAGCGAAATAATCGCATGAATTAAAATTCTGTGCATAGATCTTTGTTACATTACTAGTGAACTGCACAAAATAATTTTTATCGTAGTGATTAATAACGTAATGGCGGCTGCACAGCATTTTTCCGATTACATATAAGATCAGCTACAAAAGTACGTAGGATTTTTTCAATATATTGATTTTTGCCAAAATGGCGTATTTTGGAAAAAAACGGTTAAACATTTCAGGAAAAAATCACCAGATAATTGTTCATAGAAAAAAAAACTATGCACTATAACGAAAAAGTCCTACGAACGTGGGTAGCGAATCTAGTTTTGAATGTATAGTTAAATTATCGAACCGATTGAATTTAAAAGAAATCGCTTTCGGGAAAAACGCGTGAAGCAGTTTTCAGTATTATAAAATCATAGAACATTCTTATACACCTCCAACCTGCGATGTCTGCACGATACCATTGGTTTTACCCATTATGTCCTGCTCCTCTGTTTCCTTTCTGAGCGCGCTGAAGTTGATCCATGTCTCTTTTGCAGCTTCAGACAGCGATTGTTCGGACAGCTCGATACGCTACGCGTCCGCCAGATGATAGTTTTTTGGAGTACTCAGATATTCTGACTGCCTATAACATTTTGGTTTATCATTTTCAAGGGGTTACGTGGGTTGCGATGCCGAAAAGAGCATATTTTCTCTATTTTTTTACAAATATAATATAAATAATTTTCATTAAAAATGTTAAGCACATAAAAGAGCAATATTTCAACAATGTTTAAAAACAATTTCATCTAAAAATTTGAGAAATTCAGCCGATGGGACCTGGTTTCCGGAGACCCCTAAAAAGAGTGTCCTCGTGAAGGTCAGGATAACTCATCATAGCTATATGTGAAATTAAAAAACAATTTTTTTCTGTTAGTAGATAAGTATAGCTCGTGATTGAAAGGAGTATTTTTTAAAAAATTGAAATTTGAATTTTTTGCCGAGTTGGATGCCAAATAGTTCAATTTTTGGTAGAATTTACACTACGTATAGACTTGTAAAATTAGTTGTAATCGCGAAAAAAAACCTTCGTTCAATCACTAGTCAATGCTATTTTGAAGAAGTGTGCAAAATTTCAATAACTTCAAAGTAGGGTTTTGAAAAAAATGCGATGATTTGCGTCGCTCCCGGTGGGCCTTTTCCAACGGGGGGGAATTCCCAAAGGCTCTCTCTCCTAGACTTTTACTCCGATTGATTTGAAACTTTGGGAAAATATTGTAGACAAATTGTACTATGGGATAATACATTTTTTATAAATGTGTTTGTTTGAAATTTTTAAACCCACGTAACCCCTTAAGACGCTCAGGCGCCTTTTGAGCCAAACATTGTTTTTTCTTCGCATTTTCCAAAATTCTAGAGTGGCCTAACCCCTTACGGAAAAATCGAAGTCTTATTCTTCGAATATCGTTGCACTATACACCTATCGTTACTTCACCAGAGCATTCACTACTCATAATTAGCAATTGATTAAGTGATATTTTAATAAGACAGTCGGTAGCTATGCACTCTGGAAAAGTAAGGTGGGGAAAATGTTCGAAACCTTGAATGCAAATAGAGACATGAACCTAACGCGAGTGGTAGTGGTTTTGTCGAAGTATCTTGATCCGGATATCGTATACACCGTATACGGATATTATTCTTTCCGGTGAGAGGTTCTGAACCAAGCGAGAGGAAAGAGCATTATCCTCAACGATTCAAATTTCTTAGGTGCGATGAAATATCCACGTGTTACATATTACACCAGTTTCGTCTAATTTTACAACTAGTCTTACCCTAGCTCGACGAGAGCCCGTGAAAGTTGCTCCGGAGTTCGAGATTTTACCTCGGATATTGTCTGGGACGGCTTGGTGTCTACCACTACTATTCTCCAGCCATCCAAGCCACATGTCTCCTCGTTCATATTGTAATTATACCCTCGATCCACTCACCATGTGTGACTATCGTTTTTATTACGATATAAAACATAATGAAATGCAGAAAAACGGTTACACCTTAAGCTAATTTCTCTACGCGGTTATGTAATACGCTCGCCCACCCCCTTAAACCCCATGAAAAAGAACAAGTTAATCAAGCGAGTTTTTTCCGCCCTACTTTTCATATTTCATTGGTAGCCTTTTTGTTCTCATTTCTGTTCCACAGTCCACCGTCTGCCGGTTCGCACACTTGCATTACTTACGACGCCGTAAATCGGGCTTACATCGAGGCGCGAAAACGTGTTCGTAAGTAGATCGTTTCGGTTGATCTAGTTATTTTCTATCGTTAAATCTATGTTAAATCTATGTTACGATACGCTGTCACCCAATCCGATCATCAACGGTTCATTCATGTAACTGCTGAGGGACCCAGGTAGGGAAACAAAAGGCTGACGATGGAAACAAACTTGTGTGAGCCTTGTTTCACCGAGCCTGAGTGAGACAGACCTGGGCCAGGTTTGATTGCATCGTTTGGAGCAGCCTGGAACCAAGACTGGCTGCTTAGCCTAAACTCAGGGTTATTTGAAGCTTTATTCAGCCAGTGAATTTTAAGGCCAAAAAATCAAGGCTGGATGCAGGCTTGTTTCAGGTTGTGATAAAATAAAATAAATTTGAAATAATATTTTTTCTGTACTTTTATGAAAAAAAATTAGCGATAAATTTGTCGGGTGCGAAGGCACGAAAAACGAAAGCGAAGGAGGCAGCTCAGAACATTTAAACATACTCTCTTATCGATATTTATGAGGTACACAAAAAAGTTTTTTTCTTGTCACATACACATTTCTTATATACTCACTCTCTGGGGTTTACGTACACTCTGTATATTACGTGTCCCATAAACAATAAATAAAATAAAGTATTGTGTTTAAAACATTTTATATATATTTTATAACAAACAATATAATGAATAATAAATATATATAATAAATCAAATGAATTCTTTAAAAATTTATTAAATTTATCCCAATGTAGAATATAGAAAACTAAAAAACAGGCCTCATATAGCCTCGAGAAGAGTTTGGGATAAGCCTGGTCATAAATGCTCGTGAAGGTTTCATTAAGGCTCGTTTTGAACCTTGTTGTTTCGTCGTTTCAGGCTTAGTACAGGCTTTTCTACCAGCCTTTGGTCAAGCCTGTGAGCAACACCCTGAAACCGCGTTATCATTCAGGGGTTCAGCTAGGCCTGAAATCAGGCTGGTGCTCAGCCTGAATAAAAAATGTGAGCCTTGTTTCAGAGCTTGGCGAGCCTTTTTTTCATCGTCAATTCCTACCTGGGGAGTACGTCATCATGAATTGTCTTGTATTTGCATCTCTTCGCATCAGTAATTTTAGCAGTCAAAGTAATAAATCTAAGAAATCATGCTAATGATCGTAACATTATTATTTGTTTTGATAAAGATGTTGCACAGCCAAGCACAGATGTATGGAGACCCGAGGATTTAGCAACAGTTGGTGAACTGCTTCTTGATATTTCGACCAGCCTCGCCCGAACGTGAGTTTTTGTTTTTTTTTAAAGTTGTTTGTATGTAAGATCAGGTCGGATTAAATGTATTCATCCAACGTGAGTTCTTCAATGAACATTGTTCTATTTGATGCAAATAACACCTTCATGATGCTTCTGCACATTTTGCACACTTCCGGCATGAACCTTTGACTGTAGGGGGGTCGATCGGACCCCAGACGTTTTTCAGATCGTTGTATTTCGGTAAATATGCATTTTTTTGTAAAGATGTTTTTTGTCACCAATGATGTTTATTGTTAAAAAATAAGTACCTGAACGAAACGTTTTTAACGTTTAACGTTAAAAAATACGTACCTGCACGAAAAAGAAATGGTGTCAAAACGATCCAGTGTGCAGTCAAAGGGTTAATTGCTAATGAACGATCATTCGCAGAGTCACCAATATTACGATCAAGGAAGATTTTAAGTGAAAACTTTTTTTTTCTCGTCTAGTTATGGGCTAACTTATGAGGAAATCCAGGATAGCCTGCCGCGGGTAGACACTTCGAAGACTCTAATTCGCGAGGTCTGTCCAGCGTTTCTGAGCGACGTGGAATGCCGTCCAGGAAAATATCGCCGTTATGACGCCCTATGTACGAATCTGGAGAATCCAACATGGGGTTCAACTTTGTCACCGTTTACGAGGTAATTTTCGTATGAGACAGTGAGCTTTTTAGCAATTAAGGGGTCTTCGCACTTTAGACGCTAAAAAAGGCTATTTTCATGATAAAAAAAAACAAGTTTATATTATTGATATTGATATAACAGTTCTTACACTTAATAAATACACTTTCGAAATACATTAAAACATTTTTGTATTCACGTAACCTAAACAAACTTCAAACACGTTTTTCTCGAAACAAAGTTCTTCGACGGGTTTTTGATAACATCTTCGAAACTACTGAACCGATCCTGATGAAATTTTAACCACATATCCTTCACAACTATAGCCATAGCGAATATCACGCATTTTTTTTAATTTTGATATTTACTTTTTTTTTGCCAAAAACGGTGAAAAAACCACGTTTTTTTGTTTTGTCGAAAAATGTCCGCCATTTTGTTATTTTTGCATATATCAAAAATCATATGATATGCGCTGTAGCCATTACCATACTGAATATAAAACCGTTTTATTTTTTTGTTTCGGATAATCCATCTCTTTCATCAACAGCGCAGACCAACCATTTTTGATGACATTTTTTAACTACCATTTTCGTCTATAAGGAGTGACTAAAATACATTTAAAAAAATGTATTTTGAAAGTGTCCAACTAAGTAACAACTTCTATATCAATATCTATAATATAAACCTATGAAAAAAAATCATGAAAATAGCCTTTTTTAGCGTCTGAAGTGAGAAGACCCCATAAAAATGGTCGTTGCAGTGTATAGGAAACTTAACAAAAGCTTTCGGACGTTCAAAGTCCATGTATAGGAGCGACCACCTTTCGAATATGTACTCTCGAACGTGTTTATTCAAGTTCGAACGTGAAGTCGCCTTTGAGTGGATGGAACGGGGGAACGATCTCGTGAAGTCCTGAATACGATAATAATAGCATTAGAATATCATATTAAGTAGCATTAGACGAGTATTAGTAAGAAATTCGAGGACGTGGGGCTAAGTGTAGCCATTCTTTGAATTAAGCATTATTCAGGGCTCTCTTGGGAAACCGTTCACCAACGTGTACTTTTTAAGCGATCAAGGTTTAGACAGCCAGCATTCAAAGTAGAAAGTTTGGGAACAGCGTGATTTGATTTTGTTGATCATGTTCGACTGTAATCCCAGAACGAAGATTATATTAATCCCAACTAGACGAATATTGCAAACAAGTAACTATTCAACGAAGAACGACACTGGAGGGAATGACAACCCTCATAGTCATGGCCGAAAGGGCAGAAAAGCGACCAGAGAAACCACGGGTATCACGGTCTTTTACATGAAATATCCTTAATTATATAGTAGAAAATTTGCCGGCATAGGAGACGCGCTGTATAAAATTAAACTAAAATAATAACTATTTAATAGCGAATCTAGTAACATGGCGAAAGTTGATGAAAAATTGAATAGCCGCTCAATTCGCATAAATCCGAATGACGCGATGAGAGGCGAAATTATAAAGTTCCGTGACCATCGTTTATTTCATTCATCGACCTTCGATTATCCAAGTCCATTAAGAACGATATTATTATTATGGATGAAAAAGTAAGGTGAATGCGATTCTTGTTGCTTTTATGCATACGATTTTTTTCACCCAAATAGATAAATCGCGTATTAATGATTTTTCATTTCTCTGTGCATACCTACCTGAGATCATTCGTATTCTTGTTGAACTCCACTTTATCTAAAATCGACAAGCAACCACCAGTCTGTCTCATGGCAGTCTGGAAAAAAATGGTATCGTCGCTCACACCGTGACTATAAATAAATCCTTTTTTCTCCTGATCAATGTATCAAGGAGCTTACTGAACGTAAATTTAAATCGGAGCCTCGAAAGATATAATTCCATGGTGATCCACTGATACCACATTGTTTCTGAGCATAACAAGGACAACTGTGTCGGGGTTTTTTTCTCCGATCGGAAGAGCACATTTGTCACGATTTATTAACGTTTCCCTTTTCCTTCCTCGTAAGGTATATTTTGTAATAACGGCGTAGTCATAATGAGAAACATTTTACCGATTGGAGGCTTATGCTTATTTTAAATACCCCGTTTCACTTTTACCTTAAAAAAGCTTCCGTATTTGGAAATGAATTTTATGTGTTCACACCAGGAGTATATTGGCCACGCTAACTTTTGTTTTCGTAAAACTTCACGTTGGACTCGTGAAAAGTATAAACTGGAAACTCCCACATGTTTTCTCATCACTTCCCTTAATTTGCACAATGCTCGCTATGCGGCAATTCATTGTCCAATTCTAGCCTCCTTAGAGAGCAGGCTTTGTGAGCCGAATCAAGTCACGAAGAAGCAATGTGCGGGTTCCCAATTCGCACGCATTTCTTTCAATTCCTTCTGAATAGGTTTTTCGAGGAAATCAGAATTATATACAATCTTAACCTATTTATCAATTTTTGCTTAAGTCAGTACCGATAATACGTTGATGGAATTACATTCCTTCAATCAGTTATAGTAGAAAAACAAGCGACTGAGAAGATAAAAAATCTCTTTGAATTTAATCCTTTTGAGGGGCTCTAATTAAATTCGATCTTAACAATTTTCCAACGGCACTCTGTTAACGAGAACAATATAGTTCCATACTACAAAATTCACCACAGTTCGGAAAGTAACAAGAAATCGCACATCCCCAAATACTGTTAAACGTTTATCACAAACACAATTATTATGACCATAGCGTTGTGTACTAGGAAGGAAAATTGTATCTAATTTTGGGCGTGAACATCAAAAGTTCTTCAAGATGCGAACAGAAACGGAAAACTACACAATCCGGACGGCCACAATTCTGAAAGCCTGAATTAGAAGGTCAAAAAAAGCATTTTTTCGGGAATTTTTTTAAATTAGAGAAATACAGGGGTGCTCTGTAAACATTGAGGTATATTTTCATGTTTATTTGAAATGTATAAAAAAAATGTCAACATGAAACAATGACTGCAGATTTATCAGCCTATTCCACGTGTGTCTTGCCACAGCAGCTCGTAATTCTTGACTGAATCAAATAAACCAATAAAATTTTCACTTGTCATGTAATTATCTTCTGGGTTAATTAAGAAAAAGCTGAAAAAATCGTGAAATTATAACTTTTCTCAGGTGTGAAAAAAATGGACTAAAAAAGAACTACGTTAACGTTTATAAAAATGATTTAAAAATACTTTTTCAACGACTTTTTTAATTCGCTTCGAAGAGATTTTCACACTGAAGAAAATAAACATTGGTTTGATTCAATAGGTCGTTTAGTTTTGTTCCTATCACGCCCGCCAATTTGGAAAAATGGTGAAAATGAAAACTGGAGAAAACGAATTATCAATATCAAATATTAATCGCTCATCTGCTTTTGGCCTTGTATCTTCGAAAATATTTACAATTGGCCCCTGTAACTTTGTAAGTATATTCTTGGATAGTTTATCTATCGATTTGAGCAATTAAAAAAAAAACGATTTTTCGCACCTTCCAATTCAGGCTCCTTAATCGTTCCGTACTGGAGCACGAAAGTGTTTTTGGGTCTAATTGAAAAACTCGCGAGGTTACGAAAGGAAGTCAAGTTGGGACATTGCACGTACGATAATAATGAATAATCGTGATGCGAGACTTACTCCCGTTCCTCTGGCAACATCGTTTCGCGAATCCGCAGTACACCGACTATTTTCTTTCCTCGTTCCTCCGCTCTTGTGCCTCGAAAAAAGCGACTGTTAATACTTTCGCTGATGACCCAGATCTCGGCACGCGTGCGACAGTTGGCTGGTGAACGAAGCACGTGAGAGCGACTTTTGGTGTAAGGGCGTGCTATTTACTCCTGTTCCATCCTGGCCTCTTTCCTCGGGTAGGGCAATCAAAGTGGCCGGTTCACAAAAGCTGTCAGTTTCATTATGTGCGAATAAAACGAGACGAAAAAACCGACGTTTTCCGTTTCGTTTTTTGAGCACCACCGATCCTCGGTCCCAGACCAGGCTCTGAAATGATGGCTTTCTTCTCTGGACCACGCGATCCGAGCTGAATCATCTTAATTCACGGTAGACATCGAACGTGCCGAAAAGGGATTCCATTGGTTTTATTTTAACGATTCCTCAAGCTCTGCACTTGGGAGACGTGGATTTCTAACAAGAATTTGAAAAGTGACAAGATGACATCTACATCTATTGAACTCTGACCTATCTTCCATACAGACTTCTCAAGCCGGCATTTCCTGATGGCCTCTCCGCACCCAGGATATCCGTGACGGGTGGTGATTTGCCATTAGCACGGATAGTATCAAGAACTATGCACCCTGACGAAGGTTATCACGATCATGCCGGTACCGTTATGGTTATCGCTTGGGGGCAATTTATGGATCACGATTATACTCTCACCGCAACTCCGCTCGGTCAGTTTAATTATGAATCAGTATTGACAGTTGTATCTTTTATTCGTCAAACGGTACTTTCCCCGTTCACGAATGCTCTCCTGCGTACATGGTGATTTCCATTTGTGTGGATTGGTACGGAGGAAAATGCGTGAATGTTATTTGGCAAACTAGTCACCCCCAAAGAAATATCGATAGTCCGATATTTGATGCCTCTTCATTGTCGAAGCAATGTTTCAATATGCTTTTAATGTTAGCTCCATTGATGAGTATTATCGTTTTTTTTTAAATGAATTTATAAATTGCCGCGAAATTATAGGAAATATTATTTGCTGACGTTGCTAGATCCAATGAACAGAAACGATCCGGAAGAGTGTTGTCATCGTCCGCCTCATCAAAAGAATCCTTATTGCAACGAGATCATGATTCCGGAGGATGATTATTTCTACAGGCTCTTCGGTGTGACATGCATGGATTTCGTGAGAGCTTTTCCAGCGGTAAGGCCTGGATGTCGGCTCGGCTCGCGTGTACCATTCAATCTTCTGACCGGAGTTCTTGATGGGAATACGGTGTATGGCATTTCCGATACATTTGCAAGGTGAGTTGTTTGTATACATACCCATATACGTAAACACTTTGAGTTTCAGTTATCCCAACATTTCCCTCTGATCATGACTAACTTTTAAAGAAAAAAGTATTCTGAAACTACAATACTACGAAATCATATGTACTTATTGTGTAATAATAATGTAATATAATATACTATATTCGTATATAGTATAGTTTATACAAAATTCTGTCTTATTATTTACATTTTTGGTTAATACAAGTATTAATTTCACGGAAATAGCAGCTTTTCTACAAAAGAATAATTTTTTACAGCCGTTAACTATTAAATTATTATTTTTTTTAAATTGTTCTGACGCGATTTTATAGAAAAATAAATGATCCTACGACATTTTGTGATAAGCCTGAGAATTTCGCCAGATAGGTGAAAAAATCTTGAAATTTACTATACATTTAACTTTGACCTTGAATAACTTTAGAAAGAATAGATTTATCATGAAACGATAAGAGACCCTTTCTATAGAGCATCCAATACCCTACCAAAATATGTCGTGGGCATTATTGTACGTTTACCCGTTGGCGAGTTATAAAATTCAAAAGTAGCAAGCGAAGTTTTTGCATCGGAAATAGAAAATCGCGGAGAGGAACCTCTAAATATTAACATTAAGGGCTGACATTTTAACCGGCGTTCGATTTCACCCTATTGCAACTATTAAAAAAATAGACGATTTTTAAAAATCATCCTGATGTGCATATATTTTTAGTTCGAACCTAGCCAGAAAGATCCGATCCATCCATCTGTGTAATAATTGTGTTATGTAATAATGTGAGCAAGTTAATGTCAGAATGGGTATTTCAATCGTGCATATAGTTATTAGAATTGCATATCATAAAAGAAAACAGAAAGCAATCATTGAGAATGCATTTGAGAAAAAAGTAATCATCGATGAATTTCTTGGCATTAGTGATTGATCGAGATCGCGATTGAAAGAATCATGCCCTTACTTGGAACTTCGGTAAGGTATTGCATGGAGCTCGCGGAATGCGCGCGTTCACATTTCGCAATGTCAACTCGTTAGTTAACCACCCGCCAGTGGCCGAACGGCGCTTACATCACGGACAATTGTTCGAGGCGTAACGTAATATTGCAATTTACTCTACCACGCGGTACTTACTGTACCATATGCAACACAATATTTGATGCTGTGTTTATTAAATAGTTTCGCGTCTCTGAATTAGCAAGGAAAATGTGATGACGTCATGGGAAAATATAACGTAAATTCTTGAAAATTCAACTGGCGGTGGATTTATCGCCAATTTCAGACTCAACGAGTCGAAAAGTTTGTTACCACATTTACAGCTTGAACGGTAAATCTGTGCGTGAGTTGCGATTATATTCGAGTTTGCATTCTATTATACAGGGTGTCCCAGAACTGAGTGCGTTCCCTGAAATGGGGGGTTGGAGGAGAAATTTTGAGTCGATTGATGTAAGCATGTGTGGGTCTCAGATCAACCGCTGAATTATTATTAATTTTTTAAGGCGAGCCTATCAGGTGCGTTCGACGAGCCAGTGTACGTCGGTGAGCGAGACGCGCGTGCAGTGGTGCCTGGCGAGAGCACCGCACCTACAGGCACCAGTGCACGCGCGTCTCGCTCACCGACGTACACTGGCTCATCCGGCGCACCTGATTGGCCCGCCCTTAAAAATCAATAATAATTCAGAGGTTGATCTGACATGCTTATATCAATCGACTCAGAATTTCACCCCCAACCCCGCATTTCAGGGAACGCATTCAGTTCTGGGACACCCTGTGCATACGTGTTTCGTGCAATAAAAGAAAACACGTACGCGAAGTTTTCACTTTCTATACGCCGTTTGAGTTAGGCACTTTATTTTTCCAATACCGTTGGTCGTTGCTCAACACCTCTCGGCGGTCGAGCTCCAGACATTATTCGTTAAGGTAACTAAAGCATCCAAGATTGCACATACGTACAACGTAAACTAGAATTTCGATCCAACAATTGACCGTGAATTCGCGTACAGCAATCACTGATTGTGAGTGAATAAACGTGGGTGAATATTTCCGGTGTGTTCGGCTGTTACGGAAATCGTTTCCTGACGCTTTGGATAAAATGGATCACAAACTTTCGGAATCAAAGTTCAGTCTTGAAATGCATCAATGAATTTGCGAAAAACATGATTTATCACTTGACGCAAGTAATGAAGATTGGGAATGAAGCAGTTCATTGCATATGGCTTCCTAATCATTTTAGCACTAAAAGTAATGCTACAGCAGAAGATCGTACAAATGACTGATTTCATCAACGATATAATGCCTTTGTTTTTATTTTCTTTGCCTTAGTACGGAAAAAATGCGTTAGAGAAAAACTACCTTTTTCCCCTTTTGTATTGGGTACTCTAGTATGTTTTAAATTACATTATTTTAGCAAAACGCATTTTGCCTATTACTAAAAAATAATAATGAAAATGCCTACTTACAGAAAACTTCGAACAGGTTATGGAGGTCTCCTTCGTATGAATCCAGTCTTCTCCGAATACGGTCTGAAGGATCTACTTCCACTGAAGCTCGACATCCCTGATGAGGGCTGTACCCGCCCTAACCGGTCAATGTACTGTTTCGAAGCCGGTGAGACTTTTATTTGGACTTTCCTCGTTCGGTAATGTGTGACAAATTGTCGAGACATGCTCATCTCTCACAAACAAACGGTATATGTGAATGGATCATAACAGGGAATTATATTTCATATTAAAGTTAGAGCCCCTATACCACAAACGAGGATTTCGTAATCGAATTACCCATAATTGTATTCATATAGCTTTCTCTTTCTTTTTAACACACGTAAGCACGCACAAGTTGATACTCGTACAAAGGAAATTAGTTAACGAGCTTGAACAGAATAAGTAGGCCGTGAGAGAGTACGACGATACACATTTACTACCTTAAACCAAACGAATTTGAAAAAAAAAATTCACTTTCCCAAAATTCAAAGTTTTCAATAATTTTTTACAACAGTTCATTTTTATAGTTTCCGAAATTTATTTTTGCAGGAGTATTAAGAAATTTTCAAAGTCTATGCCTGATGTTTTTCAATAAAACCCGACGGAAGGGGTGCTAATGGCAGGTGGATGATGTACTATCCCGGTCAAATTGATTCAGTGTGTCAAAATCGTGGCCAAATATAAGTGTGGCAACGAAGGGTTAATTACGGAAATAAAATTTCACCCAATCCATGGATGAAATAATTTTAACCACCACCAGTGTTTTTACATATATCGTTTGTCAGCGTTACAATGACTTTGAGAATTAATTATAGAGCTCTTTTTATGTCCTTTGGTCTATTTTGTCTGGCATAGATGATAAAGATTTCCGGTAAAATAGTTGAAATGTTTTATTTTCATTTTTGAGATATTGTATTCAAATTTTGTTTCGGAGGTGTCGGTAAAAGTGTTGGCACCGCAGCTTAACGAGAGAAATAAAAATCGGTTAAGGCGAAATATCGAGAGGCGAGTAAATCTGATATATCGTGAGGGGTAAAAAAGAGCATTGCTGAGTTCGATAGGCTTTTCTGTACACAGTTTCGAGAAAATATTGGGGTTGTGTACTCGTAGCCCAAATATCCTATATAAAATGTATATAAGGGTAAACGACACAACTTTCGGCCGAGGGGAATTTCTTCAGTTTTCTAAATCCCTCGTATGATTCATTAACGGGGTATCCCGCTCTGGAAGCCCAATTTGAAGGGTCAGAATGATGAATTTTTTTCTCGTAACACATTGGTTGGAATAAATTAATTTTTTCCCAGCATGTTGTACACATGTTTGTGGTTATAATGTAATTCTTTCGGAAGAAAATCTTTTCAAGTTTTCGTGGTGCTGCAGTTGGCGTAGCAGTCCTCCAGCAGCGAGGCCCGAAACGGCGGGATCTCTAGCAGGCTCAAATGTAATCTGAAACAGAGACAAAACAATTTTTCTTCAAATATATCCAACTGGCTGTGGGTTCACGATCCACTTTTCGAAATTTCGAAAAATACGGAAAATGACAGCTTCTCCAAAGAAATTTTCATTTTCCTCTTGAAAAACAGCATGCTGTAGTCATCGTTATTAACAAAAGGTTAACGCGAATCCTCCTTAACCCGACGCACACTGTTCCACTAAAGTAGGGGTACCTTCGTCAATTTATAGAATTTCAAGGACCGGTTGGTCTTTCAATATTCTTGAAAGTTCACACTATAACAATATGCACAAAAAAAACAATTTTTTAAAGTTTCCAGCGAGGGATACCCCCTTAACATGCGCGCAATATATTAGAGTGTCAAATACATACCGATTTGTGGGGTACGAGAAATTCAACACTTACCGGGTGTACGACGCGAATGCTAGCGCGTTTTGGAGATTCAATATAATCAAGAAACGCTCTAGTGTCTTGACCCGAGGTTCTAAAAGGTGAGAGGCCATCGTGGGTATACAATGTGGTCTGTTCGGAAAGCATCGGGCCGTGCGCTTTAGCAGGAGAAAGTGTTCATTCTTGTCAATTGCCATAATAGTCCAAGAAAAGAGACGAAAACCCAGTACTTTTTAGCGTAGAATATCAATTTTTGACTGAAGGTAAATGGTTGCACATTGAAAGTAACCCCAATAAAATGTTTCCCCTCAACTCGCCCCAACCCTCAGAAATAGGGGTTGAAAATTTTAAGATCGCCGTATCTCGATGATTAATAGCCCGATCAAAAAAGGTTTCAAACAAAAATTGTTTGGAATAATAAACTTCGCATAAAGTGATCTGACGTCCAACCCCCTATCTTTCAAAATAGCGGAACAAAACCGATTCGAAAATTCGGGATTCATGCGTGTGCGAGCGAAGTAGACATATCGCTGCGTCCTGGTCTGGGCCAGCGGTGTTCTCGTGTTTTTGTGCCGCTATTTTTAAAGATAGGGGATCGAACGTTAGACAACTTTATACGTATTTTATTATTCCAAACAACTTTTGTTTGAAACATTTTTTCATCGGACTATTAATTGTCGAGATGCGGCGATTTTTAAGTTTTCAATCCCTACTTCTTAGCGTTGGGGCGAGTTGATGGGCAACATTTTATTGGGGTTACAGTATGCAACCATCTACCTTCAGTCGAAAATTCATATTCTACGCTAAAAGTGCTGGGTTTGCGTCTCTTTTACTGGACTATGATGTCCCATTGAAAGTACTGCCTTTCGGAAACCGCAACCTTCTTCCAGCGATCCTCTGATTTGAGAAAGCTCTTCGTGTATTTGGTTTTCGGAATAGCTACCAGCTGCTTTCTCGCATTCTTTTTTATTTCATTTACATCGTCGAATCTTCTTTGTTTAAGAGGATGTTTGAACATTGATCACCGATACGGCATTTCGTTGCTCGTAGCCTTTTCCATCGCTTGTTTGTATGTAGTGTTTTCATGGCATTTTGCAATCAAGAATTCGTCTATATTGAGCTCATAATCTCCATACCTGGGTGGCCGGGGATCTAGGAGTCGAGATTCTAGACGTCTAGAGTCTAGATTCTAGATCTAGGTCTAGGTTCTAGACGCTATAAGAGAATGCTGATTGGCATGGTGCTGTTGCCGATTGAAATGCCGTTGTCGATTGAAAATTTGCAGGACCATGCTATCTGGCGGGGCACTCACAAAGGTGCATTCTAAAAATGTTTTTTTGTGAATAGCACATCGGGATACAACGTTAGAGCCCAAGGTCGGATACTTTTTAGATAGACGCCGCACCTACTCGATAATACGCACAATTACTGGAAGTAGAATGTTTTAATCATTTATCCCAGCAACCACGAGTCAAAAACGAAATTTCGACGTCACTTTCGTTATATAACTCGAAACAAAGCTTTCCACTGCCCTTATCTATGATCCAATCCAATTGGCTGATACTGAGATATTGTCATCATATCAATAAAAATCGCAGGGAACATTATAAACTTTGTAGATCGCTCTCGTAGATATCCGGCTAGTTGACAGACATTTTGAAGGGTAACATGTCATGTAGAAAAGTTACAAATATGGAATTGTCTTGCATCGATCGTAGACGACAAAAAAATTATGAATTTGAGTATCGACGATCCAAAAATATGTATTATTCCTACATCAATCAGCGACAATGAAAAATGTACTTAACTGAATCTAGAACGACTTTAAAGAAATGAACGATGCACAACTTCCAAGTACTTGGGGTACGATTTTTACCTTTTTACAACAACAACAAAAAGGCTTTTAAAGATCTCATCAGCTCCACGATATATTCCGGGGATCTGACTTTCTAATCTCACGCCGCGATTTTAAACATTCACTTATATACGTAGACACCATAGCCGAAAAATGTATCGACTCGGCATATATTACAATTTGCTGAATTATGAGATATACCTAATAATTGTCGGTAAGTTTACGCGCTAGACAGTTTGGTTAATACGTTGTTACATCCATTGGCGTAATTAGTGCAGTTGTTGATTCTACAACCACACATTGTGACTCTTACGTAGAGATCCATCTCATCGTTTTTTACCCCGAGGATTGTACAAAAATCAGTTTATCATAGTCGAAAGTAACACGAGAATGTAAAATGTCCAGTTTCGTCATCGCACATTTTCAACCATTTGTGGTCACTCCAAATTTTGGGCTGAATAACGGTACGTTCTCGGCGTTCATTTCCCTCTATTCGTAGGGACTAACAGTTTTTTAATTGCATCATCAGTTTGTCAGTGACAGACGTTCGAGAAATATTTTTCGTGAACTGGCCCTTTTCAAATCTCTACTCTGAAACACCTTTTCGGAACACCCACAATGGGACTGTTTTGCATCGAACAGTATCATAACTTCAGAGTACCGCCCATACATTTTACGAAATATTATTTTAAAATAAAATGATTATGGTTTTTGGTTCATTGTTTTGGAATTTTCACGTTCAAGGTTTTTTAAACCATTTTATTATTGAATTTCTTAAGTTAATGCGGGTTTTCTGTGTACTAGAATGTGAAATTTAAGATCCAGATCCTTTTTTCACTTAATTTCGGCCTGGTGTGATCAGCGCAGAACTGTGCAGAAGTGTGACAACGGAGGGTTACCGGCTCATTTCCTGTTCTGTTCACATATGCATTTACGTGCACATTATCGACTCGTGATTTTATTATTGAAACAATCTCTAAAGCCAATTTTTTGTTTAGTAAAATAACGTGTCAATAAATGGATCCAATAATCATAGCTGTTTTTGCAGTCTTTATTTTCGATAGAGCAAAAAGCAGAAGGAAAAGTGAAAAAACCGAATCGTAAAACACATTCCGAAAAGAGCGATTAAATAAGAGATACATAAGAGGTTAAGTATGCAGTTGGGTTAAGGGGTCTTCTCACTTTAGTCGCAAAAAGGCATTGTCATGATTTTTTTTGATAGGTTTATATTATAGACATTGATATAAAAGTTGTTACACTTAATGAATAAGCTTTCGAAATACATTTTTTGCAAATGTTGATGTATTTATGTAACTCAAACAAACTTTAAACGCGTTTTACCCGAAACGTTTTTCGACGGCTTGTTGATAAAATCTTCGAAACTACTGAACCGATTCTTATGAAATTTTAACCAGATATTCTTTACAACTATAGCTATAGCGCATATCAAGGATTTTTTTTCAAATATTGAGATTTACTATTTTTTTTGCCCAAAATTTCATTTTCGTCTATAAATAGTGACTTAAAGAAAGATTTAAAAAAATGTATTTCGAAAGTGTATTTATTAAGTGTAACAACTTTTATATCAGTATCTATAATATAAACCTATCAAGAAATCATGAAAATAGCCTTTTTTAGCGTCTAAAGTGAGAAGACCCCTTAAAGTAACACGAACGACATCAATTTTTTTACATCTCGTTTCTCTGTTATCTCCCAACGGCGTTGGTTCGCGAAAAGAGAAAAGGAGAATTCAGTTCGCCGTATAGACATTACAAGATGGCTTTTCCCTCCCTTCTGAAAAATTATTCGTTCACGATAAAACTAGGAAATTATTTCAAAGCAATATATCTGCCTTGCACTGATTGCGGCTCGATCGGTATTCACACCCCGCCTTGAGTTGAAGAAAAAATTATTTCCTGGAACGATGCTCGACGTCTTCGATGCCCGTATTTACAAAATACACCTCAGCGTTACGTCGACCTTTTTTACGTATTGAATGTAAATCGTCCACCAGAATATGCCAAAGCGATGATTTTCTTTTCTTCGTTTTATGAATACCAGGAAATTCAAAAGAGCCGAATAGCTAATTGCTCTATCATTATCCTTCTATATATCGACTGCATTTTTTAGTTACATAGTTGAGTGGTGTGAACATATATGGAACGAGGCAAAAATGGGCGGTCTAACCAGTAGCAGCTGCGTCTGCTTAGCCTCGAGGCGCACCACACTCTCGGCAACTGCATGGAGGTAGTCACGTGCAGGCAAGCCGTAATTTAGGCACTATGATCGTATGCATTTTGTAATGGAGTGTTACGAGACCTAACAAGTCAACGAGTAAACTCACTTCCATACTCTCACTCACAATATTTATGAACGTGACGAAAAATGAAAGTGCCCTACAAATGAGTCGGTTACTACGAGAGCAGGCAATGTGAAAGACCTTTTCGACACTAAACAGTGATTAGGTTGTTTTTTTTTCAACAAAATCATGCGAATGTCCGAACAATATAGGATTAATTTGAAAGTTTACCCTTATAGCTGTTGACCGTTTCGCCTTCCTTGCCATATGCAGTCATCTATTTCTCGAGTGAATGTAGTTCTCCCGAGGGGTCCTAGCCACGGCATCTAGAATTTATTACTGTTACCTCCGAAGGCCACAGGAAATTTGTACGAAGCGAATGTTCAAGCGTTGATGAATGGCTCGCTTTAACAATCTCGGTAGTGATATCAAGGTAAACTCCTTGCAGGGCCGAAAGTCAGCGTATTAATGTCATAATTAAAGCAACCACCAAACATGATAACGTTCAAGGATATACAGCAGATATAAAAAAAAATACAGGAACTTATTAAGTTTGAAGAAATATGGATAGAGAGGCCTCATACTATACGAGAGAATTCCGAAGATCGTTTGCCAGGGAGTTTAAAAATGGCTACAAATTCTTTTGGATGTGACAACTTTGATGACGTCTAAAAATGAATTCTAAATATTTTTAGGTATCTCGAACGTTCGTTGATAAATTGTACAATTAACGTGAATGAATGATTTCTTGACATCCGCTTTTTGCCATCTCTAATGAATTCAGGGGAGATTCGTGTAAATGAACAACTGGTGCTTACCTGCATGCACACCCTTCTCGCTCGTGAACATAACAGAGCTGCAAAAGCACTGTCCCAAGTCAATCCTCACTGGGACGATGAAACAACTTTCCAAGAAGCGAGGCGTATCATAATCGCCGAGATTCAGCACGTCACCTATAACGAATTTCTCCCTATTCTACTTGGCAAAGATGTAATGGAAAAATTCGGTCTCCTTCTTGAAAAACAGGTAAATCTCATGAAAATTGATGACATACCTCAAATCAGTATATAAGTGTCCCGTCATTTTATTACTGGTATGTGTTTTTTTTTTACATTTTAACACTCGATAAAAAAACAAATCAGAATTACTGGGACGGATACGACTCCACCGTAAATCCCGGTGTGATCGACGCTTTCGCCGCTGCGGCTTTCAGGTTTGGACACTCGCTTCTTCCCACTGCTGTTGAGAGATGGAGCAAGGCACACAAATTTATCGGTGAGTTAATGAAACGAAACAAAAAAGAAAACTACATTTTGAGTTTCGATAAGAATATAATCGACTGAATTTACAGAACTCAGTGTCACAATTTGCAGGCAAAATTAGAACGAGGATTTCATAGAAATAATTTAAGTTATTTGGTATTGTCTTATAAATGTTATTTATCCAAACGATTACTTAGCCTCGAAAAGACTGTCGGACCTCATAAGAAGACCTTACGACCTTTATCGAGCTGGCGTACTCGACGAATATTTCATGGGTCTGATGAATCAGGTTGCTCAGGCCATGGACGACTCAATAACTCAAGAGGTCACTAATCACTTGTTCAAAAAAGTAGGAGCGAGATTCGGTATGGATTTGGTCTCGTTGAACATGCAACGGGGACGAGAATTTGGTATTCCAAGCTACATGGAGTTTCGGTTGGTTTTTTCTCGTCCCTTTTTCTCATCCCAAATTATTGGGATGGATCTTTATTGATTCCTCTTTTTATAGAAAATTTTGTGGATTGCCCGGAGCCGACACCTTTGAGGATCTCTTCGGCAGCATGCCTAATGAAACTATCAGACGATATAGCTCGATTTTCCGGTAAGTTTCCCGCTCTACCTGGTTTCGTCATACAACATGCTTTTGATAAAAAAGAAACATTTAAATGTGAATAAAGAGATTCAAATTTTTGATGTCTTGCAAAAAACGTTCTCCATTGTTTAAAATTGCGGTTCAATATGTTATACTAAAAAAGGTCGAAATTGGGTGTTTTTTTGAAGGCATCCCTCTGACGTCGATTTGTGGTCGGGTGGGGTATCGGAAAGACCATTGCCAGGAAGTATGCTCGGACCGACTTTTGCCTGTGTAATAGCGACGCAATTCAGTTATTCGCGACGCGGTGACAGATTTTGGTACGAACTTCCGAATCAACCATCGTCCTTCACTCTCGGTAGGATTCTTTCCAATTATACAAATAAAATATACATTATTGATGTCAATACGAATATTTGTTTGTTTTACCACCGTCTGCTTTTCTATTCTGTCAAACCAGCAGCTGACTAAATAATCCAACTATAAATTACTTCGTTACTTTTGCTCTCATTCGCAGAACAATTGAATGAAATTCGAAAAGCCAGACTTGCGAGGCTCATTTGTGACAATACCGATCTTATCGACACGATACAGGTCTATCCGATGGTATTACCAGATCACGAGATGTGAGTAAATTAAACATTTTGTTTGTTTGCTAAATTAAAGTGAATCTTGAAAGGTGAACGAACGAACTTAGATCATAGGGAAATATGTTTTATTCCTTTGACTTGATCATCGAGATTCGAATAGAAATCCTAATTGAAAATTACGAACCGAAGATAGGCATGTTTTGTTATTTCATTATTACTAAGCAGCGATTCAAGCTATAACTTTTGTAACAACGTTTTGGCGGCCACATAATTTTTACGATTAGATGCACATCATTTTACCCTAGCAAATTAGGTGCCTATCAATTTACTATGAGAATGCCCAAGGCACTTTGGTAGGCATATTGGTTCAAAAAGTGCCGGTAAATGCCGATGAATGACGAACGTTAAATTTTATGAGCGCACAGAGAATGCCTTTCGAGTGCCTGTTAAAATGTCTATGGAAATACTGATACGAATGCCGGTCAGAATGTCTATGGAAATACTGGTGCGAGTGGCTGTTGAGTCTCGGCGAGAATGTTTTGCACTTACATTCCTAACCAAAATACATTTCGGTAAGATTTTCAAGTACTTCGTGTGGAGAAACAAGTCTGGAAAAAACCAATCATATTCAAGATTATCATGATATCAATTAGTTTGATTTTTTTTTTAAACAATTTTATTTCGTGACGAAGGTTTTAAGTTGTAACTGGAACTCAATTTTGGTTGGGATGGAATGAGCATACATCTTGGATACTACAACCAGTATATTACCATATGAAGTGCTCCTTCTTAGTTGGCTGGTTATTTATTCGTACTTTCGGCTTTGGGTATTCTGCAGCTGTCAGAAGAAATGGTGAATATCGAAAAATGCCGGTGAATGCCTAAAAAAATGTAATGCCAGTGAGTGCCTAACAAAGCCGGTGAATGACCAAAAAAATGCCGGTACTTCGGATACAAAATTCTGGTTTGGTGACTCTTCAGCACTTACCGTCACTATTTGAACCAGAATGCCTGCCAAAGTAACTATAAATGCCTACAATAGGCACGGCATTCAGCCAGTCACTTCAATAGGCATATCAAACGGCTTTCATTGGCATTTATCAAGGCACCCAATCTGGCTAGGGTACCTTTTTGTACTACGTGCAATGCAATGTATTTTAGTTTCGAAAACAATACTACCAAGGATTTCAGACACGAACGTAACCGAAGGAGTTATCACGTAATTACGTTAGGCAATGGAGCTCTACGATTTTTTCATGTCGAAGATCCAAAGAACCATTTGATGAGTATTGCAAAATATTCTGGATGACGTATGTGTTTCCAGTTGTTCGACGTTTTTTTGTGAAAATCGTGAGAAAAAGGATTGTTCGCTTGGTAGCAAAGACGTTTACGACGATTTCACGAGATGAAGTTTTATCTTTCGCGTCTTAATGTCACAACAGAAATCCACGAGTACCCTGTCGAAGCGGAATTTTACCTGGCATCGACTTCACCAAATGGGCCGAGTACCCAACGACGAGTTCCGCTGCTCAATACGTGAGTAACATTGCCGAACAGTACGGGCAATTGGGTAAATAAGTCGATTACTTTAAGCGCGCCACCATAAACTTCATACGTCGTATATCAAAGAGATCCATTGCGGGTCGAGAGCACGCAAAATGAAAATAAACTGAAACACGTCGTAAAATCGCGGTCATGAAAATTTGGAAAAAAAACTTGAAAAAAATATGCATTATCATTATAAATAAACGGTGTAAAGTCTTGTACTTGGTAATCATTGTTTTTGTCGCATGCATGCAAGTCTCTTAATCCGTTCATGCTTATTTGTATCCAGATTAATTCATTGTTTACTGAATAATTAAATGCAATAAGTAAATCATAAATTGTAATTTATATTGATCCGCTGCGACACACGTATATCGTGCAGCCGTACTTAATAATAATAAACAAACGGTTATAGTCGCAAATACCGAACTAATTAAACTTATTTGTCAAAAATTTGTCAAAAATTTTCACTATATTATCACTATATATTCGATCGTCATGCATGAGTGAATCTTCGTAGGCTCACACACGATTCGGAAATGTGCATGGGTATCGTTCGGATTTAAGCTGACAAGAAATGGTGTTGTAATAAAATGATAACGGGTGTAGATTATGAGAAAAAGAAAGTATCTGATTTTTCTTATAGATAATCATGCAAAAGAAAAATATGTTCTGTGTAAGAAATTGATACGATTGAATGTTTGTTCGAACGCTGCCCGTTTCAGATTAAGACAGGATGTACAATTACTCATGTAATACACGTTAAACACACAAGGTGTTCCTTTTACACTATATAAACCTATTAAATATTGCGTTTCGAAACAAAAACTTAAAAACTCCAACTCTACTTGATCCAATCAGATCGAATCTTTTTCCAATCTCATTCTCATTTCTCGTGTTTCACACCACGAGATTAGTCGTTACTAATTATCGTTTATTGTCATCGCCCGATTAATATTTCAACATGTACTAAAGAATTTTTAATAACAAATTGAATTTTTATTGATATTTAATTGACTACGTGCTGATTGACATTTAACTGTGCATTGAAGATAAATTGTCAACACTTTAGCATATTGTCGACTTTCATTTGATAAAGTGTTTATCACTCTTATTTTCATCGTTGACTACTATGTCTCAATACATCGTGTTGTACCGTAGAAGTTTGCAGACGAGCATTTGCTCGACGTAACCGGAAGTCCTGCGATACTCTCTGATACTCCATCAGAGAGTTTAGGCATCCATCAAGTCGAACGTGCCTATCGTATCTTCCTCGAGAATGTTGACAAGATCTCGACATATCTCGGGCTCGCGGACAGTTACTGAATGGTGACGGTTACATTGATCACAGTCAGCTTGATAGCAGATTCTAACGCAACACACACCAACTACATTACACGATTTTCCAGGCATTAGGCGCCATTACTCAATAAAAATGATTACACAATACACATATTCATATACGTTTATATATGGCGTGGCTAATAAGAGAAAGTCTGTAAAAACCTGCTTGAATTAAATATCGATATTAATCAACTCATCTACCTTTATCCGAAGACTGATACTTTTGATATTTTTTCAGTGCATTACACGGTAAAAGTTTTTAGTGAAAATCTGTGAATTCCTTCAGGATCTTTAAGCGTATCATGCGGGAAATAATCTTTTCAGATACACCCATTTTCACAATAAGTTTATACGAAAAAAAAAGCAATCGGGAAAATAAAGATCATTTTATTTTCCGAGAAACATAAAACGAGTTTTTTGATCCTGTTACTATTATTAATGTTAACCAACTAAAACTACATCTAATACTTAACTAGAACGTTTTGGGGCTTTCGATTTTTTTCCCATTGGCCACGCGATATTTTACTTACCTGATAAAAGTATTATCGTTAAGTATATTTAATGTAAATACACAATCGCAGTGGGACAAATGATTTTTTTTATAACGACGATACGGGTTTTTTTTGTGCAAAACTTTTTTCGGTACTTTTTTCAAAAGCATCCCCGTCATCGTCTCATTTCTTTGGGCCACTGCGAGTCTTTAGAATACGACGTCAAAAATTGTAGAGTGATTTTATCGTTTATATACACAATGTCCTGTACATAATAATAATCGCCTAGAAATAAAGTCTCTTTCGCAAGAGTGCCATGAATCAAATTTTCAACTGTCTTCTTATCGATCTTCGCCGGCTTTATGTGCTACGAATACCACCGAGTAGCGGAGTGATTAATTGCTGAACTTTCACATCGAAGTACCAGTAACCACAGTAAGGTATTTCGTTTGAGGTATGATGATCGTGGGAGGTATATTTTTTTAATAATCAATTAACTGCTCTTCAGTGCGGTTCAATATTCAAAATCATTTCCGGAAATATGTATCCATTGACCGAAATTGATAAATAATTCATGAAAACGAAGTGCAATATGTAAAAATATTTTCACACGGTGTATTTTCATCGTGTTTTTTGTTACAAATAATTCAAATGATGACCATTAGATATTATTACCATAGTTCAATACTGTGACAAAAAACACGGTTTAATTAATTTATAGAATTTATTAGTACGATCTGACATTGCTTTTACTCTATCATAACGCAACGATTATCTTAAAAGAGGTTCATCTCACATTTTACTATGCCCAAAAAATTGTGTAAAATATTCAGCAACCGATTGATACTTCAACCATTACGATAAAAAAATCGGATTCGCATCGAAAAAACAGCACGCGATAATTTTTAAATGCAGTGAACTCATAATTAAGCTGGTAAAGAGAAAAATAAAAAACGTTTCTTGTGTGTATCAAATGCGGGGCTTGTGGATATATTCCTCGAGCTTCATAATACTATCCTATTTAATAAAAAAAAAAGGTTTATTTTGGAGCAACAATTTCAATACTTTTCTTCTCCTACCGATTTTACACGTCGAGATAAATCGAGCTGAAATTAAATCTAGAGAAATTTTCAAACAAATTCGATAAAACTAGAAATAATTATAAAATCAATATCAATGGTTTGCAAATTGTTCGACCGCCACAATGACCAGAATCCAAAATATTACTCAAGAGCCCACCATTTATTTCGAAAACTCCAAGTTACGCCAACATCTACGATTATCAGGGACAATCGACGAATACAAATCGTTCGACCGAAATCGGAAGTGGAACATCTCTGTTCATTCCGGAATAGCCGAAGGACACAAAACGGTATAATTTCGATGATATACGCTCAGTCAAAATGATGGATTATACGGAACAACATGAGGATATTTTGAAAAAGAGCGGTGGCAACGTGGCTAAAGTACAAGACGTGATCGTTGATACAAATCGTCATGATCCAATAGCCCGTGGCGACGTTGATAGCATTGATGTCGTTGACCGTGATGGACCGGTACCTAACAAAATCTTACCTACCATCATGGAACCCGGAAAAGTTCGCGAAATGAAGGCAGAAGTGAAAGTACCATTGATCGGTACAAGGCCGCTCGCTCTAATGCGGAAAAATACGTGAATCAGTCGTCCCAAAATCTCAAAGGTACCGTTAATAACAATATGTTGAAAAAGAAGGCACATTCGTAGAAAAATGATAACAATAAGATCAGAAATCAATCGAGTTTTGTAGAAAAAATAAACGTAATTTTTTTTTAACAAGCTTTCATTTAAAAGGCACTGCACTAAAAAGTAAAGAATAATGTTCAGTAAAATTGAAAATCAAAACAGTATAACTGCAAAAAAGTCCCTTCCTTAGTCACTCATCCTAGGTGCAAGTACTTGAAAGATACATAAAAGTAGATATTTAAAAAATATGAAATATAATTTTTCAAAGCTTGAGGCGTCAAACGTCATCAGGGGACGTACACAAATTACGTAACGCAAAATTTCCAAATTTTTTGCATTGCCCACCTCCCACCTTCGTCATCAGACCAGCTCCATGGTACCATATTATTGCATTCTCACCGAAGTTACATAGGTATGCCAAATTTCAGTTCAATCGGATGCCAAATTTCAGTTCAATCAGATGGCCAGAAAATGCTTGAAAAATTGATTACAAATTTCGAACCGGAAAGACAGACATACGAACAAAGCAAGTTGAATGAAAGCTTGTAAAAATAAACATCAGTACACGTTACCGATCATGATAGAAAAAGTTGTTAAGATCCACGATGGGATCCGCAAACGTAATAAATACTATAACAACCCAATTTCAGGTTTTGGGCCGGGTCATTTTCACATTGCTGATTACATCCAACCCTATGATTTTCACGACGCATTGAGAAGTGAGAAAATGTATCATCACCAATCTACTAGTGATGTAATTAGTCATGATTACACAAAATTATCGCGCTGATACTTTATCCAAATGATACGAACAATTGTGGGCCGACACATCGAAAGGTTTTTTGCACATTTTGCGGATAAGGATTCTTTCCAGATGATGGACCTTAAATACGGAAAATCTGGTTGCTTCGATGGAAAATCTATGCAGCAAAAATCGTATGATATGCGCTATAGCCATTAACATACTGAATCTAAAACCGTTCGATTTTTTCATTTCGGATAATCCATCTCGAGATTTTATCAACAGCGCAGACCTACAATTTTTTAGGACCTTTTTTTAACTACCATTTTCGTTTAGAGATAGTGACTTAAATAAATAAAAAAAAAGTATTTCGAAAGTGTATTTATTAAGTGTAACAACTTTCATATCAATATCTATAATATAAATCTATTAGCGTCTAAAGTGAGAAGACCCCTTAAAAATCATAGATCACAAGAATAAGGAATTAAGAAAGACTGAGAAAAAAAATAACTGTGAAATTAGAACTCAGGAATACCCTTTTTCCTCTAAGAAAATTGTGGACAGGCTGTGAGTATAGTAGGCAGAAGATTGGCAAACAAAAAATGACTAATCCTTCCAGCATTTATTATGTCGATATTTAATGATTTTGTCTAAACAAATGTATTTAATTCACCGACAGAGAAAGGCATTGTTTGTGCATTTGAACTTAGAAAAAAATCGCACTATTATTCGCTGTCAAGCAAATCATGAAAATACTTTCAAGTCCCATAGTATATTCGGATATGCATTTGAAAATCAGTGTTATATTTTTCTCATGACAAGGAAAAAGTATTCAGAAAATAAAACTTCACTCATAACGGTTTATATACGTGCTATTCGAAATATTTTCAAGGCCACATTGGGACTCTGAAAAATCTTTCATTTGGTATATTTGAACATTTTCGTTCTCCAGTTTTTATCACATTGAACGTCGGTCAAAATAATTCCTAAAGCTGTGCTATTCGCGCATCTTGAAGATGTTCCACGTATTCCGCCTCGACAAATGCAGATTTCAATGGACTAAAGTAAATGACCGGCCTTGGAGAACTGTTGCCAATTTCCGCACAGGAAAGATCGAATGGTTTCTATTTTCGGTTATTCATTTGCAAGTATACATATATTCGAGGTAAGCGAATCAAACGTGATCCTACTCTACGACCTAGAGAATCCAACATTGGATTCCATTCGGCTTCCCCCGTATGTTTGCGATTGTTATATTCAGCAGAAAAAATGGTTGCTGGTGCTTTGGGGCGAGTGAAATTTGAGAATTTAATAGGATAATTCTAGGATCCATTCAAAGGAGAGTTTGATGGTAAAAAGTGATACTTAACAAATTAATGTTCGAAATGAATGTAACGAGAATCCAGTCGTTGGATGAAAATAAAAAGGATACAGAATACGAATATCTTATCGAAGTAATTAGTCAAACAAGGCGACAATAAATTGGAAAAAGAGCCATGCAATAAAAGTGATTAATAGCGAAACAATTGATAGGACACTTTTTTAAGTTGCCGTTAAAACAAGACGAATATATCATCGAAGCGTGTCTCCTGGAGCCTGTGGTAAATACTTCCTGAGCGTTGAGTGCAGGAAATGAAATTATTGCGAATTAAGGGTGAACGAGAGGGTGTGCAGGCAAACCAGAATCGTCTAGTATAAAAGCGCTGTTTCGACGAGATTCCAGTATCATTCGAGTTTCTCCGAGAAACCAACAGACTTCAACTATCACAAGAAATCGTCTCAACTATTTAGGTAAGTACAAAGAGCCAGGTACCTACATCCCGAATAGTTCACTTGTACCCTCCTCCAAACACCGAACGTCTGCAAATACCGATGAAGATATTTTTTGTGTCAGTTTTTAAGTGTAGTAGAAGGTGCTTCTTTTCATACCCAAAAAATACCAAACCTTTAATAAAAATTAGTGGTGGAAATTCATATTACAACCCAAACATTTTTTGACATTAAGAACGAGCAATAAATGATTTTCGATCAACCAACCAGCCGGCAAAAACAATTCCAGATATTTTTAGTACACACGTAACAATGTTTACGAAAGTCGTCGGTATACTTCTAATAATTACTTGTACTTTTTTTAAAAAACATGTTTGACACTCTTTTTCTCTCATTGTGCTAAAAGATGCCCATCTTCGTTCTCGAAGAAGTGCCCATCTTCGGATTTTAATATAAGTTTGGCTTAGTTAAAAAAAATTATACATCATATTCAACGAACCACACATAGTGACGATCAAAATCATTCTTAAGCAGAGTACGAGGTAATTCACAAAAAATTCTTCAAGTACCACGATAAATAACGAAACAATGTGCGAAGAAAAGAAAAACTTGAAACTGTCGTTGGGAAGAAAATAGTTAAAAATGCTTTTTACTTCACGATTGAATGCTTTTTTCCGTAACGTTAGAAAAATGTCGAGCTTCAACAGAACACCCTAGGCGCATAATAATATAAGGCTGCAATACTTTGTATACCCACGACTCTTCCCGATGATCTTAGTCTCGAATTTCTGCACGGTTTCCTGGACTCGACAGGTGCAATGTGAAAAAAAAAGAATCCATATTTATTCATACCTGCGCACAAAGAGAACGCGGAAGTATCGAGATTCCGGTTGTAAGAGGCGAGTGAAAAAAGAAGTAAAAAAGCGTATCACATCGGCCAGGCGCCGTACCGGTGAGACGAGGCGGGTGTACAACTGCTAAATAGCCTTCGGCCAATATCCTACCGGCAGTGATATTCGAATTATTAATTACATGTACACATATACATATGACAAATCCGCAACACACGTACACTTATTTACCATGGGTATACGTATATATATATATATATATATATATATATATATATATATATATATATATATATATATATATATACGTAAACTTAACATATTGGCCGATCTGGTGTTGAGACTTGATAAAAACGGCAAGTAGCGTCGAACCTTCGAATAGCTCTCTCGGACTCTGTGACCGATCGAATCTTGGGACTCTTCAGTTACACCGAACAAGTCCCCGAGTTCCTTCGTACGTTTTCTTTATCCGCGAGGATGCGAACTTTCAGTGCATTGATTCCAATCCAAATTGAACAGTGTGATCGGTTTGACCATCGTTGTACTATCGTTGGCAATAAGAAAACGTTTCACACCAACGTCAAAAACAAAGAACGGGCAGCTATGTGCCCAAGTGGAGTTTGAAAACGCGGAAAAAAATCATTGGTAAACTTGGCGAAGTACGTTGATCAGGGAATTGTCCTATTTTCCCTCACTAGTCGGATTGTGAGTCGAATTGATTTATTGACATGTTTATTTTAGCAATGGGCAAGCGAATCATTCTGCTCTTCTGCGTCCTCCTCGTGGCTACTCTTTTTACAACAAGGGTGAACGCGAACCGTGTTGGTTAGTATATTTGTCGATTTCATCATTTTTTTGATCATTCACTATGATAATAATGGTAATAATAATGACGCGTACGGATATGCAGAAATATATCGAGAAAGAGCAGTGACAGTCATTATTCGTTAGGATTGATGAATGAACTGTAAGTTTTTTGAGGTTTTTTCCTGCACATACCGGTGATAATGGTCATTTTCTCATTTTACGGGGAATATTGTATTCCGAACGAAATTTTGCATTTGTTCGATGAAGAAAATAAATGTTTGGTTCATTAGGAATAAAAGGAATTCCTTAATTCATTTAAATCGCAATCTCAGCAATGTTGTAATTCGGGCAAGGTTCCAGGTTCAATCTCATCTCATATTCTTGAAAGTATAAACTGTCGAAAAAGGCAAAAAAAAATCGATTTTTTTAAAGTGTCACACTGGTACAGCCCCTTAAAATGTAATATCTCGAAAACTATTGCGAGTGGCCAAAAATTCCTTCAGGGGTCGTCTAAAAATATTAAAAGGAAGGTTTGTGCAAAATTTCAGCTCGAACGGAGAGGGGTGGGGGCATTCGGAACCTTATCCTGTAATTCTTTATAAAAAGTAAAAGTAAAATGTGGGAATTAATAATTATTATTTTCTGCTATCTCATATTGTAAGGAATGACAATCTGAAGTAACAATAATTATTTCGCGTATTCCTGATATGTACAGATTAACAAGTACCCAATTAATTGAATAGAAGTTTAACCCACACAATGCGTTTTTCACTGCCAGTTTCATGCTCATTCGTAAGTTTCCGTATTATCTGACGCTTTGCTTGTGAGACAGCAATAAAAAGTCTCATTTCCGTTATCCAAAACATTCGCTGAGATCGCCAGTAAAAGCTTCGGCAACGACGAACGTAAAAAAATTGATTGACCAATGAATGAGTTTGATAAACGAGAGCTCAATCGATCAATGGCACGCAGGTACTTGCATGAGGAATTGCGCCCAGTGCACAAAGATGTTCGGACCGTACTTCGACGGGGAACTGTGTGCCGATACGTGCGTCAAATTCAAGGGAAAAATGATCCCGGACTGCGAAGATGAGAACTCGATCGCTCCATTCATCAGCAGATTGGAAGATATATAGATACGGATTTCACCTCGATCAACGAACTCTCCAAACGCTCCCTAGGCCCGCACACTTCACTGCGCATTGTTCTTCAATTCGTCATCTTCGAACTTCAGCCGCAAAAATAATGATTTATTTATTTCAATCTTTCAATAACGAGTGACTCACGATGAAGAAAGTTCGGTAAAGTGTGAAAAAACCCAGGCCTGTGAATCTAGTCGCATACACAATGCTTGGAAACTTTGAGCATTTGAATAAATGCAGTATACATTCTATAGAACGTCAAAAGCTCGATACAACTTTAGAAAGTTTATCACGAGTCAACCAATTGATACGGGTTTTTAATTTATTCAACGTCGAAACTCATGAAGAATGTATATGTATAAATATCAATATGTACACGTAGTTAACCAATTGCAAAACCGTCATTTTAATTTGCCTGAATAAAAGTTCAAATCAATAGACGCCCAGTAATACACAATGTAGACATGTCACTGTATAACACAACGTAAACGGCGCTAATTAACCTGAATTTTTGCAAGCTTGTACAAATATCTTACGTTATATCTAATGATTTACTTTATACCTGTTGTATGTATTTCCCGTCGATTTTATATGTTGTGCCTCAACTTTTTGTGATCCTCTCAAGTGGTACAAAATGCTTCTTTTTCTAGAAAAATATGCGATCGTTCGATATGATTTTCGAATCGCGGATGTTGAAAAAAGACTTTGGATGCCAATTTAAATGTGTCAATCTTATGTATTTATTTTTACAATTATAATGTATGCACAAAGTAATAAAAAAATAACTCGGACCTTTTTTTTTCTATCATAACAAATTCCTCCTGATCCGCGCGTACACACACACATGTCGATCGGAGCAGAAAGCTTATTTGTTCTGTGACATTGACTCTTTAAAAAAACCGCTTTATTTATACTTCTACTAATGCACTGATGGGATTTTTCCTCTCAATCAACCAGGTGATGAAGGCGTTGTGGAACACTCGGGTATTGTAGATAACGTTTGTTTCAATTCAATTTGTTGAATCTGGAGTACGGATGGATATCGTTATTGGTGTGTCTACTCTACCATGGATCTTGCCAATATTGGGACTCACTTTTTGACGCAGAGCTTTCTCGTTCAAGGCTGCCCGAGTAAGCAACTGCTTGACTTTGTCGAGTAACGCGGACTTGTGAGCGAGCTGCTCTTTGAGTACTCCAATTTCCCCAGAAGTATCATCTTCTTGTCGGTCCTTTTCTAGCATCAATATTCTCTGCTCTGCCAATTGAAGATCCGTTTCCAGAGCTACGACTCGTTTTTGAGCCAATTCGTAATGCCTTTCCAAAGGTGAATCATCCTCGAGTTTGATTGCTCTAGTCTGCGAAGTTATATTTCCAATCGAATTCAAGTTTTTTTTTCCGATTACTGTCGATGCAAAAGTAATTGTTGAAATATTGCTTTATAGGTGAAATAATTTCGTACCGTTCTCATTGGACGATGACCTTTCTTCGCGTTTTCCTTCAATAGCTTATTCTCCGTTTGAAGTTTCTCTATGACTCGCTTCAAAATGAATACTGTCTTCTCTAATTCCATCACAGACTTCTTTGGCTCGGACAAATTCTGATCCGAACAATGGGACGTTGATTGCATCGATTTCTCATTTTTCAACAATTTCACGTATCTGTCAAGCAATCATGACAGCAATTAATATAACTCAGCAAGTGATAAGGGCTAAGGTCTTGGTACTTTGAATACTTTTGCGTGGGCAAATTCAATTAATCGCTTTTTGAAATCGAGGTAGTGTATCATATCCACGAAAATATTAAGCAAAACCACAAATTCTAGCGAAAAAATGTTAGAGTGCGCGTAAGTGCCGATGGTAAAAATGAAGATTATGTTTTTAGCGAATGTACTTCTCCAAATGCTCGACTTTTTCCTTAAGTCGCGGATTCTCGAGACTCATCTTCTCAATCTCCATTCGAAGCTCGAAATTTTCACTTTCCAAACGGGTGTTGGCTTTTTCCAAATTCTCTTCAGAGCTCTCTGATCTTTCGAGCTGATCAACGAATGGGTGGTCCTGGCAGAGAAGTGGGAAATTAGAAAATGGCTCGATTAAACGATATAAAATATTGTTTGCGAAATTTCTAACGATTCCTTCAAGGATTAGAGTAATTTGCCAACTGTTAAAACCTTTGATAAGTTTAATTAAATAAATTTAATACAAAGATTGGAAACGTTAAATCTGATCAATGATTGCACAGCTCAACAGCCACTTTTTCTCACAAAACTGTTTTTTTCTTCTACTTATCTCTATACTGATCCTATTTTGACACTTAATATTGATAATCTACGTAAGAAACACGGAAATATACAATGTTTTGATAAAATCGTATTCTAGTGAAAAATGCAAGCTTTTCTAAATATTTTTACATTGAGTAAGCTTCTTTTTCGTGACTTTCTTGAGTGAGACTTGTTGAGGCAGTCACGCATCAAACTCCAAACGTAACCAGCCATCATGTGTGTGTCCCATCTTCCATTATTTGTATGTCTTTTTCGAAGCGTTCTCCTTGCACTGCTCTAAAGGAGCCAAGATTTTCCGCGAATTTATCTTGATCCTTCACTTCTATCCCGAAAAAAGAAAAAAGCACCTTCCACGGAATCTGTAATTGTTTTTCTAATTCTTTAAATAACATACTCTCCGCATATATAACAAAATGTATCAGGGTAGTTCGAACGAGCTTGTCTTCGCATTGCTGCCTCCGACATGTCACGAAATTAAATTGTAACAGCAAATAATAAAAAAAAAATCTTAAATGACCTGCTTACGACACCCATGAGATAAAAATTCATTTGAAAACCCTGTATAGTAAGTTGGAATATAGGTTGATATAGGTCTCACCAGTAGTCATTTTGCAAAAAATCATGGGCATTTTTCCGGGACCGACACTTTTTTTTGTTGACTCGTGTTTCTTTAATTGTCACTATTTAGTTGAATATCAATGACGGGAAGATGATGATAAAGATACAAGGGATTAGAGAGGTTGAATGAAACGTTTGAGAAACCTCGGCTACGGATTCCCGTGCAGTCATCAGTCTTCTTTGCTTCTCCAAATTGTGAGCAGCCTGACGAGAATGCTCAGATGTCAATTGATCCGTAAGTTGCTTGACCCGATCGCGAAGAGTTCGACATTCGTTTTGCAGTCTCTCGACAATGTTGGCCCGCGTATCATTAACAGGTGAAGTGAGATCACTTGCGAAACATGCATTTTCTAATCTCAGTTTACTTCGCAGATACCATTTTTCTCGTTCCATGCACAAAACGACGGCCCTCAATTTCTCGTGATTCGCATTCAACTTGTTGTACTCTTCGACTTTTTCTTGAAGCTTTTTTTTCGCCACTTCGGCAATTTTCTGCCACTTTTTTTGTTTTTCCCAAAGCGCTAATTCTTCGGCCGTCTAGTTTGAAAGCGTAGGCGTTTATTTTATATTTTATTAAAATCAAAATCAGAAAGAAACGATAAAAAAATCCTACTTTGACTCTTTTCGCTTCCTGAAGTCGATACTCTCTGTCTAATTGAATGCGAGTTTCGTGCAGCTCTTCCTCCAGCGCTTTTAATTTTCGCTCGAGCTGCGTCTCCCGGTTCGAGACCTTTCTCTCTTCCGTCTTTTTCGCCATGTAAATTCGACTTAATCTTTCTTTCAGCACGGTAATTTGACCCTTGTGCATTTTTTCCTTCTCATTTTGGGATTTTATTTGACGTTTCAAATGATCGAGCTCCGATTGAAAATGATTCGCCTGATCGCGGGTTAGTGTTTGGGCCATCTCTTGCATCTTCGTGGAACAATTATCGCGAACCACTACAGGTTGAGATAAAGTCATTGTCTCCATTATCTCGCATTCGGTCTGCAAACATTAGGAAAACGAAGAAAAAATTAATTAATTACAATTATGAATTCTTAGCTTTTAGCAATTTGGGATTTTTTTTCACTACCTGCAATTGTTGATACGAGACACTCAATTCGTGTATTTTATTGTCACGCTCTTGCAGCTCTTTGACCAAAGAAATATTTCCTTTAGCTAATTGCATCCGATTTTCTGATAATTGTGTCCTCAGTGTATCAGCCTCGGTTTGCCATTTGTTCAATTCTAGTCGGTAACTTTCCAATTCATTTTTGTGCTGTTCTTCCAACCTAACGATAATCGCGAATAAATGTGAGTTAAACGATCTACTCACTTTAGACGCTAAAAAAGGCTATTTTTATGAATTTTTTGGATACCTTTATATTATAGATATTGATATAAAAGTTGTTGCACTTAATAAATACACTTTCGAAATACATTTTAAAAAAGAAATATTTATTTAAGTCACAACGTATAGACGAAAATGGTAGTTGAAAAAAATGTTCTAAAAAATTGTAAGTCTGCGCTGTTGATGAAATCTCGGAGATGGATCATCCGAAACAAAAAAAATCAAACGGTTTTAGATTCAGTACGTTAATGGCCATAGTGCATATCATACGATTTTTGATGTATGCAAAAATAACAAAATGGGGGACATTTTTCGAAAAAAACGTGTTTTTTCACCGTTTTGGCAAAAAAAATAGTAAGTATCAAAGTTCAAAAAAATCCTTGTTATACGCTATAGCTATAGTTGTAAAGAATATGTGGTTCAAATTTCATAAGGATTGGTTCAGTAGTTTCGAAGATTTTATCACCGAGCCGTCGAAAAAGGTTGTCTCGAGAAAAACGCGTTTAAAGTCTGTTTGGGTTTCATAAATGCATAAAAAAAATGTAACGCATTTCTGAAGTGTATTTATTAAGAGTAACAACTTTTATATCAATATCTATAATATAAACCTATCAAAAGAATTAATGAAAATAGCCTTTTTAGCGTCTAAAGTGAGGAGTCCCCTCAATTTGTTTTTGTAGATGAAATAGAATTTTGAGCCCAATTTTCCGAAAAAAAAATTTGTTTACCAAAAAATATTTATATTCCCAGTGTGTAAACAGAACGAGAATAGAATAATTAGTCCAGCTCCGTTTTAATTTAAAAAAAAACGAGAACAGTATTCTTAAGGGGTTACCGCCACTTGCGATTTTGAAAAAATCGATTTTTTTTATTGCATTTTTTGAAGTATAATTATCTGAGAATATGTCCTGAAAATTTCAAGTCGATCCGAACAAAATTGACTGAGATATGAGCGTTGAAAGAGAAGAATCCGCGTTGAAAGAGCGTTGAAAGAGAAACTTTAAACGCGTTTTTCTCAAAATGGCATTTCTGAAGTCGGTGACCAAGATTACTCGAACACTAATGAACCGATCTTCTTGAAATTTTGCAGGCTTATTTAATACATAAAAATGTAGTCTTTAATCGTTCGATTTTTTTTTTCGAAAAAAAAAATGGCCGTTTTATAGCCAAAAAACGGCCGTTTTTTTTCGTTAAAATCGAACCATTAACTTTGACTGTCCGCCATTTTGTGAAAAATGAATATTTTTTAAAATCCTTCGATTAAAGACTAGTTTATACTTATATTTGACTAAATCCATCCGCATTTTTTTTTCAGATGATCCACTTCGCCGCAATGTTGGTCACCGCAAACCGTGTATATAAAAACATTATTTCATTGACGGCCGTTTTCCACGAAACAGTGTAATATTTTTCAATAAAAAAATTACCGAAAGTTCTTCAAGATGTGTTCTTTAAGATGGTATATTGATCGATTAAAAAAGTTTTGTAGTTTTCTTTAAAGAAATTCATGAAAAAGGCCTTTTTTGCGCTACAAGTGGGGGTAACGCCTTAAAAACGTAAATATTTGTAGAAAAGATTTTTGTTCACTCCGCAAATACTGACCGCTCTCGCATGTGATCCATATGTCGCAATCTCTCTTCAGCCAGGCGATGCCAACGTTCGGCAAGTTCCTTTGCGATATTTAACTCGGCCTCGAGAGTCGAACATTTTTCAGCCAATCTCGCAATTTCCTCCTCAGTCTCGTTATCCGACCTCGTTACTTTGATCGGTTCGTCGAAAGTTCTCGAAGTTGCCGGTGCACTCACCGGCAGAATTTCTCGTCTTTTTGCGGTTTCTTCCTGCAGCCGGAAAATTTCGTCGCGCAACACTTTGATCTCTCGTTGAAAACATGCGGCGGCGTTGCTGTGTTCGTCTCTGTCATTTTTCAACAAATTCTGATAGCGCTCTATAGTCTCCTCCTTCTGATCGAGAATTTTTCGCATACTACTTATGGTAGATTTGAATGCGACGCTGTCGATGCTCTCGCGGTTCGACTCGTCGATTTTTTTCCATTCTGCTTCAGGTTCGCTGGTACGAGACAATTGTGCATTTTTTTCAGCAATCGTTTCCTCGAGAGCCCTGATCTTAGCCTGATATTCGATCATCTGTGATTCGCACGTTATCAACGTGGCTGATCGTTCGGAGGCCAGAGCCAATGCCTGATCCAATTGCTCTCTGATCAACCGAATCGATTCCTCATCAGAGTCTCTCGCTTCGACAGCTTGGACGGGCAATACTTCCGGTAACTTTGACACAACGATTTTCGCACCAAAGTCGAAGGGTTCACTCTGAACTTCCTTCGATTGATTCTCTACTCGTGTTTGAGTGCAGACCGCTATCTGTTCGACTTTCGTTTCGCTTCGGGGCTCAGAAGCCGATGAAGTCGTCTCAGGCTTTTTGTACCACGATCTTTGAATGTTTATCATCTCGTATTCCATAGCTGTGATCGTTGATTGGTACCGGAGCGATTTGTCGTTCAGAAATTTCAGCTCGTTCTCTAACTGATTTATTCGTCGGTCCAGACGAAGAACCTGGTCAAGGAAACGCGATTAAATTGATCCATTATTGAGCTGTATTTTAAGCATCTGGGTTGTTCGATTGTAAACGCCGTATACCAGTGTGAACACCCATTTTCAAAGTGTTTTTTTTTGGAAATTTACTTTAGAGAAACGGTTGAATCTACAGTGTGAGTATTTTACAGTTATATTTGTACACGTTTGCGGTGACAGCTTCCTTTTTTTTAAAGCCTTTTATTTGAAATTTTAGATGTTATGTCATGCTGCACGTTTTCCTCAAAATAACATTTTTTAAATCGGCGGGTATTTTTCTCAGCAACTACTGGAGCGATCGACTTGTAATTCTGCACACATGTAGAGAACATGTCGGGCTATCGTTCGGACCTTCATCGATTTGATTGCTCTATTACTACTATGTCTCCATGCTGCGAGGGAAAATTATATTGTAAAAATCAGAGTACTCTTTGTCAAACACCGTTATTTCGTACATTTTTTTCTCAATCTTTTTATTAGTGAGCCGAACAATAACCGTGTTCGTAAAGAATTTAATTTTAAGAAATGGTTTGTTTTAGATGACAAGGACGGCCGCAATGACAACCCGCGACGATAAGGAAATTTAACGACATCACCTGCCAAAAATCACATGTCATGTCATTACGAATAAAATGCTTTAAAAAATGCAAGGTGTTACTTCAAATATGTATGAAATACTAACACTGTAGATGTAACCGTTTCTTTCAATTTAACTCCCAAAAATTCACCTTGATAATAGGTGTTCGCACTACAATATGGCCTTGACGGAAACACCAGAGGCAATCGAATGTTTAGTAATATCAAGATGAAACATATAAAAAAATGGCTTAGCTTCGTATCGAGATGTATGAGAACAAAACGTAATTTATAGACTAGTACATTTTATGGAAGGCATTTTCCCGTGGGGTCAACTTTTATTTTGCCAATTTTAGCCAACATTATATTATATAAGACGTAAGGCTGGAAGAATGATGAATTTTTCACCTCGTGGTAGTACAGACTTACGTTCATGTTGTATTGAGAGTTTTCCGAAAAGTATTCTATGATACTCTCGACATGACTACTACCAATTTGTTCTTCAAGAATATCTTTCAATTTTGCAACGGTTTCCAGACGATCCGAGAGCATTTCTTTATGCAATTTCGCGCTTTTTTTCAATTCTTCAGCTTCTTCAAGTTTTTCATCGATTTCGGCACGATTTTCAAGAATACTTCTCAACATCGTGTCAAATCTATGCAGTGCGGTCAAAGAAGTCGAACCGGCGTATTGGCACCGCAGGAAATCTATCACATCTTCGTAAGATCTGTAAAAAAAGTTGTATCGACTTTGTAAGTGGCTCTTGTTTTGATGAAAAAAAAAAAACAATTTTAGTCACATCATTCATAAATGACGAGCAGTTACTAAAACCTACTAAGTACGGACGTTTAGGAAAAATATCTGCAAAAAGATAATCGACTTATGTCAAGCGAGTTTTCTGAAGCGTAAAACAGAAAATATATATATTTTCCGTTTTACGCTTCAGAATTGGGTATATATTTTTTTTGTATCATATTGCCGACAAAAATTAAAGTTTAACTGCACAGCCGGAAGTGCACGGATTACTTTTCCCCTTGATTCGTGAAAAATTGCGGTATCTTAGAGACGGTATTGATCATCAGGTGGTTTTTCCACCAGATTGGAGATGCACCGGCTCAATAAAAAATAATATCATGAATAAAGTACCTGCATCGAGTTGCACAAATTTTCCGACAATCCTGCAACTCCATTTTCGCGTTGTACAGTTCTTTGTTCGTACACTCCAAGTCGGCGCGTAGATGTAAAATTTCATTTTCGAGCTGAACTTTTCTCTTGCTCAATTCGACTTCGTTGCTCTTACAAATATTTAGTTCAAAGCCTAATCTCGCTATGGTCTCTTTATCATCACTTATCGCATGTAAGTCAAGAATTTGATGTCTGAGACTGTCCAATTCGAATATCCTCAACGAATTCGTCGTAGAATGCATCTCGATTTCTTCTCGAAATATTACCAAGCGTCTCGTTAAACTTTTATTCTCAAACTCCAAAGCTCGGATACGTTCTTCGTATTTTTCATTGGTCTCATTTGTCTCCTCATTGACCAAGTTCTTAGATCTTACTTGGCTGGAAAGCTGTGCCTGCAAATCTATCAATTGTTGTCGAAGCTCTAAATTGATTTCCGTCAATTGTTTCACGGAAGCCTCGTATTTGGCTTCGAGACACTTCGGATCATGTTGCTCACACGTCTCGCCAATTTTATCGCTCGAAATATCTTCAGTCGCTCTGACACCCAATCGTAGCTCATACGCTGCGCGCAGATGAATACTCATTTCGTTGGATTTATCTTTAAGTTCGTTGTATTCCACCAGACTCACGGAATTTGACAAATTACTTCGCAACGTGTCAATTTCATTGCTCAAGATTTTATTCCGCTTTTCCACATCTTCTAAAAATGTTCGCAGAACGTTTTCCGTCTCTATTGATTCTTTACGGATGTTGTAAGATTTTGTTGTCTGTTCGTTCAAAAGAATCTCCAAAGTGCCGCACTTCCGCTTCATTGCCATCACATTCAATGCCGATTCAGTGCATTCTCGGCTCTTGGAGGCTAGTGCACCTTTAATTTCATCATCTCCTGTTTCGAAAGTTTTCAAATCCGCGACCAATACTTCCAACTGTTCTTTCAATTTTTCAACCGTCTCTCGGAGCTCTTGATTCTCCTGTCTCAAAGATTCTCTATCCCTCTCGCAATTCTCAAGATCTTTTCGATCGGCAGACTGAGCTTGTTCCATCTCTTTCGATTTGATTTCTTCGCTCTCGGAATCTTCCAAATCAGCTTTGTTTCGCAAGGAATCTTTGGCAGCATATTTGCGGAGTAAAGCGTCCCTCTTGTCCACCTCCTTCCTGTTTTGATTGAATTCGAAATTATTTAGCTTAACAGTGAATAATCTATTAGACGAGGATCTATCGAACAAATGTGTTAACAATGTAATTTCTTTAGAAATGAGACATTAGTCAATAAATATTGACATAAACAATATTGGTCGATTAATGGAAACATGATTCCGTTAGGGGGTCTTCTCACTTTAAACGCTGTTTTCATGAATTTTTTTGATGAATACACTTTCGAAATACATTGAAAATTGTATTGATTTATTTAAATCACTCTTTATAGACGAAAATGGTAGTTAAAAAAATGTCCTAAAAATTGTAGGTCTGCGCTGTCGATGAAATCTAGGATGGATCATCCAAAACAAAAAAAAATCAAACGGTTTTAGATTCAGTATGTTAATGGCTGTGGCGCATATGATACGATTTTTGATACATGCAAAAATAACGAAATGGCGGACATTTTTCGAAAAAAACGTGTTTTTTCACCGTTTTCGGCAAAAAAAGTAAATATCGAAATTTAAAAAAATCCTTGATTTATGATGATATGTACTATAGCTGTAGTGGTAAAGAATATATGTCAAAATTTCATAAGGATCGGTTCAGTAGTTTCGAAGGTTTTATCAACAAGCCTTCGAAAAACGTTGTTTTTCAACGGCTTTTTGAACAACTTTTATATCAATGTCTATAATATAAACCTATCAAAAAATTAATGAAAATAGCCTTTTTCAGCGTCTAAATTGAGAAGCCCTCGATTCGAATCGAATCGAGTCGAATACTGATTATGCGCTTTGAATACCACAGAAGTGGTCTACTGAAGGCTTTCTTATTGAGGGGTAAAGCCACTCAGTCTTGACATTTTCAGAGAAGAAAAGGCAGAGAACAATGTTAATTTGAAAAGCAAAATTCAAACTTGGCGTTTTTCTTGAAACCATGTTTTAAAATGGCCGGAAATGTAACTCAGCCTAATATGCACCGATTCATTTGAAACTTTGAACGTATCTTCTCAGATGCATTCTCCATGGAACTGCGTAGGAAATTTGCGATCGGTTATTGACTTTTGTCAATAACGTGATTTGCTGCTCAAAAATGAAAGTTTTCATTCAAATCTGCACTACCATTGTCAAAAAAGTTATTGGCCAATTTCCGTACGCAGTTTCATAGCTTTTTGTATATATTTCAAAGATATTTTCGGTTGTTTGTTCCAGGTTGAAATGTAAAAGGGAAATCTTTCCGGCCGCGGAACACTTTGCACGAGAGGTACTCTGCGGTCTTAGACTCTGACGCCTTCATTTCCGATGAAAAATTTGAAAAAATGAATTGTGTTCACTTCAATTTATGTATAATAAAGTTTTCCAATTTAATTTTCCACTACTTTCGTTGTACTTTGCTAAAGAATCCTTAAAATTAGCCTTTTTTAAGCTGGAGTGGCTATACCCCTTGAAGGAGTCTGGTAACTGCGAGAAAATATCGTACCGCATTTGTTTCAACTGTGAACGAAGCTCCGAATTGCTGCCTTGCACGACGTTGAGACGTTCCTGGAGTCTCATAGCTGGGTGGTACCATCCCGATATATGTCGAACATCCAGAGCCTCGAGCAACCTCTCCAATGTTTCGGAACGGACCTCGAGCTCGCTTTTACCTGTATAACGTCATCATCGTTTTACATCAACATTGCAATTGTGCATCGATACAATGCTTATCTAAATGAAGGGAGATGTTCACCATCCTGATCGTGTATGCAATCCAAAATCTCATGCATTCCTTTCCTAAGGGCTTCGTTCTCGTCGATGACAGTTCGTACGTTTTCTCTGACCTCATCGAGTTCTGCTCTTTGTCGTAACGCTGTTAGTTCTTCTTCCACGACTCCGTGGTATTTCACCATTTTTTCCGATCGGATATCCATTTCATTCGTATCAATCATTGCGTCACCATTTGTACTTACTTTTTGCTCCAATTTCCTCAATTTATAACGCAATGTTCTTATCTACGAAGAGACCACAAGAATGTTGAAAAAACAAAATAAAGAATACATCGACCTATTTCGGTTGAGATACAAAAAATAGTTGCAAACAACAAGCATTTACATCAGATTTCATCTCGAAATTCTGGCGCTCCAGGGCTTCATTCTTCTTTACCAACTCGTTTCGCAGACGTGCATCTTCCTGACTCTTCAGGGCTATACCGTTGATCGAGATTGTTTCATCCTCCGGTATGCCTAATTTCTCTCTAAAAATTCGATCAAAATCAAATAAAAAAGTTTTCTATTCCAGGAATCACATGATCGAAGTATTCAGACTAACCGGAGAGCCAGTATTTGCATTTCTCTGCAGGAATTCAACATTTCCAAGTTGTTAACGGCATTTATTAGATCCTTAACATGATCGTGCTTAGAGTTGAGTTGTTCTCTCAATTCCCTTGACTCCCTCAACGTTTCGGCCAAACCGCGATCCCTATCTTCGTATTTTTTGAGATCCCCCAAAACTTGACACAATTGTTCGCTCTTCAGGGTGGACTCCTCTTCCGCTTGTTTCAGAGAATTTTGAAGCACCGCTATTCGTTCATTGGCATCCTGAATTCTTTTCAATAAATCTCTCTGCTCCTTACGTCTTCCGGTTCTGTTGAATCTGCTAAAAATGTTCAATGAGTAGTAACGGACCGAAAAATACTTTGCCCTATACGAACGAACAGGAGTATTACAATTAGAGAACGTACTTCTTTGCGTCTTCTTTTAATTTTTCAATCAGCGCTGCACTCTCGTTCAACTCTGTCGCGGCCTCGAGCAACTTTTCCTGAAGATCGACTATGATCTTTTTTCCCTCGTCGATCTCCTTATTCAGATGCATCATATCGGCCTCGTTTTCCTCTGTCCGTGATGGAGCCGATTGCGTCAACACGCGCGATAATTCTTCTTTCAAACGATCTATCTCCGCGTCTCTCCCGTCTAATACGGCCTAGAAGAAATATGGCTAAAATTGTTTCTCAGGGAAAACAATATTGCAATGTGAGGTTTCACGTACCTTCCACTCGTCTACTCTGTTATCAATAGCCATACTGAAATCGTCGATCATTTTTTGCCTCTCTGCCTGCTGGGTACTCAGCTCCTGTAGTTGAGTCATCAGAGCTTCATTTTTTTCTTGCAGCTGGTCAATATCGCCTGTTGAAGTAATAATAATAAGCGGCAGCAATCATAATCATGATAATAAAAACATTCATTGCTTGAAACGGTGTATGTACCTATGTATAAAAGATTTTTGCTCCTCAGTTGCTCTAGTTCTTCTGTCATTTCGTCCATACTCTCAGTCACATCTTCCATCTCCTCTTTCAATATCTCCAATTTTCTTTTCAACATATCATTTTCCGACTCCAGACTCTGTAAACATTTTTTCCAAGAAACATTGAAACTTATGAATTCACTTCCCATATCTTAGTGACTAGTTAGGATGACCGAACCCTGACCTCGAGCTCATCGAGGAGCGTTCTGGTTTTATCGCTATTCGCCTTCGCTCTGTCACGATAGCCATCAGTCTCAGGGACATCCGTTTGCTAGAGAAGGAGAAATTACATATCAATGGAGATAAATTAAACAGATGGGCTCTACGCTTTACTTTCTAACGATCCTTACTCCGGCGGTATTATCCATTTCGATGGCAGCCGATGAGATTTGTTCCGTGACTGCACATTAATGATAAAGTATAGTTAGTGTATATCATTGTTGTAAAGGCGACGTATCTTGTTTTTCTTAAAGAACACGCTGCTCTTTCTTTTTCCAAAATATTTGTTATGCAAGAACTTTACATATGCAAAACAGCTCTGTCGCAGCGATATTAGTTGTCCGCATGCACCGTACTCGAGGAGAATAAATAAATAAGTGCCTATACTTCACCTTAATTATTATGTTTACCTTCAATTTTGAAGTTTGTACAGTATCGAATGATTCAATTGTTTAATCCAATGAATGCAATTAAATCGAATGAAAATAATCAACTAAGTTAATGGAATCAATTGGGGATCATGTTTAACTTGCGACCCACGTTACCGGCTACGTCTACCCAGACTATTTTGCTTCTTTCTAGCAAGACACAAATAAAAATCAACTATTTTTTTGTCAAGCATCCTCTGAAAGTGATGAGCCAAAGGGAGTTGTAAATCCACTAGATCTCTCCGGTCTTTGCTAAAACAAGTAAGTTACGGAAGCCTCACCCGGTTCCTGATTTTGGACCGGAGCGGACTGCACGGAAGCCACCTTCTCTTTCAACTCTTCGCACTCTAAAAGTAACGACTCAACCTGCAAATTACAAGTACAGTAATTAAAATACTGTATTTTGCAACACCTATTGTTTTTGTCGGAATCGTAATACGAACCTGATTGTCTTTGTGCTGAAGCATCTCTTGGCAGAGCTTGACGAGTGCCCGAAGATGATTTATGTCTTCAATATCATCGATATCACACCTAATGACCATGGGAAAAAGGTCTTCGATCTCGTCGTCCGTCAACGACTCGGCTTTCACCGAGAGAACACGATCCCAATCCATTCGAACCATGTTTTTCAACAATACACTGTTAAAAACATTTAAACACCTCTAACCGCGTTTGACGTTTCTCGTAGGTCTCGCAGGTTTAGTTTGTACGGACGCCGAGTTGGGTCTCCATGGCGACCAAATCGACGACACGAGTGGATCTCCCCTCTGTTCCGGCGCAAAGCGGATACGAAAAGTTGGATGCACGCATGCTTCGGAGCAGTGGGGTTGGCCAATGAGCGGAGAGGGAGATTCGCGCTACACTCGCGTTTTCTCGTTACAATGTCGCTTTTCAAATTTTTATTACCGCAGAAAAGTGTTTACAATCGATGCCAAAACATGACCCCTTTGCTTGTGTAAAATAGATTACACTTCACAATCGAAAAATATCTTTATCGATAAAGTCTTTGGAAAACCGCTTAACGAAAGTCCCACTCTAAAGCGACGATAATAGGTGAAAAATAAGAAATAACTCAATTTATTAGCACGTCATTGTTATGAAGCAATTATAAATAAATCTACTACAACCCCACGTCGAATGAATAAATACATAAGGTTGCTTGCGAAAGAGGTCAACGATACATTGTATGCGAATGGCTCATTCGATTGATATTCCGAAACCTCGAGGCACGCGTTATTTCTTCAGGCAAGTAGTATTCAACGATCATGATTCTCAATAAGTTGTGCGCGGTCTCTCGCTACACCCGAATACAATCCGTCTCGATTAACCTGAGGACAAGTACTACGCGTGACAATGCAACCGGAATCCGTGGATTACACTTTTCTTTCGTACCGGATAAGCCGTGCGAAAAAAACGGTAATCGTACCATTAATCAAATGCTTCTACACTCAATTCAATCGATTGTAAATTGATCGCATGGCAAATGATTTACTGTTATTACTTAGAATTGACTCGTTACTTTTGCTGATAGGTGAGACAAAGCGGCTAAATATGTTTCAAGCAATCAACAATGGTCTCGGAATAGCAATGGAGCAAGATCCAAACGCCGGTGAGATGATTTCGAAAACATATTGTTGAATAAATGCGGACGCAATTAAGAAATTTCGATGACACGGAGAAGCGTTCGATATTGTCTCTCGGCTACGCGAGTCTACCTAAAGTTCTTGGCTGGCTTATCTTATCGGGGCGAATGAGGTGATAACGTATTATTCATATGATCGCCAGCCCGTCACCCCGACGGGCATACAATGTGTTCTTTTCTCAATATATTATTTATTATTCGGTACCTGCGTCATATACTGTATAGAATGCCGATTTGGACGAAAAAAAATATTGACGTGGTTCGCATTAAATATTAGAGAACGGCTAATTGATTAAATAATTTTCTTTTATTATATAATTAAACGGCTAAATTAATTAATTATTCCACGTCGCGCGTTTTTTAGTTGAATAATATGGCTTTAAAGGGGTTCCGGTATAGTTTCTTGGCTGCAAGAGTGGGGATGAAAATACAATGAGTTTTCGGCAGGCTGCCAACTTGTTGCAAATAAAATTTCATGTAAAAATTAAGTATCATTGGGAAATTTCTAACTCATAATATTGTTGAAAATTATTTCTAAGCTGGGAGGGAAGCGATATGAATAGTTATGATATCTGAAATTAAACATAAATATGTGGCAATTTTATTTAAGGCGTTACCCTCACTTGTAGCGCAAAAAAAGGCCTTTTTCATTAATTTTTAAAAGAAAACTACAAAACTTTTTCAATCGATCAATATACCATCTTAAAGAACACATCTTGAAGAACTTTCAGTAATTTTTTTAATGAAAAATATTACATTGTTTAGTGGCAAATGGCCGTCAATGAAATAATGTTTTTATATACACGGTTTGCGGTGACCAACATTGCGGCGAAGTGGATCATCTGAAAAAAAAAATGCGGATGGTTTTAGTCAAATATCAGTATAAACTAGTCTTTAATCGAAGGATTTTAAAAAATATTCATTTTTCACAAAATAGCGGACAGTCAAAGTTAATGGTTCGATTTTAACGAAAAAAAACGGCCGTTTTTTGGCTATAAAACGGCCATTTTTGTCGAAAAAAAATCGAACGATTAAAGACTACATTTTTATGGATTAAATAAGCCTGCAAAATTTCAAGAAGATCGGTTCATTAGTGTTCGAGTAATCTTGGTCACCGACTTCAGAAATGCCATTTTGAGAAAAACGCGTTTAAAGTTTCTCTTTCAACGCTCTTTCAACGCGGATTCTTCTCTTTCAACGCTCATATCTCAGTCAATTTTGTTCGGATCGAATTTTCAGGACATATTCTCAGATACTTATACTTCAAAAAAATGCAATTAAAAAAAATCGATTTTTTCAAAATCGCAAGTGGGGGTAACCGTTTCTGCCATTGGCACCACTGAAATGTGCCATTTATACGGTGAAAAACGTTCAATGTTCAACTCGTTATAAAAAAACAATATTCGACAAAGACAAGAAGACGTCAACAATGTCGTGCGAATGAATAAATACATTTTATTATAAAGTTCAAGTGCTGTAATACTATGTACGGTTTAACTACCCGCCGATTTTGAAGTACTCGCTAGTCAATGCTTCACTGTGAGTGGCTCACTTGAATCCAGTTAGCGCGGTGTTGCCACATTTAATCTACTAGTTTTGATAATGTCCGGAAACAAACCGTTCGAGCTCAAAATTCACATATTTTTTTGAGTATTGTCAATGAACGAAATAGAGAAACCACTTAATTATTTGACACGATATGCCTAACAGTATAATCACGGTTCTTCCCAGTTTTTTTAATCCAAAACTCGGTATTATTTTCGTCCCTAAAGGCCTATAACTAGTTTTTCGAGGTGCCATAAGTACCCAGGTAGCAAAATGTTATCTATATGGCATCCGAAGGATATTGCGAAACGGATACGGATATCTTTTTGGTTGTCCAAAAAGACGCCGTTTTGCATTACGAAACGTATCACTGATGTCCACTTAGCAGATAACTTCATTGTGTCCGATAGTTAACCATACGGCAACTTTAATGGTTAACAAAGTGTCGACAAAAGGTTAACTATTTTCGGTTATCGGTACGTTAGCGTAAAGTCATCATATCGATATATCTGAAAGATATCTTCTTGAAGGCATAAAAATGCCAAGATACCATTGCCATCTAAAAGTCGTCCATTACTCATCCGAATAAGGTTGACAAAACGACATATAAACGGCATCGAAGAGTACTATCGAAAGGAAATCTATTTATCGGCGATATGTATATATATATTTATGTATAACAATATCCCATCCATTTATTTATAAAAATTAACTTATTAATAGTCTGAACATTTTATATAGCTCGATATAGCTCGATAAATATAACCCTTTTTTAATTATTGTATGATAACATTTTCGTTATTTTCAATAGGAGCGTGTGTATATACTCGTTCGTATTGCAACAAATACTTTCATCAACTATACTTACCATACAATAATAAAAATGGGTAATATTAAGGTATATTAAATATTCTAGACTGTTAATAAGTTAATTTTCATAACAAAGAAATTCATAAGACTCTGTTATGTCGGTTTCGAAGTGGGCTAGGTCATTATAAATAAAACATCAATTAATTCATTATAAGTGAAATATAATTAAATATTATAAAAACGGTACAGTCGTTATTGGATTTTTCTCCCGTTACGGTCACGCATTTTGGTGGTTGTCATGCTCCGAACGATCCCTTGGATAACCTCAAAAGCAGACGTACGCTTTTGGAATAAAAAGACAGCATAGTCCCGATATCTGAAAGATGTCATCAAAAAGACGTTCTATGTAATTCGTCTTTATGATATCCTTTCGACAACGATGAACTAGATACAATAAATAACAGTAAATAGATAACTTTTTGATAACTTAAAAAAGTCATCAATTGGATCATATTTTGCGATATCTTTTAGCTATCCGTTTTCACCGCCGAAACATATCATCAACAATGAAACTTTACGGCAGCATTATACGGGATATCATTTAAAAGATGTCGAATAGTTATCTTACGGTCATGTCTTAAAGGTAACCTGACAACGGTAACTTATCGAAGCCAATTGGACATTTGTGCTGCCTGGGATATTCCAAGTGGATAAAGGTTGAATTTGAATGTTGAAAACCTTCAAAACTATGCTGTGAAATTGATTGATTTTTGAACATTTCATGCATCCTAAATTAATAACTTGGTGACATAAATATCAATCGTCTATGAGCATTTCGATTTGTCTCGAAACTGTTTTCAGGCGAAGTAGAAACTGTACCGCGTGACACATGAGTGTGGGAGAGATGGCTGAAATATTTGAACAGAGTTTTCCCAGCTATGAATAATATTTAGGGCAAAGGAAAATCTCCAAGCTCCGCGTCCGGGAATACTTCAGAGTCTGATGCTTTGTTTCTTCCTAAAAAAAACTTAACCGTCTATGAGAAGACTGGATTGGAAAGCTTGTGAGGTTATGTTGACCCTGTACATGCCCTTAACAGTAATCTTCGGGGAAGACGTCGCCTTCGGCGGAGTGTTCCGTTGTACCATGGGACTGCAGAAACGTTTTGGTACCGATAGAGTATTCAATACTCCGCTTTCCGAACAGGGTATCGCGGGATTCGGCATAGGTTTGGCGAATGCAGGTGCTACAGCGATCGCCGAAATACAATTTGCAGATTACATTTTTCCCGCATTCGATCAGGTAAAAAAATACAAGAATTTCAAAAAAGTAAACTTGGGGCCACCTTTTACCACGTGTTTATCACTTTATGTACCGACAGTTGGTAAATGAGGCTGCGAAAATGAGATACCGCAGTGGTGGCTTGTTCGACTGCGGGAAATTGACCATCAGAGCACCTTGCGGAGCTGTTGGTCACGGTGGTCTCTACCATTCACAAAGCCCAGAGGCCTACTTTGCCCATACCCCGGGTCTCAAGGTATGGTTGCACGGAGTTGATAATCGTACTAACAATAAAACAATGTGTTTTAACGAAAACAAACCTCTCCCATCGCTTGCTCGAAATGTAACCCAGCTTGAAGCAAACCCCGGTTCAGGATTTTTACCGACCAACTGGGTGCGCCATCGCGTTGAGGTGATGAAACACTCGCTCAGTCGAAGTGTCATACCGACTGAGCAAACATGAGTGCGAGATAGTTGATTTGCACATTTCCAGTGTTCTCCGAGACGGCTAATATCTATTTCAGAAGAAAGGAACGAAATTCCTACCGTTCTGCTTACTGACCGGACGTGTGACACATATCCTTAAAAAAATCTGTAACAAAAAAAATTTCAAAAATGTTTGAGTTTTGGCAGAAGCGCTGAATTTTTCTTCCTGTGCCTTGTGATTTTATAGATCTTTTTTTAAAACTATACTTTTTTGTCTCGAAAGATTCACTCGCTTAGGGAAATGTTTGATAAGATTTAGACGAGCGGGAAAACGTTCATGGAGGTTCCACATCAAGCGGAGGCAATGTTAAGCACGTTGAGATTGTGAGATACGGTAGTACGGCAATTAGAACTCATGTCAATGGAAATATAGTCGCCGATATCGGCACAGGTTTTCCACAATTTCCATGTTCTTTTGTGCCTTTCAGGAACCGGAAATAGTGCGATGACTAGAGTGGGGTGAAAGCGGCAAGGATGGGGTGGTAAAAGCCATCGGGGGAATAGGAAGGAATATTAAGAAAAAAATATGACCAGAATGCGCAACAAATATTATTTATTTATCATTTTACGCTATACGTGCCAGTGAACAATTAATGGGCATGTTTTTTGTCCTAAATTTTTTAGTTTTTTTTTTCAATCGCAGCTTTTCAATAGAGGAATCATTTTTTAAATCTCAAATGATATTTCGAATTATCCATTATTGAGGGGATTTCTTAGTTGGTCCGATAGATGGCCCCGCGTGATCAAAATACAAATTCTCGATACATGAATCACTAGCCGAGATGTCGAGAGATATGAGTGCCGCGAGGTATGCGATACTGTATTAGGCCACAGGTGTAGATTGTTTCCATTTACTGACGACAATCTCGTAATTAATGGACGTCGCGAAGTCGCGACGATCTTCTCTCGATAGATGAATGCGCCGTAATTGACACCGCCTCAAGCAACATAGAGGAAGAAAGAAAGAGACAGAGAAACGTTACGATAGAACACAAAGATCCCAGAAAGCGAATAGGGATTAAAATCCCAATAGAATAAGTATACAGAATCCGCCTACGTTTACACTTTATAGCGGGCCAGATTTACATATCATGCTGCATTGAAACAATTGTCGATCATACAGTGTGCTTCGTTAACATTTATTGACGATTCTTTACAAGATCTGACTCTCTATCTATCTCCAGTGTGCTTGTTTATCGTATTAGCCGTAGTTTAAACCAATGTATAGCTTCCGATGACTTTTTAAATAATTACGTACATCTGTGGTTATTATTCATGCATTAGCACCTCGCTTATTTACAACACTAAAACGTGATAAAAATGTTACGCGTTTGATAATGGCATTAACACAGAGAAATAACACAGCTCAACAACCGATTTGGTGCCGTTAAACTGCATATTTTTTTCCTAATTAAGATAAGTCCCCATACTGATCCTATTTTAACACTTAACATTGATATTCTACGTAAGAACACGGACATATACCATTTTTTTTTAATTAAAATATAATTTTGTTGAAATATGTAAGTTTCATCAAATATTTGTACACTGAGTAAGCTTTTTTTCGTGATGTATTTGAGTGCGCATCAAACTTCAAACGTAATCAGCTATTATGTGCATGTATCCCATCTTCCCTGATACCTATCTCCCATGATTTTTATGTCTTGGTGGAAGCTTTCTCCTTGCTCTTCACTGAAGGATCCACGATTTTCTGCGAATTTATCGTCATCCTTTATTTCTATCTCGAAAGAAGGAAAAAGTACTTTTCAAAAAATCTGTAATAATTTTTCTACATTTTTTAATAACATACGCCTCGCCTATTTGACAACATGTTTGAGGGTATTTCGTAGAAGCTCTTCGTCGCATTGCTGCCGTCGACATATCACTGAATTCATTTATAACAGCAAATAATTTTTTTTTAACCGACAAAAAAATCTTTAATTCACTGCCAACGACTCTCACTGTGAAATTAAAATTCATTTGAAAACCCTGCGTAGTAACTTAAAATATCACTTGACAAAAAATGATACGAATTTCGCCGGCGCGGCGCCGAGACTTTTTTTGTTTGTTGACATGTGTAATCGATGCCGTTTCAAACTTATCGCGATCTCTGTCAGTGCGAAATCACTATTTTTTTTTCTGTTTTCGCTTCCACAAATAATATTTGTACCTTTCCAATATCAAACTCCCAGACATGTAACGTTGTAATTTTTTCCCGAATCCCGCGCTACGATCACACATACTCAAAACTTCCCTTGCAAGTATAATTCGAAATGGGTAAATTCGCTTGAAAGGAGCGTCACACACGTTACCTGGTTTGAAAAAAAAAAATTGAAAAACAAAAAATGGGCTGCGATTTCCAGATAGTCGTCCCTCGAGGTCCAATCCAAGCGAAGGGTCTCCTACTTGGATGTATCAGAGAGCCCGATCCGTGTATAATATTCGAGCCAAAAGCTCTCTATCGCTCGGCAGTCGATGACGTTCCGATAGGGCATTACGTGACACCGATCGGTCGAGCCGAAATTCTTCGAGAGGGTGAGTTTACGCCGAAGGATTGAATCGACACTCCAAAAATTACATTCTTTTTTCTACCCAGTAGACGAAACTAAAGTGCAGAAATTATAAGATAAAATAGATGGTAGACGGTTTGATCTCGTCGGTGGAGCAATGTCAAATGCTTGTTAAAATGGCATATGATAGTTTGTCAATAGAACGACCTCGCCTTTCGCTGATTCCACTCTATACATGTATATGTCAATAGGCGGATACCGCTGGACCGCGTTAGATCCTGAAATAGGATACGTATATAAGTAAGCGTCCAGCCAGGTAGGCGAGCCAGAGTCAAGTTAGTGTAATTACGCAAGTTTTAAGTGAATTGATCAAGCTTTGGTGTGCTATTATGTTATATCTGGATCTTATGTCCAAGTACAACTAACGAGTGCAGGTACCTAGGTATAGAGCGGTACACGACTTTATTAATAGAACATGTGTACGTATGCCCACACATATATGTCAAGGTGATCGTTGGTTAGGACATATTTGAACTTTTTTACTTTCGCCTCCCAAAAACATGGTTAAAGTTCGCAAAAACAATGTGTGGAAAGCATGAGTGGGCTCATAAATGTTCAAAACGTGTCACTGTACGAATGCAGTTTTTAAGGTAAAAAGCATTATTTTTTACCCTATTTTTTACAGCCACTCACCGGTCGCGATTTTATATATAGTAAATAGGTTTACATTGTGTAATGGTTATTTTGGAAATAACCATTACACAATGTAATGGTTATTTTATTTTATATATAGTAAATTATTAGTAAGTAAATTTTATATATAATTATAAATATATTTTTTTATATATAGTAAATTATTTTACTTAGTTATTTTTATTCTATTTTATATATAGTAAATTATTAGTAAGTAAATTTTATATATAATAACCATTACACAATGTAATGGTTATTTTATTTTATATATAGTAAATAGGTTTACATTGTGTAATGGTTATTTTGGAATTAGCTGAGATAATGAGTTATTGCTTATATATATTTTCCGATATTTGCGAATTATTTGCATAATAGAATGGTTTTTTTTTCATCTTCGCTGTAAGTTAAGCTGCTACGATATTGAGTAAATTACTCAAAAGTTATATCATATCTAAGCTTGCAATGTACAAATTATAGTGAGATTAACTTTATTTCGTAATATTTGATATAATAGAGATATATGATCTCAATTATGATGTTGCTGTTATGAAAAATGTTGTTATCTAAAAATTGAAATGTTTTTCATATAGCAATTAAAGGAATTATGGTGATAGTTCCTTCTCATATTGTTTTGTTTTCGGTTTCTGCAGTAAAGGGTCATAGGCATGCTCCGAACATGTAATCAATTTTTGAACATTATATAGAATTCATAGGTTTTATCATTATGCATCGAATATTTTTTTAAAAAGAGTATATACAACAAAAAGAATATTATAAAACGAATGCTTTGCATAGTGAACATTTTAGTCGCCTGGTGATACGTGGTAAACGTTTTCGAGCCCATTTATATTGGCCTCGCATTATTTACTACCCAATTTAAATCATATTTTGAGGGTAAGGGTCAAAAAATATAAACATCGTCTATATAACGACCACCACAATGTTGCGAGGCGCGTCCTCGCCGCAACGACAAGTGATTGAAAATAAATTTGTAAGTGTCGTAGATCGTGGCACGCACTCTTTTATACACTGAATATACTATACTAGGCTTTTATCGGTTATGTATATATATATATATATATATATATATATATATATATATATATATATATATATATATATATATATATATATATATATATATATATATATATATATATATATATATATATATATATATATATATATATATATGTGTCCCATTTTTATTTTGAATTTTCATATTTAGCCTTTCGATACTCTCCACATTTATTTAACGTAATACAATGTAATAAATTGACACGATACTGAGCCATAGAAATGGGTAAATGTCTTTCTATTTATAGCGGTATTAATTATTTTCTTATTAAATTTCTCTCCGATACCATTGCATCATTATTTTGGAAATTCCAATAAATTTAATCAGTGGCGCTGTTGTTCGAACGCGCTCGGGACTGGTTTTGCGAAACGCAATCTGAATCTTGAAAATGATTGAGTGGTATTTATTATTAGTTCCAATCTGCTTGAATTCCCAGTCGATGAAAGCATGCGATGAAAAAAATATGTACATATATATGTATATATTTTTTGTTTCTTAGGTGGCGCAGTAACTCTCATAGGCTGGGGTAGTCAAGTGCATGTGCTCCTCGAAGTGGCCGATTACGTCCATGAGACGCTCAACGTATCCTGCGAGGTTATCGATCTTGTATCTATCCTGCCATGGGACATCGATACTGTTTGCAAGGTATAATCAATATCTACTGTTATCAATCTTTTTTTTTTCCAAATATAGTACTTTTACGCATTTGATTACGAACCATCGAATGGACGGTCGCAATATTTTAAGCATGGTGGCCCAGCGGTTAAAATGTGATGGGTCGCGATTTGTTTGTCATAACCGGACACGGTATTGCGGTGTACAAGAATGAATATACAGGAAACCATATTCTAAACAACAATTATATAAGTATCCTCGCCGGGGAGTATGACCCGACCATAAAACCGACCAAAAAATAGTTGGCTTCGAAAAATTTATACAATATATATATATATATATATATATATATTATTAGTTCGTTCCAGTGGTAGAGGGTCTTCCCCTTTTTACGAGCCCCAATCCGCCTCAATTTTCGTTCTATCTCCTATACACATTCCCTCTCAACCCTCTTTCCACAACTCCCCCCTACCTCCATTCAACCCCCCCCCCCCCCCCCTCCTACCCCCTATAAAAATATACAATATATATATTTTAAAAATACAACAGCATTCACTGGGGGATGAAAAATGGTTCAAAAGTCAACAATCTACAATTTAGTCTGTATCCATTCCCGAGACTTCGTATACTGTCTCAGACTCTTTAGTATTAAAAGATTTGACTTTCATTTAGGCCAGATTATTCATCATTCATTTAGGCCAGATGTGCTTGAGTGCGATGTATTTTCGTAAAATTGCTTCTTGTTCACGCACGGAGCAATGCGATTTATATGCAATCTTATTATCATAAACCAGCATAGCGCTTAATGAAATGACAACTGATCGCTGAATTGTATCGCTAGGCACGGGTCACTGATATCGTTGATTTACATTAATTGTTAGGAGTTGTTGCGGACACTGCTGCCGTCACCGTTGGTCACTCACTATAATTACATGCGCCTCGACCTCTCTCCCTTTCCCTCTTCCCTTCGCCCTCGCCTTCTCCTCTCTACAAGTTGGTACTATATACGTACATATAGAGTGTCCCGAATTCGTCCAGGAGTAAATTTGGTAAAGGATATTTACAGTCAGGACATGTGGCCGGTCCTTAACTTCCTGAGGCCCAGAACGGAGGAGGCTAGATTGGATGGACCCATTGTACTAATATTGAAACAAAATCATTTAGTCATATAGACCCCCACATAAAAGTATTAATACCTCCGTAACGAAAAAGTATTTAGGTTTGAAACTTAGAGGATCTCATATTGACTTAGGGATGTCGAAACGTAGGAGAAAACCCTTAAGATGTAGGTTCTCTTTTTAGAACATTGGGTTACTGTAACATAAAAAGAGCATTCGTAAAGTAATTAAAACTTAGTTTGGAAATTAAGTTTTCGGGAGGTTACGTCTAATGACGAAAAATTGTTAACCGTAGGTGTCCGCAATTTTTGTAAGAATGAAAAGACAAAGAACAAATCACAGGACGTTTTTGTTCTGCAATTTATCGATGACAATTAAAATCTCAAAGTTTTAAGATTTTCAATTGGGGCACTCTGTACACATATCTTCTACCCAATCCGCTTGCGATAATAATGTTATACGCAACGCCCTGCTGCCTAAGCACACATAATTGGAAACTTGTTTGGCGTAACTATTCGTGATGCGGATGATTTCACGCGTATATCCATATGTATATGGAATATGCACACACCATGAGCCTCGTATACGACGCAATTTGGATACGGCTGTGTATACGCTTTATCCATTTAATGCTTTTCGTTACAGTACGCTTGGGGACATGTTCGTAGTCACGTACACTGTTGTTCGAAGAAATTAAATCACATATGCAAACTATGGTATTATATTGATTGAAGCTAGATTGTTGAATGCGAGTGATTATTCAGAAAAAGAGGTATTTTTTTCGTAAATAGATTAGTGCACTGTTGAAAAAGTCTTTTTGGTTCAATTAGGGTCTATTGAAAACAGATATTTCCTTGTCTCACGGCCTACTAGGACTTTGTTTGATTTAAATGTATTTTTTAATTTCTGTCAAGTACTCCTTCTTTTGGCCCAATAAAATAAATACCAATTTGATTGAAAGAAGTTTTTGTTTAAAATGCGTACATGATACATTTGAATATCTTTATTTGCGTACAGTTAATGTGTCTTTTATTCAAGTGTGTCGTTACTTCAAACGTTGGAAACATGTCTTTGAATCGACATTACATTCACTTGCAAACAGCAAATTTATCATATTTTTTCATATATAATATATATTTATTCTTGTTAAGAAGATGGTGAAAAATTATGAACAATATACACTAGGCAAAAGAATTAAAGGATATTGAAAAAGTCCACCAATTTTAGAGTCATTTTCAAATAGCTGTAACTTCTCGAAAAATGGTCGTACAGCAAAATAAAAAAAAGCAAATTGAAGTAAAAAAAAGTAAAAGGAATTTTTTAAAAGATTTTTGCTCATCTTTCACAGTCTGTACGGACTTTAATAATTTTTTTTGAATGATCGGATTGAAAGGATCATCTAGCTGGATTCTTCCCCTCTAATTTGAGCGGTGGGAGAGCTCTGTACGATTTTTTCTCGCTGAGTTATCGATGTTCAAAGCAAAAATGACACTTTTGACTTTGATGACTGATTATTCGGAGACTAATGTTCGCACAGAAAAAAACCAGAGGAAGTATTCTCTATAAGATGCTTTTATCATTTTTTTATCAAGATTTATTTTAATGCGGTAAAATGGATTTAAAAAAACCTGAAAAATTACATATTCACGAATACTCTTTTAACTAAGGATTATTGTGCCAATATCGAATAGATAAAAAAAAATCGGTTTTTTTATGACCTCAAAGTATTCTAAAAAAGCCCTCAAAAATTTAAACCCCTGCGATTTTTTTTTCATTGTGTCCAAATGATCGAAATTGTGGTTTTTGCCAAACATCGATTAAAGGTCTACCACCTTTTATTCGTCTTTTGAGAATCACAATTTTTTTTTTGGCACTGATCCGAATTTCCGGTGGTAAAAAATGTTGATTGTTGAACAACGGGAACAAATTTTTGTTTAATGAACAAAAAAAATTAATTAAAAAAAGTTTTTTTTTACAAAAAAAAATAATTAAAAAAAATCGAAAACAAATAGTTAGATTTTTTTCATAGCGCTGAACGTTTGTCATGATACGACCAGCGATTGGAGTTGTTGGAATTCACAGTTCTTTGAATGTGTGCGTGTGGAACACACACACAAAGAAGCGTAAATCCAACCGAGCAACCTCTACGTGGTATGCTTTAGGTTACGCTAATGCCGGTGGTGAATAAAATGTTTATAAAAAAAATCTTGATCTAATGATCGTGGTGTGCGTAGGGTGTCGATCGTATCGTAGGGATGTAAATTGTACACACGCACACATTCAAAGAGCTGTGAATTCCAACAACTCCAATCGCTCGTCATATCATGAAAAACGTTCAGGGCTATAAAAAAAAATCTAACAATTTTTTTTCGATTTTTTAAATTAATTTTTTTTTCATTAAACAAATATTTGTTCTTGTTGTTCAACAATCAACATTTTTTAGCACCGGAAATTCGGATCAGAGCAAAAAAAAATTGTGATTCTCAAAAGACGAATAAAAGGTGGTAGATTTAACCTTTAATCGATTTTGGGCAAAAACCACAATTTCGATCGTTCGGAACACAATGAAAAAAAATTGCAGGGTTTCAAACGGTTGAGGGCATTTTTAGGATACTTTGAGGTAATAAAAAAACCAATTTTTTTTTTATCTATTCGATATTGGCAAGATAATCTTTAGTTAAAAGAATATTCGTAAATATGCCATTTTTCACGTTTTTTAAAATCCATTTCCTCGCATAAAAAAAATCTTGATCAAAAAATGATAAAAGCATCTTATAGAGAATACTTCAAAGTTTCCAAAAACCTCTGGTTTTTTTCTGTGCGACCATTAGTCTCCGAGTAATCAGTCATCAAAGTCAAAAGTGTCATTTTTGCTTTGAACATCGATAACTCAGCGAGAAAAAATCGGACAGGGCTCTCTCACCGCTCAAATTAAAGAGGAAGAATCCAGGTAGACGATCCTTTCAATCCGATCATTCAAAAAAAAATTATGAAAGTCCGTGCAGACTGTGAAAAATGAGCAAACATTTTGAATTTTTTTTTACTTCGGTTTTTTGATGGCTACTAAAAATTGGCTGATGCGAAAAATGTTTGAGCTCAAGATCTCAAAACTAGAGATTCACCCCTTCAATTTGCTTTTTTTTTATTTTGCTGTACGACCATTTTTCGAGGAGTTACAGCTATTTGAAAATTACCCTAAAATTGGCGGACTTTTTCAATATCTTTCAATTCTCGGAGTACACATGGTTTGCGGGAGAAGCCTCGAAGCCTTACGCCACACGTTGGTCACGGGCCGTACTGTCCTTGTGGAGGTCGCTTCGCTCAGTGGCCAACGTATGGCGCAGGATTCCGAGCTTTGCTCGTAAATTTCTTTGGATTCCGAGCGCGCATACAGGCGAGCCCGCTGGAGAAGTTGAAAATTAAGGTACGTCGATATCAGATCTTGCACTTTGTGAACTGCGGTTCCAAAGATTTGGAAATTTCACATAAAAGCGAATAAAAAAGACTAGATTCAGATAGAAAAGTTCATTATTAAAAGATGTTAAATAGATCTTGATTTGAATGAATAAGCGCATTTAAAATAAATCTCTACAATAGTAGAATAAAATGAAATCAAGTCTATTTTACGGAAATTTTAGTTAATTCAAATAATAAGGATCCAATAGACGAATCTATTATAATTGTTTTCAATTGATCGTTTTTGTGCCATTGTTCATATACGCATGTGTGTGTCTATATATATATATATATATATATATATATATATATATATATATATATATATACACACATATACATACAGGGTGAGGCACTAACTGTTGCCACCTTGAATATCTTTAATTATCGACGTCACAAAAAAATGTTTGAAACAAAAGTTGTACCGTACGAAAGGGGTCATCAAATGCGACCTTTTTTTTTATCTCAGTGGAGGCGCTGTCGCACAGTAAAGGTCACCTCCACTTTTTTAAATGGGACGGTACATTTATTTTCACCTATCTCGTAGAGCATCGAAAACTGCATAAAAAACACTTAGGGGTCAAAGTCGTTCAAGGTCATTTAAGATCAAAAAGTGACATGAACTTTATTTTTATGTGAAATTACCTTTATTCACAGTAGATGTTCAAAGTGATTGCCATTGGAATCAATGCAGTATTGCGATCTCCTCATCACGGATTGTGTAGAATTTCTTATCACTTCGGCACTTATCGAATCACAGGCTCGCAGAATTCTCTTACGCATATCATCCGGCGTAGTTGGCCGTTCTTTATAAAAAAAATCTTTCAAGTATCCCCACAAGAAAAAGTCCAGAGGCGTCAAGTCTGGCGAGCGAGCCGGCGACGATACAGCTCCTCCGCGTCCGAACCAACGATTTGGAAATCTCTTTTGCAATTCATTTCTAGCTATCAGCGAAAAATGTGCCGAGCACCCATCGTGTTGATACCGCATTCTGTTTCTTGTTTCTAAAGGTATTTCTTCCAATAACGGACCTAATGTTTCTTGAAGGAATGTGGTGTACTTCCTACCATTAAGATTCCCTTCGATGAAATACGGGCCTATGATTCTGTCCCCAACAATCCCACACCATTCATTAACCGACCGGGGTCTTTCGTGTGCAACTTGCCGCAGAAAATGTGAATTTTCAGTTGACCACAAATGCATGTTGTGCAAGTTAATATTTCCATGATTCGTAAATGTTGCCTTATCAGTAAATAAAATCCGATTAATAAATGAGTAATCTCTCTGAATCTGGCGTTGAGCCTATCGGCAGAATTCAGTGCGATTCATGAAATCCGTACCAGTTAATTCCTGGTGGAGACTGATGTGGTAAGGATGATGCTTATGACGAGTTTGAACACGTAGAATACTTCTTTGGCTTACGCCAGATTCCCTCGCAATTTGACGAGAACTCCCACAAGGGTCTCGATGAACGGCAGCAAGAACACCAATTTCCGTTTCTTCGTTGGTAACTCGCTTTTGTCGGTTACTTTCCCGACGGGTTAAGGATCTAGTTGTCCTCAGTTTAGTGTACAAAATTTGAAATGTACGGCTTGTAGGATGAGAAAGTTCAGAAAATCTTTCAGCGTATAGGTCTCTAACTCTCACTGCATTTTTCTGACATTCCCCGTAAATTAGAAGCATATCAGTTTGTTTGGGCGAAACATTGTACAATGTTCCGTGTACATTGTAGGTTTGGTGCCGTTGTTTACATACAAGACAATGGCAAGACTTCGACGATAAGTGCCGAAGTGATAAGAAATTCGTGATGAGGAGATTGCAATACTGCATTGATTCCAATGGCAATCACTTTGATCATCTACTGTGAATAAAGGTAATTTCACATAAAAATAAAGTTCATGTCACTTTTTGATCTTAAATGACCTTGAACGACTTTGACCCCTGAATGTTTTTTATGCAGTTTTCGATGCTCTACAAGATAGTTGAAAAAAAATGTACCGTCCCATTTGAAAAGGTGGAGGTGACCTTTACTGTGCGACAGCGCCTCCACCCAGATAAAAAAAATGGTCACATTTGATGACCCCTTTCGTACGGTACAACTTTTGTTTCAAACATTTTTTTGTGACGTCGATAATTACAGAAATATTCAAGGTGGCAACAGGTAGCGCCTCACCCTCTCTCTCTCTCTCTCTCTCTCTCTCTATATATATATATATATATGTGTGTGTGTGTGTGTGTGTATGTATACAGGATGAGGCACATAAAGTGTTTCAGAGCAATAGCACTCAAACTATTAATCATATCCAAAAATGTTTCAGACAAAAGTGTTCGAGAGCATCTCAAGCCGCATAAAAAACATTAGGCGGTCAAAGTCGTTCAAGGTCATTCAAGGTCACCTATTAAAATGATAAAAATCTAAATATCTCGGATCACTACGAAATATTTGGTAGTGATCCGAAATATCTAGATTTGTATACTCGATATTGACCTTGAATGACCTTGAACAACTTTGATTCCTAGATGTTTTTAATGTGGCTTGAGGTGCTCTACAAGATAAATGAAAAAAAATGTACCATGCCATTTTGAAAAGTGGAGTTCATCTTCACGTAACTTCAGCGTCTCCACCGATAAAAAAAAGGGTGGTCCAGTATGACGGCCTTCTCGAACACTGAAATTGCGTCTAATGACTTGCTTTCATTTCTTTTAATGAGACCCTCATCACTCTCCACTCGATAATTATTGTTTATAATTTCTTTATAAAGAGTAATTGTCATAAAACACAATGTAGAAAATGCTGTAGGTGGATTACCGGGTTATTAAAAAATTTCAAAGGTCCCATAACTTTCACCGGCAATCCATATACATACGTAATTTTGGCTTTTACTAGGAAAATTTGAATATTTATGTATAAATAGAAGTGAAAAAGCCAATATGTAACTGATTGGTATAGCATCCACCCTAGATACACATATATCTGCGACCAAACAACTCTTTCTATGCCTCGTCACTTTTCCTATACACTTCACTCCTCCAAATAGGATATGCATTTGACGCGCCGGTATTTTCCGCGACATTGCCCAACACTGGCATTATATGTAATAGCGGTTGACATCATAAGATAGCCGTAGCTTATATGCATATCATTAGATACTATCAAATTATCATTTTTTCTCGATTGTGGGTATTGCGATTCTTCTCTACCGAGGGAAAACCAAGAAGTGATATGTTATCAAAAACAAGACATCATAGAATGGGAAATACCCATTCTAATTGTTTTATCATTAATCAATTTTTCAAGTTCTTATATCAGTTTGTATCAGCAGATAAAGCCTTGTGTAAAAACAATTCAGAATGAGACAAGTTGAATAATCGTTTGATCTAAATTCGATATCTCACGATGATGTACATCATTTTACAAACCCTTTTCCCTAAAAAAGTTCACTTAACGAATTTTTCTTAGAGTCATTATTTGTATGTGTAGTATTGCTTTATTCCTTTCGACGAATGTTGCATGTCAGTGCATTACCTCATTCTAAGGAATAAACGATACCACAAAGCAAACTTATTATTTCACACGGTTTTTTTACATCTTAACATTCAGATTTTCCCCGTTAAAAATACTCAGGTGTTACTTGTCTACAAAATATTTGAATACCCTAGAGGCATTAGCTGACGAATTAGATCTATCGAGTTTCTAAGACACGTCATGAAAGATACACTGAACAATCATTCCTTCGTTGTGTTTCAGTCTGTGAAAAAAACTGGTCGCGTTGTTATCGCCCACGAAGCACCGCTCACGAATGGATTTGGTAGCGAAATTGCAGCAACAATCCAAGTAAGAATTCAAAAGGATAATAAAAAGGGTATTTTGTTTGAACAACTTTTTATTAATGCTTGCGAAGCATTGGCATTCAGCAAAGTATCAATTATATCGTATCGTAACATAATTTATTATGCAAAAATAAACCGAGAAAACACACTAGGTATCGCAAACGAAGAATATTTCGTAATATCTATCATCATGGAAAAAACGTCGTGCTAAAAAAAATCTGCTTACATTATGTTCATGGATAACTATCGTTGAATTTCGCGGAAACCTAAAATTGTTCATGGCATGACGTCGCGGAACGCGAAGAATGTGCAGTTTTCCGATAGAAAATCTTCACGTGATGTGACTAGTACGCAGATTGTACATTCGATAAGCAGCTATTTCCTCCTCGTCCATAACGAAGATCCTCAAGATCGCGGTGGAAGGTGTTTTAATCGCTGATGAGTATTCCAGAAATGCAAAACCATATAATATCAGATTCTTATCATTAACATACATATGTTAATATTCGCACTCACAAAAACGTCTATATGCTTCAACTAGAATCTATTCAAGTTAATGTTTCTCATTTTATCTTATTTATCTTACGGCTTACTACGATCCGATTTGCTTTGAATATTGTCTAATGAAATAATACATTTATGATTGAAATCCATTCTCGTTTTGAATGGAAAGAGACAAAATTATATATATTTTGTTTTGCATATATGGTAAATGCGTTTTTAATTCATATACATTGTGATTTCGAACGTATGAAGAAATGGGTTCGAGGCAATTCTGATTGGCTAGTGGCAATTTTCTTATATTTCTTTGCGTATAATATATAGTTATTCTTCTTGTTAACAATATTTGATGTTGCAAAATTACGAATAACACATTGTATTACGACCATTTCGGTATATGAGAGGATGTGGGTTGCATGGGTATCAAATCTGCAATTCCCAAGTTTTTCGTAAAGCATTTGATTACTTGCTCGGAGTACGTATGCCTTTGGGAGCAGTCCCATGGTCCTACGCCACACGTCGGTTACAAATCAAACTGCGTTCGGTCGGAAGGCCCCCGCCGTCTGAGGGATGTCTGCATATCCAGCATACAGCTAGTGTACGCTCGGTAATGGTCGTGTGGCGCAGGATTTCAAGCCTTGCCCGCAAATGCTATGCACTCCGAGTGATCTTGTAACCAAGCCTGCGAAAGGTGTTGAGGGTTAAGGTACTTATTTAAGACTTGGCAGTGTCCCATGAAAGTGAGGAAAAAAAGACTGTACTGCTAAATAATGTTAGAGGTTCATTTTGAAAAGAACGTCGACATGAAGACAGAACGGTAATTCGAACAGATAAATGTTCGTGTCCATAAACATTGTATACAATATTTGAATAGACGCCTTTAGTACATATGGCTAAATATTTTTTAAATAACTAATTTCAAATTCCCGAATCATTAGAAGCAAATCAAATTGCTTTTGCCCAACAATATTAAATAGATCTTGATTGTAATAATTAATGAATTTGCAATAAATATCTGTAAGAATATAATGCAATAAGGAAAAGTTCGATTTTACGAAATTGCGAATGTGAATTAATTCAAATTAAAAAGAATCATATAAATGAAACTGGTGGATCTTAATAGATCTTCTTCACGAGTGAATAGATAATGTATAGTAAAAAAAATATTATTTATTATAAATTTTATTAAATTAAATTTATTAATAATAAAATTTATTATTAAATATTAGTTATTTGATGCGCAAGTATTATTAACCTGGCTTTCCTTATAAACGATCTGTCCGTGTTTCGTATTTTTTTTATAAAATGGAAGAATTTTAATTGACGTATTATTCGAGAACCTAGCGAAACATTCGCTAGGTGTTAATCGCTTCTCTTTTACGGCTTCCGGTCATGTTCCCGGCAACTGTCATGAGTGTCCATAGCAGAAAGGAATATTCACGTGTACTTTGCACACTTTACTACCAAAATCAAATGTTACCATATTTGTTTACAGGAGGAATGCTTTTTGCGTCTTGAGGCACCAGTTCAGAGAGTCACGGGCTGGGATACGCCGTTTCCCCACGTCTTCGAGCCACTATATTTGCCGGACAAGTGGCGCTGCTTCGCAGCGATCAAGGGTGTACTCAACTATTGAGCATACTTGGAGAGGCGAGATTGAGAATTAATTGTTGATATTAAACCATGTTGATCTTGTCTCAAGTTTCAACCTCACTGATAAATTTAAGAGACTCACTTCATCGATACTGTTTAGCCATCTTCAAGAGTGACTGTAATCTCATTGGGTCCATTTTACTCAGAAACGATTTTCCTACCGAATTCAAAATATATTTACCCTTTGAAGTATTTAAAACCAATTATTCATGTATACTTACTCATTTATTTCTATAGTTTCAACATATACGGTTGCGTGTTTTCACGTATTACCCTTCGCAATTGAACCCTTTCCTATCACTTCCTGCCCGCAGTTTGCTAGTCGTACCTAACCTCCGTTGCGTCCACAGCCTTTTTAAGGATACATCTGGTACATACGTTACATCTGGATAGAAAAAAAAACGTCGACCGTTTTTCGCATTTGCTTAAGGGGTTATACCCATGTAGGGTGATCGGTAGTGGCCAACGATTGGCCGATGCTCGACGCCAAGCTTGCCAACATTGGCACTCGAGCTTGGTCCGATCATCGACCGAGCCTCGGATGATAAGTATACTCAATTAGTTAATATCATTGTGATAATTAGAGAGGGTCATCGAATGACATGTTATAGAATTTTCAAACCTAACCTATATATATATATATATATATAGATATTTGAATAAATCAATATATTAAAAATAAATAATTCCAATAATGGAATGCAATAGGAAAAATTTTATTTCACGAAAAATCTAGTTAATTCAAATAAAAACTAAATGAATAAACGCGGTTAGTTAATATTAATAGAATTTTTCTGTCAGTGTAGGATGGTTCATAAAAATAGGCAGAGTATCGCGTATGAGCTCGTTCGAGAATCGGCCAACAATGAGTGCATTGATTTGGTAGTATATTTGTTAAGAATAATATCCAATGGACTCGTAAGAAGTATTTATCTCGTCTCTCAATGGCTTCGACGCGAAACAATGAATCGTCAATATACGAATTGCGGTTCGATCATGCGTTACTCGGCCGAACATTGGCATCGTATCGGCAAAAACATGATTGGCGAGTCTATACTTCGCCGAACATCGACCTCGTATCGATAAGCCAATGATTAGAGAGCCTATATTTGGCCGAACATTGGCCTCGTATCGGCAAACCAATGATTAGCGAGTCTATACTTCGTCAAACATCGGCCTCATATCGATAAACCAATAATCAACGAGTCTATACTTGGCCGAACATTGGCCTCGTATTGGCAAACCAATGATTGGACAGTCTATACTTCGCCAAACATCGGCCTGGTATCGACAAGCCAATGATTAGTGAGTCTATGTTTGGCCGAACATTGGCCGCGTATCGGCAAACCCATGATTGGCGAGTCTATACTTCACCAAACATCGGCCTCGTATCGACAAGCCAATGATTAGCGAGTCCACATATGGCCGAACATCGGCCTCGTATCGACAAACCAATGTTGGCTAGTCAATACTCAGCCGAGCATTGGCGTACAATTGGGTAATCGATCATCGCCCCGCCAACATTGGTCCAAGTATTGGCCGTTACGGTTCGATTGGCGAAACCTACATGGGTATACAGTCAAGAGGCCCAAAAAGATCGATTTTTTAAGAATTTTTCTTGAGAAGACCTTTAAATCTATTAACGTAAAAATTTGTACACATATTATGGTAACTTTTAACTGTATTTTAACATTTTTTATTTGTAAAAATAATTATTTTGAAAGCTGCTAACGCTGATCTTCGGGAGCACCTCTAAAAAAGGCGTCCTGCGGTGAGCACGATATCTCTCGACTGGATCATCTAAAATGAAAAAATCAAAAATATTTCGTTAATATAATGGATTATCTTGTAATTAATCAAAGAAATAAGTAAAATAATAACTTTTGACAAAATGGCGGCTTCTCAAAAAAATCAATTTTTGACAAAAATGTATGCCTTTAATTGTTTATAAAATGGAAAATATTTATCGGTGACAAAAAAACTTCGATTAATTACTAAAAAAAAATATTTGAAAATATTGTGTTAAAATTTGAGACTGATCGGTTCAGCCGTTTCCGAGAAATCTTGCTCACCGACTTTAAAAACACAGTTTTGAGAAAAACGCGTTTAAAGTTTCAAAAGCACTTTTGGACGCTCCGACACGTCATTACAAATGTGCGTGTAACTTCGAGAATATTCGCCGGATTGACAAGACATATTCTGTGTGTACTTAAATATATGTACATTACGAAGAAAAAAAACGATTTTTCGAAGAATTTTACTTTATATAACTCCTTAAAGTATGTATAACCATCCCAAGAATGATGTACACCAGGAATTATGAGCGAACATTTTTTAAAAACATTTTTCGAGCTCATTTTCCGAAGTGTCCGTGGGGGTGGAGTGGGCGCAGCGCCCCTGGCGGGGCGGGAAGAGGGGGTGGAGGCCCCCATAGACTTCAAAAGTAGTTCTTATTGAGGTGTTTCTTTCATGCACCCAAATATTTAAGAACGAACTGATTTTCGTCTATAATCAGTAACAATACCTTTCAGTATACTGGTAAAATTTCCAGCCAGGTCACCGAACTTTCAACGAAAAATTACGACTCTGATAATCGTCGAATTTTTACGGCGCTCTATGGAGATGACACGCTGGCCGCATTTCTATCCAATAATTTATACACTTAATAACTCTCCGGGCCTGATATAAACTGCTCATGCGTGTAAAACATCTAAAGATTCCGCAATGACAATAAAAACAGGGAGTCACCGAATGTTTGAAGCAAATATTAATCCTAAAACTCAGAAAAATGTGACTACCAGAATTTTCATAGCCGCGCCTTTTTGGAGAAAGTGTAAAAGTGTCTAAATGTATTAAATTTGCGCGAAATTTTCTATTCCAGTTTATCGTTCCGTATAATAATTAATTGTGACTTACTTTTATTAAGCGTCACCGTAGTTTACCAATGATTCACAAGGATCCTCCTCCTTATGCCCCCACAACATACGGCCCTCCGCGAAAGGAATTTATGACAAGGCGATCCCGACGATACTTTGTTTCGATCTAACATGAAAGTTAAGTTATGTTTCTTCCAGTAAATAACTCCACAGCCTAAGTAATTCCTCGACTTTACGACTGATGGCAGCAGCTCTGTAGCTCGATTCTGTAACTCGTTATAACTTGGTAACGACTGTTTTCGTTATCGATCGTTCCTTTCCTCTACTGTTTATTCCCTTTTCTCCCTGTTCCCCCCTCTTGCGGCCGCAGCCGACTTCCCCCTCTGTATTATATTCATGGTGACATTCTTGTCATGGGTATAGGGAAACTGCGGAAAACCTATACCAATACAGCCGGTCACGGTCTTACATACACGTCTGTAGCCCTGTATGTAAACCCCTTCCATTGGAGTTCGGACTCCTTTATGTAGTCTCCATGGTGGCAACCATGGAGATACCAGCAGACCAAACTCCCGTGCAAAGCCACTGGAAAAAAGCGTCCCCGAAAATGGCCCGAACATAGATGGCGCTGGGGTGCCGCGGGCCCTATGTATAGTAATATATTGGTTGACGAGGTGAAAGTGATCGGATGAGTTTCTAACCTCACGACAAACCGTGCGTGACAGCAAATGTCAAAATTTCGAGCGATCAAGGCTCGGTAATTTCCCCATGTCCATTTGAAGAAAAACTCTTTTGAAAGCAAGAAAAGCTGAGTTTTTTGTTTGAGTATACTAAATATTCGGACCGAAAACTTTGTCGCCCGTAGAGTAACTTATGCAATCATTGACGACAACATAAACTTCCTTGTTCACTGAGAGTCTCGATAGAAATTAGTATTGTTTTTTTCATTATAAATGGTACGAATAATATACTGTATTCGATAATTAAAAACTATCATGAGTATTTCATTCTTGTAATTTAATGCCAGTGTGCAATATGGTGAAAGTGTGCGGAGTACCAGGTTGCAAGCCTGGTCAGTACGAACACCGAACTCGGCGGTGCGCATTGGGATTACGGCAGCATGCAGTCTTTTGTACTCCTAAGGTAAATATATTTTGGAGATGAATTGATATTGAAGTTTTTCGTTAACTATCTCTATCTATAGAGATAGTTAACTATACACGTAGAGAAACTATCTCTACGTGTATAGTTGAAAATTTCTTTGGTTTTTATAGTGCAATAACATTCTTTCTGAGTGGAAGCGAGCACTCAACTGCAATCTCGACAAAATAGGATAAATTCGATACTTTTGTTTCACAACGCCGCCATTTTGTCTATATATATATATATAGTTAACTATATAGTCTATATATATAGTTAACTATCTCTATCTATAGAGATAGTTAACTATACACGTAGAGAAACTATCTCTACGTGTATAGTTGAAAATTTCTTTGGTTTTTATAGTGCAATAACATTCTTTCTGAGTGGAAGCGAGCACTCAACTGCAATCTCGACAAAATAGGATAAATTCGATACTTTTGTTTCACAACGCCGCCATTTTGTCAATTTCGATTAAAAAAACTCCATAGCAAGATAGTGGCTTTCACACAGATTAATAATTTAAAAAAAAATTTCGTTTCCGATCATGTTTACGGCCACAACCGTGTACACCATGAGAACACCGTTTTTTCGAAGACACTTTCAACCGTTAGAAAAATGTAAAAGAAATAGAAATCAACGTTTCAAAATATGTTTTCGGTTCTTCATGAGTGCTTTGATTTTACATAAAAAAATCAGACTGATTAGCGTATTTTAACCATCGCAAAATAAATAGCGAAAATCGACTATTTTTCGACTCGTTACACTGTAATAATCTCTTAATATTCACAGCAGACTCTCCAAAATATCAATAATAAGCTAAATGAAAAAGAATAAGTTAAAACAATTATGTTAACGATTCTATAGACGGATATAAATGTACATTTTTAAAATAATCTGATAATATTTTTTATATAATTTGGTATGATTTACATTTTATATGAAAATGATTGTGTAACGATAAGGAGGATTTTTTTTGTAATTATCTACGTAATTGGCGATTTAGAAATTGAATTATATCTGCAGACTCAAGTTTGGTCATACATATTCGTTTTGTACTCTGAAAAATTACACACAAGAATAAAAAACTATACTTTATCTGTACTGTATGCGTATTAATCAAATACCGTATCACTTTGTGTTAAATTTTATAATTCTGACACTTGAAGATGAATGAAAGGTACGTCAGCTGTGAACCGTCTTCATCGGACCTATGTTTTGCGTATGTCTATACATGTGGTCCGGAGCACCCCAGCGCCATTTATCTCGGATACCGATTTGGGGACGAATTGAAAGGCTGAGTGTGGCCTCCTGCATCTAGTCTCCATGGTTGCCACATGTCGTAGGGCGCTTTATCGTTTTCTGCCAAGCAGATGAATAGTCCTGTTTTATTACACGAATATCTCGATAACGAGACAGACAAAACGCTGTACTCTTTGTTGAAATTATTCATAAAAATCTCAAGAATTTTTCCGCTCATTTCCATTCAATTCTTACTATTTTTATTATGTTGCGACAGTCGTATTAGAGTTCTCATGAAGCTTTTGCTTTGTCATCCGTGTGTAAGAGCCTAACTTAAATAATGAATCGCTCAACAATCACGCACACGAAGTACTTGAAATTTTACACGGAGTCTTAACACCTGTTCTCTATTATCCTCAATAAATTTCAGCAAATTCCTGCTATTTTGGGATAGCTGCGCAATCTGCTGAAAAAAATGGACACTCCCTCTGTCTTCAGGGGATTGTTGTTCACAGTTTTCAATATAGTTTTTTGCACGTTTGTCTGGTAAAACGATGGATATATTGCCACCATAGATCGGGCGGCGCCGCTGTCCACTATTAAAGTCGCTGGATACTTGAAGAAAATGAAAACCAGTTAGCTCGTGGGAGCGGCTGTGCCGGTAAAGGTGAAATATAAATTCCCCTGACATGATTCTTTTTTTGTCAATCTCGCTCGAGGCGTGTATATGACCGTCGTTACTGTGTGTCTCCAGTGCAAATTCGTTTTACGCGTATGCCGCGCGAGATAACTGGACCAACGAGAACGCCATTCTGGTAGCGAAAAAAATTATAATACGGTACAATGTAATTGACTGGACTGGGAAACGATTTGAGCCACCCTCGTACGCGTTGTAACTCGCTGCATACGATTGAAAAAAATGACAATCGGAAATCTGGCTTCTTCATTCCCGAGCAATTATACTGCAATGATCTATTTTTTTATGACTTGATTGGATAATGTGACTTTATCACTTTACAACCATTTTACATACAACGTATACTGGACATTTCTCGAATTATGACTCAACTGTATTGTTCAATTAGGACACAGTACCATAACAAGTAGATGTCAGTAATTTTTCAAAACAAAATATTTTATGATCCGTGGCTTCGAACGAAGTTGACGTTTTAGGGCAATCTATCGGAAAAACAAAATTGGGCATAATACCGTGCAGTGTAATAAAAAGAAGGCATTTCTGTACACAGTGCTAAAATGCACCCGCCATTATTCGTTTTTTCGTTCATTTACGGCTAAAATGTTATTAAATTTAATTAACCTAAAATGTATCTAAAGTTTGAGCCACTGATGCAGATGCTTTCACGAGTCATTCACAAAAACTGCTTCAATCATACCTTACGGTACATCCTAATTTTACATCTGACCAACGCGGTGCTGAGATTACGTTAGAGGATTTGCGTAAGTAATTCAAAAAAGTAATAGACAAGGACGGCGAGTGTACAGATTCTTGCTAAGTCAGGCGTAGATTTTGTCTCCACAATAAGGACCATAGAAGACGAAAGATAAGCGTCATGTAGCTCGATTTTACTTTCGCAAATACGCTCGAGGGTCCAGTTATAAGATTTGCAGAGGTGTCTCGTAACTACGAGTTCATACGCGGATGATACACAAGCGTAAAACCTCCTCGTTGGTATTTGCCATAGTATGTGCGTGTCTGGGATATAATAAGTATAGTATGAAGTACGTGGTAACCGTTAATGATGACGACGACCCTGGCCCGATTATCGAAGGCCAACCTATATAAATTATACGCTCACTCAAAATTGCTAACACCCGAGATGAGCCACGTGCTCGTAAAAAAAAATCGGTATGATATCGAACTTACCAATTTGCGTCGATATTGCGGTGAAAAACTGCGATGTAAACGTTACGAATAATTATAGAAGTATGATCTCTGACCCCTTGATGCAAATACACGACCCAAATATAGCTCCAGCACCCACCCAACATCTCGGAGTTTCTTCATCGAAAATTTACGTCGATTTTTTACCACGAAGAGGACATCTCACCGCTCAGTTGAAACTGTAATTCTCTGCATTAATATTTACTACGTGTTTTTTTTTTTATCGAAGATACCTCTATTCCCAAAAGTTCAAGGCTCGAATGATCATCGGTTATGAAAAAACACGTTTGAAATGTTACGTTTTCTGGAACTGGTTTTCAAAATTTCAGCACTTTTGTTGCCTGATTTTCTTTTGCATCTGCCATGTTGCATATGTTAGTCTGCATATAATGCAATTTGATGGAAAGTGAAAGGTGCACCACCTGACATGTGAGTACGAAAGATGGAGAGAGAAAGAGAGCGAACATTTTTGAACTCATTATTTTCAGAAATGGGGTCGATACGAAGCGATCTGAACGTTGGTGGTTTGTCAGAATACATTATCGTTATGATCGTGATATAGAGAAATAATAATCGTTATGAATAAAAAATGCAAGCACGGAAAAATAAAAAAAATTCAATAGATAATTCGTAAGCCGAAGATTTTGTATCACATAGCACCTTGACTCACGGACGAGGTGAAAGAACTAAACGACCCGTGATTAAAGACGTCCTGAACTGTCGTTTGTAGGCTTTCGACATTCGAATTATCCGGTCAGTTCCTGCGAGCGTTGCAAATTGTAGCAATAGAAAGAATTGATATTTCTTAATCTCAATGGTTTGAAGATTTTTTAACGAAACGCCAAAGCATCATATGTGCAATTTCATCGAAGTATCGTTTCGAGGTTTCGCAGCGAGAGGCGATCCCCTCGAGGGGTTAATTTCCACGGAAAGTCCAATTTCTGGACAACTTCATTGTACCGTACCGATCGAAATTGCCCGAGGCCGCGTAAATAGGTGCAACGTAGATCAAGAACAGAGCGCTGAATGAGCCATTGAATGACAAGTAAAAAAGTTTGATCGCTTACCGACGAAAAAAATGTTTGAAATGCCGAAGGGGAAGCTGGTGGCTGGTCGAGATAAATCCGAGGTGATGGCATACAGACCAACTCGACGCGGCCGACTGGTTAAGAGCTGAGGCGGAGAACTCAACGGTATTTTGTAATTTGAAAGGGAAACCACATTCTTCCACTGTGTGTAGTATTATGATACGTGAAAGTGCGCCTTTTAAACGCACTTTGTCGAACAGACGACCACTATATCCACATATCAGATATCTCATGCGCGAAATAACGCAGACTCGCCGAATAAAGTCCAGTCAAATGAGAATGCTTTCTGTTATTAATCACATCAACTTTTCAATAAAATTGTTCTATATTTAGGATTCACGAATAACGATCTATCATTAATAAACTCCACTTTACGAATTTGGAACTTTGTTCGTCACAGTTGCGGCTAACAAATAAACACGGTACTTTATTTAAGTGCAGTAGGGCTTATTTTCCGGAAAATGACACAAATATACAGATGCGGAGAGTCTGAGCTGAAGTATCGAAACAATACACCGTATGGCCGTATTAATTAATGGAATTGAAAGACAGATAGGTCAGTTACCGTATATTTAAAGCAAACGACATGTTCATGAAAATAACGTCTCAATAAAGAAAGCAACGTTTCGTAATTTATGGAAGCCCCACATTTCAATTGATATATTTTTGACGTCCCTTAAGAAGGGTCAGTCATTGGAGCGCGTCCAAGATAAAAGCCCGAGTTTTTTTTTATAGTATTGTTGAGACCTTTGTCGTTGCGTATGCGGAGATTCCACGAGATTGTCCGTACAGTTTCCGAGTTATTAATTGTTAAAGTTGGTGAATTAGTAACACGTAGACAACAAAATGTGCACGCCCTCTCATATATCGATTTTTTTGTGCTACTTGGAGCCAAGACACGCGTAAAAAAACTGACGGTTGCGTTCGTTGAATCTTTGTGATCAATAAAGCACCTCGAATTGGAAAGCTCACCGCAGAAATAAGCAATACATTTAGAAATAAAGTCGCGAAAGTATTCGGAGAGCAAGACTTCTCGAGACGTAAGAGCAGCCATCTTGCTCGAGGTGTGGCAACGCCGGATACCCGCGCAAATTTGATTCGTCTATCGGATATTTTCAACGCGAATTAAACATATGATTGTGCGAAGCCGTACATTTTTAATGGATTATAATGGGCCAAGGCATCTCAATTTTTCTGGTGACATGTATACAACGCATCTACATATAAATTCAGCATGGAAGAACGGTCATATAAAATGAACGGTCCTTTTTATATCTGTAAATTTTGTGAAAATCGGGAAAGGGAAAAATAACCCAACAATCGATGAAATATGTTTTGAGTTTGGACAAATTGGACATTGGACATTGAGGTTAACCACAACGAGACGTTTTTTATTCGGATTGTCTCCCCGTCCGGATATCGGACGAATAAGCGTATGTTATTCGTCCGGATAGCGGCTCAGTTCACGCTGTATTTCCACGCACATATTATTGTGATTCATGTCAGCTAGTATCCGGACGAATAACATATATGTCCCGGATAGAATGGGTTAAATTGTTAAACAATCTATCTGGACGAATAATTTACACATATTCGTCCGAATAAAATCATTATAATTTTGTTTAGGGAATAAAATCTTTATAATTTTGTTTGAGTTTGTTTGGGGAATCCCAAACAAAATTATAAAGATTTTATTCGGACGAATATGTGTAAATTATTCGTCCAGATAGATTGTTTAACAATTTCAACACATTCTATCCGGGACATGTATGTTATTCGTCCGGATACTAGCTGACATGAATCACAATAATATGTACGTGGAAATACGGTGTGAACTGAGCCGCTATCCGGACGAATAATATACGCTTACTCGTCCGGTAACCGGACGGCTAGCCGCAGCGTTTTTTATTTGCAATCGCTATATCATCGTTTCATTTGCTAATTCTTGTCCGACAGAATCTACCTTTGTTTCTAAACTGGACTTCAGGTACAATCCCGTTACTCTCTTGATAAACTTCTACAGTATTTTCATTCTCCATGTTTACCGGCTACAACAAAATAATAAGCTTGGCGCGTGGGACCGATGACAGCCATCGAAAATGCGACGATGCTAAACGTCGACGATATGCCGTACTGCTGAAGTCGAGTAGTAAATTATTACGTTTGTTTCCATATTATAAAAATAATAGGTAGCTTGAAATTCAATACTTGAGAAATATTTTCCAAACAATAGGTCATATACATATGCCTAAAACGTGGCGGTATTACGGCGCAAAATGGACTCTAAGTTTACTAGCGTGGTCATCCCCATACCTGTGTGAAGAAGCATGCCGAGTAGGTATTATATTTTATTTTAACTCGAGCCCAATGAAAACAATGGAAGCATTATCCAAACGGTATACTTTTCAAAAACTATACGGAGTGACTCCCCGTCCGGTTATCGGACGAATAAGCGTATGTTATTCGTTCGAACAGCGGCTCAGTTCACGCCATATTTCTAGTAGGCGTACATCTTATTGTGATTCGAGTTAGCTAGTATTCGGACGAATATCATATATATAATCGTCTGGATAGAATGTGTTGAATTGTTAAACAAACTATCCGGACGAATAATTTACATGAATAAAATCTTTATAATTTTGTTTGGGGCGTTGTACAGCGTGAACTAAGCCGCTATCCAGACGAATAAGATATGCTTATTCGTCCGATAATTGGACGGCTTGTTGTCGATGACGGCCAGGAGCTGTAAAATAATTGAAATCGTTATAATTTTAGATTAATCGTCATAATTATTAACGTGTTTACATCATTGAGTAAAAAAACACAACCGACTCGCAGAAAATGTTTGATGAAGACTCTTTACACGTATAACGGTGAGTAATCTACTTCATAAGAACGAAATTATTTTGTAAATTTTTAAATTGTTATGACATTTATCAAAACAGATTATTTATTTTTTGTTGAATCTAGCACAAGCGCTTTTGAAATAATCTAAGTTGTCATAATTACTTCGATGTATATATACATGTATAACCAATAACTCTTTACCCTTCTGTTAACTGAAGTTTAAGACACTATAGGAGGAGTGAACGAGAGGCTGCCTCGTTTGCTGCCGCGTGCTCACAATACTGTGTATAACTGCATAAAGGCTATATATCGAAGGTCGACCGGTTGCATTTTTACACGTCGATTTTTGCGTACATAATAAATAAGCAGTAGTAATGGCCTGAAGGCGCCGCGCCGCACACCGTCTAACATATGGTACCAATGAAGTCTTGTAGCGCGCCCGTCAAAAGTTTTTCAATGGCGCTAAACGGCCTTGTTTAATGGCATCCCCGAAAAAGACAAAAACATAACGTGCGAAGTTGCAACGGTTTCCGGTTGCGATAAATAACTCACATGAATCGTTGCGATTTCTTCAGAACCGTGAATAATTCGCTGCCGTAACAGGATTTAGCTTAATCGCAAATGATTGGTATGTATAATGAACGATACGCATTTATTCTGTGGATAATCATATTTATTCTAAACTACCAGGCTTACGGACAGAAATAATATTTAGTTTGATATTTTTCATTACATTTCGCGTTTCGTCCTCGATGATAATGTGTAGTAATAAAAAGTTCTGAAAATAACCTGACATTTTAATTAATTAATAAAACGTATTATTTATTTAAAAAGTACGAATATTTTGATTTTAATATAAGGCACAAACATGGAGGTTATCTGTGGAACACAATATCCGATAAATGGCAAAAACGGCATGGACTTGGAAGACATATTCTGTCGACAAGATGGCGCAGCCTGCTACTCTGCAGGCGAAATAATGTAGTTATTGGAGACGAAGTTTCATTCGTATTATCTCGCGCCGCGGCGATGTGAATTGACCACCACGGTTGTGCGATGTGACGCCATTGGACTCCTTTCGTTGAGGTTTTTTGGAAGGATGTTTCCTTCTGTATGCCAATGATCCACAGACCATTCCGGAGCTCAAGGAAACAATTGGACGCACCATTAATGAAATTAGTCCGCAATTATGCCAAAATGTTATTGAAAATTTCGTCAAAAAAGTGAACGTTTGCAATCAGAGACGCGGCGGTCATTTATCGGATATTGTGTTACCCACTTAACCTCTACGTTTGTACCTTATATTAAAATAAAAATATTCGTACTTTTCGAATAAATAATCATTTATGATCAGTTTGAGACCCCCTATACTTGCCATGGGAGGAAATTAATAACCTCCAGAGTATAGACTTAAGTTTTTCAATCGCGCACGTCCTTCTTAACGGTAGCGTACGTTAGCTGTGTTCATCCTGTTTGTCGTGCATGAAAAATTCAGATGTGACAAATATAATACGAGAATAATTCGAAACCTTTCTGCAGTAAAAATGTGATAAATAATGTCGCTCACGTTCTCGGTGAATGGAAGGGCGCGAGAAAAATGATAGACAGAAAAATCCTTTAAATATAAAAACTAACAGACAACATTATGATGCTGAATCGACGATTCGCAAATATGGAATGGCTGGTATGAACACCTACGCAAAAACTCTAGTAATAAAAATGGTAAAATACCCCTAGGCGAATGTCATTAGAGTGACATCGGGATAACAGAGTTTGCGCACCAGACCTGTGTCAACAAGATGTGAAATGCCTTCACGACACTTGTACATTAAACTGTAGAGGAGTTGTGCTCAAGATGACACACTCTTTCTTTTACTATGCATATTCAACTAAATGATGTCGCATGAATTCAAAGCAAAGCGTAAATCCACAAAGGTTTATTATTAAAATAAAATAGAATCAGTTTCAGGACATTAGTTACTTGAATAAAAAAATAAAAAAACACATGCAGGTCGACGTGTGTGAGACGACATACTTCAGTCCAAGATAGCATATGAATGTCATTTTACCCACGTCGTCCGAATTATGTTCAGATATATTAAATGTCGGGTTGAAAGTTAGTTTATAGCAACTAATTTTTACTAGAGCATTCTTATAGTGACGATGAAGTGTTGCCTGCGGCGTGTTAAAATGTTTGGACGCTACAAGCCAACCCCTTCTATTCTTCTTTACAGCTTCAATGGTTGTGTTCACACTAGCTCGAACGTGTCGAGGTTTGTTAATAATAGCCAGGCATCCTATAACGATAAGCTAAAAAATCTGATTTTATATCCGGTTTTATTCGCAGCAGAGTAAGATGACATAGTATGTCATCTTACAACGACGTCCAGTATGCCAACTTACCTATAAGTGCCTATAAATGGAAGAAATCTTACGTGACGCGTATTTCAGCACCAGATAATAACGCGGTCAGTTTTTTTTGCATTTTGAAATCACGAAAACATTTACTACGTAAAAGCTTGCGTTCACTGAAGGCTATACTAGATTTTGCTACAAGCAATACTTATCGGCCGATCACAGAACGTCATCGTTACTCGTATACCCCGAATATTTCAAAAGATATTGAAGGTGTGTCGTCTTACCTGACTATACCATCTTGAGTGCAACTCCCCTATGTATACTATATTTAAACGATAAAACGAACTTACCAAGTGAAAATTGCACGTGATTATATGAAAAGCCTCGTTCGAGAGATAACTTGCCGTACCATCCTTCGTATTCTGCGCAGTCAGACGCTTTTAGTTTCCGAAAGAAAAATACAGTCGGTCTGGTATCTCGGTCTACTCCTCTCCGCAACGACCGCTATGTTTCATTTTTTAAAGTGCGGAAAATTTGACGTTGATGGGTTTTGGGTGGGTTGTTTTTCCAGGTGGTATAGATATCTCTCGAACGAGGCTTTTCATATAATCACGATCGAACCTTACTTGCTAAGGGCCTGTGCAAACAGCGTACTTTCTACGCGCAGACAACGCGCGTTTCCGGCGCGTTTTCAGTCCAAAAAGCGTGTGGATCAACTATCACCATTACAATGAGCTTTCTACGCAGCCAAAGAAGCATCGACGGAAATTTGTAATTGTAATTCAAACATCCTCATTGGGTCTGATCCTATTAAGGTATTATTTTCCCACCACTTTAGGTCTGTTGACATGCGTTTACTTATGGACATATTTTCATCATAGTTATCATTATTCAAAATGAACGCAGAATGTTTTTATTTCTTGAGGTTTTTACTATAATTTAGACTTTATAATACGGTAAGATCTGCTGCTGATAATACTCCTAAAAGTTTTGCGAACTCTTGAGTTAATGCTCCTAAAAGTTTTGCAAACAGAGCCTAAATATTTACATTTTATATTTTACCTGAGCGTTGAAGAGCTTTTTTGGTAATTTATGACAAACGTCAACATTCCGGCTTTATTTTTGCAATTTTTATATTTTTTTTCACAAGCATAATGAAGACTTTTCCGGGAAGATCGCCGATAAATCATCAATGTATACGACTGATAAGATTGTCGAGAGTCTTCATTTGATTGCGTTTATTGGCGTTACAGGCTTGGGCTTGTTTGCGTTACAAGCTTCAGTAATTTGGTAATACATATGGGCTAGTACACAAATCGAACGGTAAGAATGTGAATGAATAAGTCATGCTTTGATTTTTGAATCTTACATTAAGAGACAAGCCCACGGTTTTACAACAAACGCCCAAGGTAAAAGAGGGGATAGTAGAATTCGTTATAGTTTATTGACACAGTAATCATAATATGATTAACATGACTATAAGCGAACCGTATACCTAAACGTGCGATTCGGGTGGCGTGTTTGACTATCTATTATCCCCGAAATGATTATTCACTATTGTAAAAGACTTGACGATATAGATATGGTTAGTTCAGTGCTAAAACAAAATCGGCGTGCAAATAATAATGTTGTATACTGTGCGTTTTTAGGTTTTGTTCAGTCAAACTTCTACTATTCTTTTCAAGTTTGTACAATTCACATGGTTAACATTAACGTGTTTCGAAAATAATTGGTTAGAAGAACTTATGAAAAATGACTATACGAAAAAATTATAGTAAAGTTTACTTATAGCGAAGGCGTAAATCATTTGAAGTTCGAGCAACCGCAGCTTAACAGTTTAAGGAGGTACGGTGATGACCATGCTAGTGAACTTAGAGTCTATTTCACGCCGCAATATCGCCACGTTTTAGATATATGTATATGGCCTATTTTTCGAGAAATATTTTTTAAGTATTGGATTTCGAGTTTCCTATTATTTTTATAATATGGAAACAACCTTAATAATCTACTACTCGACTTCAGTAGTACGCCATATCGTTGACGTTTAGCATCGTCGCATTTTCGGTCGCTGTCATCGGGTCCACGCGCCCGGCTTATTATTTTTTCTAGCCGGTTAACATAGAGAATGAAAATACTGTGGAAGTTTATCAAAAGAGTAACGGGCTTGTACCTGAAGTCCAGTCTAGAGACAAATGTAGAATCTGACGGACAAGAATTAGAAAATGAAAAGATAATATTGCGATTGCAAATAAAAAACGTCGCGTTGAAGTTAACCTAAATCTCCAATGTCCAATCTGTCCAAAGTCAAAACATATTTCATCGATTGTTATGTTATTTTTCCCTTTCCCAATTTTCACAATATTTGCAGGTATAAAAAGGAACGTTTATTTTATATGACGGTTCTCTCATGCTGAATTTATATATAGATGCGTTGTATAGGTACATGTCGCCGGAAAAATTGAGATGCCTTTGCTGTACGTAAAAGAACTTCAAGTAAATATCGACGAAAGGCCTTTTATAATCGATTAAAAAACGTATGGCTTCACACAATCATATTTTTGATTCGCGTTGAAAATATCCGATAGACGAATCAAATTTGCGGGGGTATCCGGCGTTGCCACACTTCGAGCAACATGGCTGCTATGACATCACGAGACGTCTCTCTCTCCGTATACTTCGGTTTTTCGCGACTTTATTTCTAAATTTATTGCTTATTTCTGCGGTGAGCTTTCCAATTCAAGGTGCCTTATTGATCAGCACGATCCAACGAACGCAACCATCAGTTTTATTTACGTGTGTCTTGGCTCCAAGTAGCACAAAAAAATCAATATATCAGAGAACAGGTACATTTTGTCGTCTACCTGTGACTAATTCACCAACTTTAACAGTTAATAACTCGGAAACTGTACGTAAATCTCGTGGAAATTCCGCATACGCATGGACCAAGGTCTCGAAAATGCTATAAAAAAATCGGGCTTTTATCTTGGACTCGCTCCAATCACCGTACCTCCTTAAGACGGAATGATACCTCATCGCGGTCGGTATGGTAGAACAATTATAGATACCCAAAAATCTCTGAAATGGCTCTGCAGATCCCGTCGAAACTTTGCCAAACGACTTTAAATAAATAGACGAACAGCTGTCTGCCCCTCATATTTTCTGAATTTGAGAAAAAAAACGTAGATTGGCTTATCATAAGTCAATCTCAGTTTTTTCTATCAAATTCAGAAAATTTGATAGAAATCGATTTTGAAAACATTTCTTCATGAAGTACGCGTTTAAAGTTTCAAAAACATTTTTCTAAATGTCTTTTAAAAAAATTCCACCTAAAATGACTTTTGCATGACATTTTTGGCATGTTTATACATTATTTGAGTCGATACAAAAACCATATTTTTCAAAAGTATATAAGGCCTCAAAGCAGTTGGAACGCATGTGCCGATTAGTGGGACGTTCCCATGGCGATTACTAGCCCAACTATCATGGCTGCATGACGATGACTCGTACAATAGCATCTTATAACCTTTACGAAATATTTTCTCGAAAACTGTACGAGGCACGCGAATTTCACAACGACCTTCTTCGTAATAAAAAACTGATTAAGAACGACTTAAAATAACTTTTACTCCCTTTCCTAGTTCCGCTATATAAATGTGCAAAGTCAAGCGATCTGCTTGGGGTGACGATTACTGGGCCATCTACCTTAGTCAAAGAACACTCTTAAATTTTTTCAGAAGGATCAGATGCTATTGTTGATTTTTAAGAAAATTACGAAATCGAAATTTCGACAAACGTCGTGAAAAAGTCCGGAAAAATTCAATAGCATTCTTTGTCTCATCCTTATCATATTCTTATGTAGAACATTTTTGGTTAAAAAAATATGGCGGCCAAAATGAAAATTTTTTGTCCGAAATTTGACGATGCACATATATCTCGTATCCAGCCCGGTATGTATTATCGTGCTATCTGAAATACGCTCCCCCTCTCTTTTCTCAGTCTTTCTCGGTCATCCTACTCTAGCGACAGCAGCGCCACCACATAGACCTAGATATTTTTCGTCGGTTTTAGGGTCCACGTTAATGGTACAGCCAGGGAGGCTAGAGTGGGAGGAGTCTGATCTCTTATGGAGAGACTTGAAAAAAGTGGCTACAAAAATGTGGTCATACCGGGATGGCGCCACTATTGCTAAGACGTCGAGAAGTGAGCTGCGTGTGACAGAGACGGAACAAGTAAATAATGAGAAGTGAACTGTGCATAAGGCAGCATGATACTTGAGAAGTAGGCTGCGTGCGAGAGAGATGCAAAATGATATATAGCCAGATCGCGCGCAAAAGTTACCCCCTCTCTAGCCTCTTATGCGCCCATCACACAATCTTAGTAGCGCGTGTTCGTGAGCGAGCGACGCTCGGCCATCTTCGGAAAGAGCCGAGCGCGCCGAAGTTTCCCGACCGCGCCTTCGGCAGCTACACCAACTCATGGACGCCGAGCTCATTCATGTGCGGCCAAGCCGAAACGAAGGCTTCGAGGGAAAAAGCAATCTGAGCACGACTCGCGCGTGACGTCACTCGACGGAACGCGCGAGGCTTTTAGACGATTTCAATGCTTATTTAGCTCTTGATTCTCTGCGTTATCAATGTATACAAAAAAATGTATCGGGCACCCTGATCGCTTTTTTTTAGTTTATACGTTAATTTAAATATAACAATAAATCCAAATTACAACTTATTTGTCTTCTAAAAAATTGTTTACACTCTACTCACACCCATCCTTATGCCAAATAAATTATAATTCATAAAAGTAAGCGGAAATATATTTATATTCGTATTATTATATTAATTCTCATACTTTCATCAAGCGATAAAGCATTATCCCCAAAAAAAAGCGAATCATTCATCTGGCCGCGAATCGTCAGTACCAGAAAGTGCATATTCTACAAGCGATGAGATGGTCCCGTTGGTAGCGTTCCTCGCTTCGGTCCGCAGGGGCGCGGGATCGTTCCCCGCGCTCAGTGCTTTTTTTTAAATTCTGATTACCATTAATTCTTATTTGATTAGTTATTTTTATTAGTTATCATTATTATTATAATTAGTTATCTTTTAGTGTCGAAAAATTTATTGCGCACTCCGACCGCTTATTTGATTAGTTTGTACGTTAATTTTAATTTAATAATAAATCTAAATTACAACTTATTTATCGTCTAAAGAATTGTTTGCGCTTTACTCACACCCGTCCCTATGCGAAATAAATTGTAATTCATAAAAACTAAGCGAAAATATATTTATATTCGCATTATTATATTCATTCTCATATACTATCATCAAGCGATAAAGCATTATCCCCAAAAACAAGCCACATCCATCCGGCCGCGAATCGTAACTTGCGAGAATGAATATAATAATACGACTATAAATATATTTCCGCGCTAGCAATTTTGGCAACTGGAAAGTCAACCGAAATAATCAACGGTTGAATTTGGACAGCTTTACAACTATAAAGTCGACCGTAAAAAAAATCCTAATGGTTGATTCAACGGTTGTTTAACCGCGGCCATTTTGTTTTCGCTGGATGGTTGTCTCACTCCGTCGCACAATCTGCTGCGGATATTCCCCCCCCCCCCCCCAGTGTTTGATGACTCAATTCTCCGCAAATCATCAATTTAATTATCAAGACAGTATAATTTGATTAATCATTAAATATATTGCGTCGAGTCAACCATCCAATCAACCGCCGAGTTAACCATCGAGTCAACCATCCACAGAAAACGCAGGATGGTGGACTTTCAAAGATGAACAGTTGAGAAGCTGTCCAAATTCAACCGTTGAACTTTTACGTTGACTCAACTGTCTTGTACAACCGGTTGACCAAAATGACAGGGCGCTTACTTTTATGAATTACAATTTATTTGGCATAGAGACGGGTGTGAGTAAAGCGCAAACAATTTTTTTAAAGATACATAAGTTGTAATGTAGATTTATTATTACATTCAAATTAACGTACAAACTAATCAAATAAGCGGTCGGAGTGTGCGATACATTTTTCGGCACTAAAAGATAACTAATAAAAATAATAATGATAACTTAATAAAAATAACTAATCAAACAAGAATTAATAGTGATAATAATTAAAAAAAAAAAGCACTGAGCGCGAGGAACGATCCTACGCTTCTGCGGACCGAAGCCAGGAACGCTACAAACGGGACCATCCCATCGCTTGTAGAATATACACTTTCTGGTACTGACGATTCGCGGCCGGATGGTTGATTGGCTTGCTTTTGGGGATAATGCTTTATCGTTTGATGAAACTATGAGAATTAATATAATAATACGAATATAAATGTATTTCCGCTTACTTTTATTAATTATAATTTATTTGGCATAAGGACGGGTGTGAGTAAAGCGTAAACAATTTTTTAGAAGATAAATAAGTTGTAATTTGGATTCATAATTAAATTTACATTAACGTATAAACTAAAAAAATAAGCAATCAGGGTACGCGATACATTTTTTTGTATACATTGATAACGCAGAGAATCACGAGCTAAATAAGCATCGAAATCATCTAAAAGCCTCGCGCGTTCCGTCGGGTGACGTCACGGGCGAGTCGTGCTCACATTGCTTTTTCCCTTGAAGCCTTCGTTTCGGCTTGGCCGCACATGAACGAGCTCGGCGTCCATGTGTTGGTGTAGCTGCCGAAGGAGCGGTCGGGAAACTTCGGCGCGCTCGGCTCTTTCCGAAGATGTCCGAGCGTCGCTCGCTCACGAACACGCGCTACTATGATTGTGTGATGGGCGCGTAAGAGACCAGAGAGGGGGTAACTTTTGCGCGCGATCTCGCTGCACTGCTTGCTGGGATGCGTATTCGATCCTCTTCCATCTCTCTTTCACGACATCGATACTCAGCTTCGTGCTCGAGGTTTTAGAGATAGTGGCGCCATCCCGGTCTGACCACATTTTTGTAGCCACTTTGAAATGCACAGATCGGCCTCCTCCCACTCTAGCCTCCATGGGTACAGCGTTCGGGCTCCTTTACTTTAGGCTCCATGGTCCGGATCTTCGCCTACCCTACGAGGATGCTCTCCCCCGCCATACGCTATGAGGCAGGCTCGATGGCTTGCTAGGAGGTTCGCTGCTCGACCTAGCGCTCACTTTTTATTTGTAGCGCCTTCGATTTTCGAACGTCTTTCGTTCTTCACCATGAATGCAACCAAGGAGACTAGAGTAAAGGAGTCCAAACTCCCTTCCTGTATGCTCGAAGTTCTTTCAAACGGTCGCAGAGGTGTAGTGCTGAGTTCCGCCGCAGGCGTCGCTAGGGTTCTTGGGAAACGATAATATATAGTAATATACAACTACGTAAGGTCCGAGCTCCGCCTCAACGACCAATCACAAAACTGGTTCTTCTCTCAAATCGTGTTTCTCTCTCGTACTCACTTGCAACAGTCATGGTGCGTTCTCTCTCGCACACCCGAACGATAATACACCCAAGTGAGGATTCCTTCCATTATAATATATAATAATATTGTGTACATATATATAATAAATAAAATATAAATAATATTGATAAAGCACATATTAATAAAACACCTCGTGTTGTTTTATTGGCATGGGCTTATTATATAATAAGCACATCAGATATAATAATTATATAAGTACAACACGAGTTATTTTATTATGGGAACGTATGATTTGCCTGTTATGTTTAAAAATATAGCTAATTATAATGAAACGCGAATAAAGCGATAAACCAAGCGTAATGTATCCCGTAATGTATTTATTATTATTATATTATTATTATTATATATTATATTTATTCGGATGCGCGTTACTCTGTTTTTCTGTACAATAATAATAATAATAATAATAATAATAATAATAATAATAATAATTTGGCGTGGGGAAGCTGGCGTGCCCATCGCCCGGGGGAGCACAACTCCCCCGCAATAGCCACCGACGTGCCAGGCCAACCACCTGGCACGCCGAAAACTAGGTTCGAACACCACCTAGTCAAGCCCCCCACAACCGGTCCCTCTCGGATGGGGACCAAGGATCAGTTGGGAGGGGCACCCGGATAGGATCCACGGCAACGACCACGGCTCGAAATCGGCGCCTCGAGTGGACGGAGGAACTCAAGGAGGACCTCATCCGCTGCTGGAGGGATAGCGTGCCGTCGCGGCGGGGCTACATGGCGAGGTTGCAGGCCCTGTGGAGCCAAGTGCACCCAGAGCTTGCACACCTCTCGCAACAACATCTGCGAGACCAAGCTGCCCGCTTGCGACGGCAAGGTTACGATCTCTTGTTATTACCACCAGAGCTGTCCGGCAGGCGCTCTTCCGCGCGATCCGTGCGGAGCTCTACCGGACGGCCTCAAGATCGAACCCCCCGGCAGTCGGAACCCCCCCGTTGGCGCGTCGATTTGACAGAGGACTGGGGAACAAGGAGGGAGAGAATCACTGGGAAATTTTCTCTTCAGCCTGGTTGCCTAGAAGCGGCAAATGAGTCCCTCGCGGCAGCAATCCCTGAGACCGCTGATCTCCTCAGCTTGAACTGGGCTGTGTATCACGCGGCTGTTGAGTCGAAGCCTCAGACACGCAATGATAAGGCGGCGTTCGTGGCTAAGACTCGGCGGCGCGTTGCACAGCTCCAGAATAAGATCAATGAAGCGCGGCGGCAGGCATCCCGTGTTCAGTGTGTGTTAGACTTCATTACGGCGGGGAGGGCGTTTACCCCTAAAATCCGAAAAATCAGCTCGGAACTGAAATGCCGTCACCACACATTGAACAAAGCTATCCTTCTTATTGTGAAGGAACGCTACGTGGAGAAGGTGCGGAACCTGGGGGTTGCGAAGCAATCCCTAGAGAGGCGGCTGGGTCGGGCGTTAGACAACGCCCTCTTCCGTTCTGACCCAGGCCGCTGGTTCCAACCACCTACGCCTGCCCCCGACACAGCGCCAACAGCTGTTCAGGTGGAGCGGTTTTGGGGAGAGCTGTATAGCGAGGCGGGTCATTTTGATGAAGGCACTCCAGCTCTGGGACGGTTCGACACGTTTTGTCGGCAACAGCCGAGTCAGCGTGGCGACTGTTTTCCAGTCACGCGGGGTGAGGTGGAGAAGGCGGTGAGTAGCATGAGGAACCACGCCACTCCCGGACCGGATGGGATTAACATCTTCTGGTGGAAGAAATTCAAGTGCACCCATACCCATCTGGCCCGCATCTTCTCGTCGTTCATCGATGGGACGGTGCCCATCCCTGCGTGGCTGACAGAGGGAAGGACGGTGCTACTCCCCAAAAAAGGGGATTTGTCTCGTCCGGAGAACTACCGCCCGATAACGTGTCTGAATGCGCTCTGTAAGATCTTCACAAAGATTCTTTATGAGCGTGTTCTGCGCGAGATCGAGCCTGCATGGCGGGAGATACACGAACAAAGGGGATCCAAGAGGGGGCTGGGAGGTTGTAAGGAGAACCTGCTGGTGGACCGCTGCATCACGCAGGACGCGGTCCAACACAAGCGTAACCTCTCAGTCGCTTGGATAGACTACCGTAAGGCGTTCGACACTGTCAGTCACAAACTGATTATACACCTACTCGAACGCCTTTCGGTGAGTCCTTACATAGTGAGATGCATTAGGCAGCTCATGCCGCTCTGGAAGACACGCTTCACAGTTAAGACTAGTGAAGGCAACGTGTCGACCGGAGTGGTGGGGTATAGGAGGGGGATTATCCAGGGAGATTCTCTTAGCCCCCTCCTGTTTTGCATCTCACTATTACCCTTATCAATCGCCTTGCGGGCTGCACGCGGGTACGAAGCGGGGGCCCCCGGGGAGCGTGGGCGAGGGATCACCCATTTATTTTATATGGATGACCTCAAGCTATACGCTCCCGGGGAGGGGGGGCTTAAGCTCCTCTTGAACATCGTAGCGACGTACACGCGGGCGGCGGGAATGGAATTCGGATTGGACAAGTGCGCTGTCCTTCATCTCAGGAGAGGGAGAGCAGAGGGTGTCGCGGCTGATGTCCGGCTGGTGGACGGGAGCGTCTTCAAACACCTGGACGCCGGAGGGTCTTATCGGTACCTTGGCATCGATCAGCGCTCTGTACAGGACGCTGAGGGTGTCAAGGAGGCCCTCCGCAGCGAGTATAGGCGGCGTCTCAGACGGATCTGGAAATCAGATCTGTCTGGGAAAAATAAGATCACTGCCACCAATATGCTCGCTGTCCCGGTCCTGCTCTACTCCTTTGGCGTCGTCAAATGGCGTAGAGACGAGCTTAAACAGCTGGACATCGGCACACGCAAGATAATGAACATCCAGCGGAGTCTGCACCCTCGATCTTCCACCCCGCGCCTTTATATGCTGCGTCAGACCGGCGGGCGCGGGCTCTCGGGATTGGAGTGTCTTCATGACCGCATGGTCCTCGGAATAGCAAGCGATGTAATAACGAGCTCGGACCCGCTCCTGGAGATTGTGCACCAGCATGAGCTTCATGGGGCGGGTGCTTTTCTCTATAAGGCGGCAGATCGTGCGGCAGAGACCCTCGGCTTGGAGTTCCGCCGGCGCCGGCGTGGCGCCTTGCCAGTAGACTCCGTCGCTCGGTTGCCCAAGTCCCGACGTCGGCGGGCAATCAGGGCTGCCGAGCAGACTGTCCTGACTCGGCAGCACGTGGACAGACCCATGCACGGTGTGTTTTTTCACCACATCGAGGAACAGGGGCTGTCCACCCAGCTGACCTTTTCCTTCTTGCGGTCAGCTGGACTGATGTCCGAGACCGAAGGGTTTATCTGCGCCTGCCAAGACGGAGTCATCAACACCCTGGTCTATCGCAGTCGCGTTTTGGGTCAGCCTCTGCCGACCACTTTGTGTCGTGCATGCAAACAATCGCCGGAGACACTAATGCATCTACTGTCGGCCTGCCCAGTATATGCAGTCTCCGGCTATATCTATCGCCATAACGCGGCCCTAAGAGTGTTGTACTACCATCTACGGCACTCTTATGGGATAGACCGGGAGCCCGTGCCGCCTTATTTACCAGGAGATATTGAGTCCGTTGTCGTGGGTGAGAGGTGCAAGATTTATTGGAACTTCTCATTCGCGACCATCGGGCCGCTTCAAGCGACTAAGCCTGATGTTGTCCTCTTCGATTTCGACGACAAGACGATATACGTCATTGAGTTCTCGGCTCCGGCCGAAGTGAACGTGTCGCGAAAGGAAGAGGAGAAACGGCTCAAGTATCAGCCTCTCCTGGCCGAGCTACGTCGTTTGCACCGAGGATTCAGGGTAACTCTCGTTGTCCTCATCATCGGCGCGCTAGGGGGGATGAAAGAGTCTTTTGTATCGGGCCTCGCTGGCATACCGGTTTGCAAACCCGGTGTCCGGTTGCTAGCGGGTCGGATGCAGAAGGCAGTCATACTTGGGTCCCTCCGTTTACTCAGGCAACACGATTGTGGACTGCGGTAGCCGCTAACCCTCTGGATTGAGGGAGCGGCTATCGCAGAGCGATATAATGGAATTCTCGCGCGACTTTTTGACTGGGCGGCAGCCGAGGTGATGTCGGAACCCTCGAGTGCCGCCCAGCGTTATTGTTCCGGTCTAGGTTAAGACCGAGCCTAACCCCCGGGGGTAGGTGAATGTTTCCCAGTGCAAACTGAGGAAGTGCGTTGCCCGGAGCAATAAAGTCTATTATAATTAAAAAAAAAAAAAAAAAAATAAAAAAAAAAATAATAATAATATACATGGCGTGGGGAAGCTGGCGTGCCCATCGCCCGGGGGAGCACAACTCCCCCGCAATAGCCACCGACGTGCCAGGCCAACCACCTGGCACGCCGAAAACTAGGTTCGAACACCACCTAGTCAAGCCCCCCACAGCCGGTCCCTCTCGGATGGGGACCAAGGATCAGTTGGGAGGGGCACCCGGATAGGATCCACGGCAACGACCACGGCTCAAAATCGGCGCCTCGAGTGGACGGAGGAACTCAAGGAGGACCTCATCCGCTGCTGGAGGGATAGCGTGCCGTCGCGGCGGGGCTACATGGCGAGGTTGCAGGCCCTGTGGAGCCAAGTGCACCCAGAGCTTGCACACCTCTCGCAACAACATCTGCGAGACCAAGCTGCCCGCTTGCGACGGCAAGGTTACGATCTATTGTTATTACCACCAGAGCTGTCCGGCAGGCGCTCTTCCGCGCGTTCCGTGCGGAGCTCTACCGGACGGCCTCAAGATCGAACCCCCCGGCAGTCGGAACCCCCCCGTTGGCGCGCCGATTTGACAGAGGACTGGGGAACAAGGAGGGAGAGAATCACTGGGAAATATTCTCTTCAGCCTGGTTGCCTAGAAGCGGCAAATGAGTCCCTCGCGGCAGCAATCCCTGAGACCGCTGATCTCCTCAGCTTGAACTGGGCTGTGTATCACGCGGCTGTTGAGTCGAAGCCTCAGACACGCAATGATAAGGCGGCGTTCGTGGCTAAGACTCGGCGGCGCGTTGCACAGCTCCAGAATAAGATCAATGAAGCGCGGCGGCAGGCATCCCGTGTTCAGTGTGTGTTAGACTTCATTACGGCGGGGAGGGCGTTTACCCCTAAAATCCGAAAAATCAGCTCGGAACTGAAATGCCGTCACCACACATTGAACAAAGCTATCCTTCTTATTGTGAAGGAACGCTACGTGGAGAAGGTGCGGAACCTGGGGGTTGCGAAGCAATCCCTAGAGAGGCGGCTGGGTCGGGCGTTAGACAACGCCCTCTTCCGTTCTGACCCAGGCCGCTGGTTCCAACCACCTACGCCTGCCCCCGACACAGCGCCAACAGCTGTTCAGGTGGAGCGGTTTTGGGGAGAGCTGTATAGCGAGGCGGGTCATTTTGATGAAGGCACTCCAGCTCTGGGACGGTTCGACACGTTTTGTCGGCAACAGCCGAGTCAGCGTGGCGACTGTTTTCCAGTCACGCGGGGTGAGGTGGAGAAGGCGGTGAGTAGCATGAGGAACCACGCCGCTCCCGGACCGGATGGGATTAACATCTTCTGGTGGAAGAAATTCAAGTGCACCCATACCCATCTGGCCCGCATCTTCTCGTCGTTCATCGATGGGACGGTGCCCATCCCTGCGTGGCTGACAGAGGGAAGGACGGTGCTACTCCCCAAAAAAGGGGATTTGTCTCGTCCGGAGAACTACCGCCCGATAACGTGTCTGAATGCGCTCTGTAAGATCTTCACAAAGATTCTTTATGAGCGTGTTCTGCGCGAGATCGAGCCTGCATGGCGGGAGATACACGAACAAAGGGGATCCAAGAGGGGGCTGGGAGGTTGTAAGGAGAACCTGCTGGTGGACCGCTGCATCACGCAGGACGCGGTCCAACACAAGCGTAACCTCTCAGTCGCTTGGATAGACTACCGTAAGGCGTTCGACACTGTCAGTCACAAACTGATTATACACCTACTCGAACGCCTTTCGGTGAGTCCTTACATAGTGAGATGCATTAGGCAGCTCATGCCGCTCTGGAAGACACGCTTCACAGTTAAGACCAGTGAAGGCAACGTGTCGACCGGAGTGGTGGGGTATAGGAGGGGGATTATCCAGGGAGATTCTCTTAGCCCCCTCCTGTTTTGCATCTCACTATTACCCTTATCAATCGCCTTGCGGGCTGCACGCGGGTACGAAGCGGGGGCCCCCGGGGAGCGTGGGCGAGGGATCACCCATTTATTTTATATGGATGACCTCAAGCTATACGCTCCCGGGGAGGGGGGGCTTAAGCTCCTCTTGAACATCGTAGCGACGTACACGCGGGCGGCGGGAATGGAATTCGGATTGGACAAGTGCGCTGTCCTTCATCTCAGGAGAGGGAGAGCAGAGGGTGTCGCGGCTGATGTCCGGCTGGTGGACGGGAGCGTCTTCAAACACCTGGACGCCGGAGGGTCTTATCGGTACCTTGGCATCGATCAGCGCTCTGTACAGGACGCTGAGGGTGTCAAGGAGGCCCTCCGCAGCGAGTATAGGCGGCGTCTCAGACGGATCTGGAAATCAGATCTGTCTGGGAAAAATAAGATCACTGCCACCAATATGCTCGCTGTCCCGGTCCTGCTCTACTCCTTTGGCGTCGTCAAATGGCGTAGAGACGAGCTTAAACAGCTGGACATCGGCACACGCAAGATAATGAACATCCAGCGGAGTCTGCACCCTCGATCTTCCACCCCGCGCCTTTATATGCTGCGTCAGAGCGGCGGGCGCGGGCTCTCGGGATTGGAGTGTCTTCATGACCGCATGATCCTCGGAATAGCAAGCGATGTAATAACGAGCTCGGACCCGCTCCTGGAGATTGTGCACCAGCATGAGCTTCATGGGGCGGGTGCTTTTCTCTATAAGGCGGCAGATCGTGCGGCAGAGACCCTCGGCTTGGAGTTCCGCCGGCGCCGGCGTGGCGCCTTGCCAGTAGACTCCGTCGCTCGGTTGCCCAAGTCCCGACGTCGGCGGGCAATCAGGGCTGCCGAGCAGACTGTCCTGACTCGGCAGCACGTGGACAGACCCATGCACGGTGTGTTTTTTCACCACATCGAGGAACAGGGGCTGTCCACCCAGCTGACCTTTTCCTTCTTGCGGTCAGCTGGACTGATGTCCGAGACCGAAGGGTTTATCTGCGCCTGCCAAGACGGAGTCATCAACACCCTGGTCTATCGCAGTCGCGTTTTGGGTCAGCCTCTGCCGACCACTTTGTGTCGTGCATGCAAACAATCGCCGGAGACACTAATGCATCTACTGTCGGCCTGCCCAGTATATGCAGTCTCCGGCTATATCTATCGCCATAACGCGGCCCTAAGAGTGTTGTACTACCATCTACGGCACTCTTATGGGATAGACCGGGAGCCCGTGCCGCCTTATTTACCAGGAGATATTGAGTCCGTTGTCGTGGGTGAGAGGTGCAAGATTTATTGGAACTTCTCATTCGCGACCATCGGGCCGCTTCAAGCGACTAAGCCTGATGTTGTCCTCTTCGATTTCGACGACAAGACGATATACGTCATTGAGTTCTCGGCTCCGGCCGAAGTGAACGTGTCGCGAAAGGAAGAGGAGAAACGGCTCAAGTATCAGCCTCTCCTGGCCGAGCTACGTCGTTTGCACCGAGGATTCAGGGTAACTCTCGTTGTCCTCATCATCGGCGCGCTAGGGGGGATGAAAGAGTCGTTTGTATCGGGCCTCGCTGGCATACCGGTTTGCAAACCCGGTGTCCGGTTGCTAGCGGGTCGGATGCAGAAGGCAGTCATACTTGGGTCCCTCCGTTTACTCAGGCAACACGATTGTGGACTGCGGTAGCCGCTAACCCTCTGGATTGAGGGAGCGGCTATCGCAGAGCGATATAAATGGAATTCTCGCGCGACTTTTTGACTGGACGGCAGCCGAGGTGATGTCGGAACCCTCGAGTGCCGCCCAGCGTTATTGTTCCGGTCTAGGTTAAGACCGAGCCTAACCCCCGGGGGTAGGTGAATGTTTCCCAGTGCAAACTGAGGAAGTGCGTTGCCCGGAGCAATAAAGTCTATTATAAAAGAAAAAAAAAAAAAAAAAAAAAAAAAAAAATAATAATAATAATAATCCCTTATAATAATAATAATAATAAATTGGCGTGGGGAAGCTGGCGTGCCCATCGCCCGGGGGAGCACAACTCCCCCGCAATAGCCACCGACGTGCCAGGCCAACCACCTGGCACGCCGAAAACTAGGTTCGAACACCACCTAGTCAAGCCCCCCACAACCGGTCCCTCTCGGATGGGGACCAAGGATCAGTTGGGAGGGGCACCCGGATAGGATCCACGGCAACGACCACGGCTCGAAATCGGCGCCTCGAGTGGACGGAGGAACTCAAGGAGGACCTCATCCGCTGCTGGAGGGATAGCGTGCCGTCGCGGCGGGGCTACATGGCGAGGTTGCAGGCCCTGTGGAGCCAAGCGCACCCAGAGCTTGCACACCTCTCGCAACAACATCTGCGAGACCAAGCTGCCCGCTTGCGACGGCAAGGTTACGATCTCTTGTTATTACCACCAGAGCTGTCCGGCAGGCGCTCTTCCGCGCGTTCCGTGCGGAGCTCTACCGGACGGCCTCAAGATCGAACCCCCCGGCAGTCGGAATACCCCCGTTGGCGCGTCGATTTGACAGAGGACTGGGGAACAAGGAGGGAGAGAATCACTGGGAAATTTTCTCTTCAGCCTGGTTGCCTAGAAGCGGCAAATGAGTCCCTCGCGGCAGCAATCCCTGAGACCGCTGATCTCCTCAGCTTGAACTGGGCTGTGTATCACGCGGCTGTTGAGTCGAAGCCTCAGACACGCAATGATAAGGCGGCGTTCGTGGCTAAGACTCGGCGGCGCGTTGCACAGCTCCAGAATAAGATCAATGAAGCGCGGCGGCAGGCATCCCGTGTTCAGTGTGTGTTAGACTTCATTACGGCGGGGAGGGCGTTTACCCCTAAAATCCGAAAAATCAGCTCGGAACTGAAATGCCGTCACCACACATTGAACAAAGCTATCCTTCTTATTGTGAAGGAACGCTACGTGGAGAAGGTGCGGAACCTGGGGGTTGCGAAGCAATCCCTAGAGAGGCGGCTGGGTCGGGCGTTAGACAACGCCCTCTTCCGTTCTGACCCAGGCCGCTGGTTCCAACCACCTACGCCTGCCCCCGACACAGCGCCAACAGCTGTTCAGGTGGAGCGGTTTTGGGGAGAGCTGTATAGCGAGGCGGGTCATTTTGATGAAGGCACTCCAGCTCTGGGACGGTTCGACACGTTTTGTCGGCAACAGCCGAGTCAGCGTGGCGACTGTTTTCCAGTCACGCGGGGTGAGGTGGAGAAGGCGGTGAGTAGCATGAGGAACCACGCCGCTCCCGGACCGGATGGGATTAACATCTTCTGGTGGAAGAAATTCAAGTGCACCCATACCCATCTGGCCCGCATCTTCTCGTCGTTCATCGATGGGACGGTGCCCATCCCTGCGTGGCTGACAGAGGGAAGGACGGTGCTACTCCCCAAAAAAGGGGATTTGTCTCGTCCGGAGAACTACCGCCCGATAACGTGTCTGAATGCGCTCTGTAAGATCTTCACAAAGATTCTTTATGAGCGTGTTCTGCGCGAGATCGAGCCTGCATGGCGGGAGATACACGAACAAAGGGGATCCAAGAGGGGGCTGGGAGGTTGTAAGGAGAACCTGCTGGTGGACCGCTGCATCACGCAGGACGCGGTCCAACACAAGCGTAACCTCTCAGTCGCTTGGATAGACTACCGTAAGGCGTTCGACACTGTCAGTCACAAACTGATTATACACCTACTCGAACGCCTTTCGGTGAGTCCTTACATAGTGAGATGCATTAGGCAGCTCATGCCGCTCTGGAAGACACGCTTCACAGTTAAGACTAGTGAAGGCAACGTGTCGACCGGAGTGGTGGGGTATAGGAGGGGGATCATCCAGGGAGATTCTCTTAGCCCCCTCCTGTTTTGCATCTCACTATTACCCTTATCAATCGCCTTGCGGGCTGCACGCGGGTACGAAGCGGGGGCCCCCGGGGAGCGTGGGCGAGGGATCACCCATTTATTTTATATGGATGACCTCAAGCTATACGCTCCCGGGGAGGGGGGGCTTAAGCTCCTCTTGAACATCGTAGCGACGTACACGCGGGCGGCGGGAATGGAATTCGGATTGGACAAGTGCGCTGTCCTTCATCTCAGGAGAGGGAGAGCAGAGGGTGTCGCGGCTGATGTCCGGCTGGTGGACGGGAGCGTCTTCAAACACCTGGACGCCGGAGGGTCTTATCGGTACCTTGGCATCGATCAGCGCTCTGTACAGGACGCTGAGGGTGTCAAGGAGGCCCTCCGCAGCGAGTATAGGCGGCGTCTCAGACGGATCTGGAAATCAGATCTGTCTGGGAAAAATAAGATCACTGCCACCAATATGCTCGCTGTCCCGGTCCTGCTCTACTCCTTTGGCGTCGTCAAATGGCGTAGAGACGAGCTTAAACAGCTGGACATCGGCACACGCAAGATAATGAACATCCAGCGGAGTCTGCACCCTCGATCTTCCACCCCGCGCCTTTATATGCTGCGTCAGAGCGGCGGGCGCGGGCTCTCGGGATTGGAGTGTCTTCATGACCGCATGGTCCTCGGAATAGCAAGCGATGTAATAACGAGCTCGGACCCGCTCCTGGAGATTGTGCACCAGCATGAGCTTCATGGGGCGGGTGCTTTTCTCTATAAGGCGGCAGATCGTGCGGCAGAGACCCTCGGCTTGGAGTTCCGCCGGCGCCGGCGTGGCGCCTTGCCAGTAGACTCCGTCGCTCGGTTGCCCAAGTCCCGACGTCGGCGGGCAATCAGGGCTGCCGAGCAGACTGTCCTGACTCGGCAGCACGTGGACAGACCCATGCACGGTGTGTTTTTTCACCACATCGAGGAACAGGGGCTGTCCACCCAGCTGACCTTTTCCTTCTTGCGGTCAGCTGGACTGATGTCCGAGACCGAAGGGTTTATCTGCGCCTGCCAAGACGGAGTCATCAACACCCTGGTCTATCGCAGTCGCGTTTTGGGTCAGCCTCTGCCGACCACTTTGTGTCGTGCATGCAAACAATCGCCGGAGACACTAATGCATCTACTGTCGGCCTGCCCAGTATATGCAGTCTCCGGCTATATCTATCGCCATAACGCGGCCCTAAGAGTGTTGTACTACCATCTACGGCACTCTTATGGGATAGACCGGGAGCCCGTGCCGCCTTATTTACCAGGAGATATTGAGTCCGTTGTCGTGGGTGAGAGGTGCAAGATTTATTGGAACTTCTCATTCGCGACCATCGGGCCGCTTCAAGCGACTAAGCCTGATGTTGTCCTCTTCGATTTCGACGACAAGACGATATACGTCATTGAGTTCTCGGCTCCGGCCGAAGTGAACGTGTCGCGAAAGGAAGAGGAGAAACGGCTCAAGTATCAGCCTCTCCTGGCCGAGCTACGTCGTTTGCACCGAGGATTCAGGGTAACTCTCGTCGTCCTCATCATCGGCGCGCTAGGGGGGATGAAAGAGTCTTTTGTATCGGGCCTCGCTGGCATACCGGTTTGCAAACCCGGTGTCCGGTTGCTAGCGGGTCGGATGCAGAAGGCAGTCATACTTGGGTCCCTCCGTTTACTCAGGCAACACGATTGTGGACTGCGGTAGCCGCTAACCCTCTGGATTGAGGGAGCGGCTATCGCAGAGCGATATAATGGAATTCTCGCGCGACTTTTTGACTGGGCGGCAGCCGAGGTGATGTCGGAACCCTCGAGTGCCGCCCAGCGTTATTGTTCCGGTCTAGGTTAAGACCGAGCCTAACCCCCGGGGGTAGGTGAATGTTTCCCAGTGCAAACTGAGGAAGTGCGTTGCCCGGAGCAATAAAGTCTATTATAAAAAAATAATAATAATAATAATAATAATTTTAATAATAATTTTTTAATAATTTAATAATAATTTTTAATAATAATAATAATAATAATAATAATAATAATAATAATAATAATTTTGGCGTGGGGAAGCTGGCGTGCCCATCGCCCGGGGGAGCACAACTCCCCCGCAATAGCCACCGACGTGCCAGGCCAACCACCTGGCACGCCGAAAACTAGGTTCGAACACCGCCTAGTCAAGCCCCCCACAACCGGTCCCTCTCGGATGGGGACCAAGGATCAGTTGGGAGGGGCACCCGGATAGGATCCACGGCAACGACCACGGCTCGAAATCGGCGCCTCGAGTGGACGGAGGAACTCAAGGAGGACCTCATCCGCTGCTGGAGGGATAGCGTGCCCTCGCGGCGGGGCTACATGGCGAGGTTGCAGGCCCTGTGGAGCCAAGTGCACCCAGAGCTTGCACACCTCTCGCAACAACATCTGCGAGACCAAGCTGCCCGCTTGCGACGGCAAGGCTACGATCTCTTGTTATTACCACCAGAGCTGTCCGGCAGGCGCTCTTCCGCGCGTTCCGTGCGGAGCTCTACCGGACGGCCTCAAGATCGAACCCCCCGGCAGTCGGAACCCCCCCGTTGGCGCGCCGATTTGACAGAGGACTGGGGAACAAGGAGGGAGAGAATCACTGGGAAATTTTCTCTTCAGCCTGGTTGCCTAGAAGCGGCAAATGAGTCCCTCGCGGCAGCAATCCCTGAGACCGCTGATCTCCTCAGCTTGAACTGGGCTGTGTATCACGCGGCTGTTGAGTCGAAGCCTCAGACACGCAATGATAAGGCGGCGTTCGTGGCTAAGACTCGGCGGCGCGTTGCACAGCTCCAGAATAAGATCAATGAAGCTCGGAGGCAGGCATCCCGTGTTCAGTGTGTGTTAGACTTCATTACGGCGGGGAGGGCGTTTACCCCTAAAATCCGAAAAATCAGCTCGGAACTGAAATGCCGTCACCACACATTGAACAAAGCTATCCTTCTTATTGTGAAGGAACGCTACGTGGAGAAGGTGCGGAACCTGGGGGTTGCGAAGCAATCCCTAGAGAGGCGGCTGGGTCGGGCGTTAGACAACGCCCTCTTCCGTTCTGACCCAGGCCGCTGGTTCCAGCCACCTACGCCTGCCCCCGACACAGCGCCAACAGCTGTTCAGGTGGAGCGGTTTTGGGGAGAGCTGTATAGCGAGGCGGGTCATTTTGATGAAGGCACTCCAGCTCTGGGACGGTTCGACACGTTTTGTCGGCAACAGCCGAGTCAGCGTGGCGACTGTTTTCCAGTCACGCGGGGTGAGGTGGAGAAGGCGGTGAGTAGCATGAGGAACCACGCCGCTCCCGGACCGGATGGGATTAACATCTTCTGGTGGAAGAAATTCAAGTGCACCCATACCCATCTGGCCCGCATCTTCTCGTCGTTCATCGATGGGACGGTGCCCATCCCTGCGTGGCTGACAGAGGGAAGGACGGTGCTACTCCCCAAAAAAGGGGATTTATCTCGTCCGGAGAACTACCGCCCGATAACGTGTCTGAATGCGCTCTGTAAGATTTTCACAAAGATTCTTTATGAGCGTGTTCTGCGCGAGATCGAGCCTGCATGGCGGGAGATACACGAACAAAGGGGATCCAAGAGGGGGCTGGGAGGTTGTAAGGAGAACCTGCTGGTGGACCGCTGCATCACGCAGGACGCGGTCCAACACAAGCGTAACCTCTCAGTCGCTTGGATAGACTACCGTAAGGCGTTCGACACTGTCAGTCACAAACTGATTATACACCTACTCGAACGCCTTTCGGTGAGTCCTTACATAGTGAGATGCATTAGGCAGCTCATGCCGCTCTGGAAGACACGCTTCACAGTTAAGACTAGTGAAGGCAACGTGTCGACCGGAGTGGTGGGGTATAGGAGGGGGATTATCCAGGGAGATTCTCTTAGCCCCCTCCTGTTTTGCATCTCACTATTACCCTTATCAATCGCCTTGCGGGCTGCACGCGGGTACGAAGCGGGGGCCCCCGGGGAGCGTGGGCGAGGGATCACCCATTTATTTTATATGGATGACCTCAAGCTATACGCTCCCGGGGAGGGGGGCTTAAGCTCCTCTTGAACATCGTAGCGACGTACACGCGGGCGGCGGGAATGGAATTCGGATTGGACAAGTGCGCTGTCCTTCATCTCAGGAGAGGGAGAGCAGAGGGTGTCGCGGCTGATGTCCGGCTGGTGGACGGGAGCGTCTTCAAACACCTGGACGCCGGAGGGTCTTATCGGTACCTTGGCATCGATCAGCGCTCTGTACAGGACGCTGAGGGTGTCAAGGAGGCCCTCCGCAGCGAGTATAGGCGGCGTCTCAGACGGATCTGGAAATCAGATCTGTCTGGGAAAAATAAGATCACTGCCACCAATATGCTCGCTGTCCCGGTCCTGCTCTACTCCTTTGGCGTCGTCAAATGGCGTAGAGACGAGCTTAAACAGCTGGACATCGGCACACGCAAGATAATGAACATCCAGCGGAGTCTGCACCCTCGATCTTCCACCCCACGCCTTTATATGCTGCGTCAGAGCGGCGGGCGCGGGCTCTCGGGATTGGAGTGTCTTCATGACCGCATGATCCTCGGAATAGCAAGCGATGTAATAACGAGCTCGGACCCGCTCCTGGAGATTGTGCACCAGCATGAGCTTCATGGGGCGGGTGCTTTTCTCTATAAGGCGGCAGATCGTGCGGCAGAGACCCTCGGCTTGGAGTTCCGCCGGCGCCGGCGTGGCGCCTTGCCAGTAGACTCCGTCGCTCGGTTGCCCAAGTCCCGACGTCGGCGGGCAATCAGGGCTGCCGAGCAGACTGTCCTGACTCGGCAGCACGTGGACAGACCCATGCACGGTGTGTTTTTTCACCACATCGAGGAACAGGGGCTGTCCACCCAGCTGACCTTTTCCTTCTTGCGGTCAGCTGGACTGATGTCCGAGACCGAAGGGTTTATCTGCGCCTGCCAAGACGGAGTCATCAACACCCTGGTCTATCGCAGTCGCGTTTTGGGTCAGCCTCTGCCGACCACTTTGTGTCGGGCATGCAAACAATCGCCGGAGACACTAATGCATCTACTGTCGGCCTGCCCAGTATATGCAGTCTCCGGCTATATCTATCGCCATAACGCGGCCCTAAGAGTGTTGTACTACCATCTACGGCACTCTTATGGGATAGACCGGGAGCCCGTGCCGCCTTATTTACCAGGAGATATTGAGTCCGTTGTCGTGGGTGAGAGGTGCAAGATTTATTGGAACTTCTCATTCGCGACCATCGGGCCGCTTCAAGCGACTAAGCCTGATGTTGTCCTCTTCGATTTCGACGACAAGACGATATACGTCATTGAGTTCTCGGCTCCGGCCGAAGTGAACGTGTCGCGAAAGGAAGAGGAGAAACGGCTCAAGTATCAGCCTCTCCTGGCCGAGCTACGTCGTTTGCACCGAGGATTCAGGGTAACTCTCGTTGTCCTCATCATCGGCGCGCTAGGGGGGATGAAAGAGTCTTTTGTATCGGGCCTCGCTGGCATACCGGTTTGCAAACCCGGTGTCCGGTTGCTAGCGGGTCGGATGCAGAAGGCAGTCATACTTGGGTCCCTCCGTTTACTCAGGCAACACGATTGTGGACTGCGGTAGCCGCTAACCCTCTGGATTGAGGGAGCGGCTATCGCAGAGCGATATAATGGAATTCTCGCGCGACTTTTTGACTGGGCGGCAGCCGAGGTGATGTCGGAACCCTCGAGTGCCGCCCAGCGTTATTGTTCCGGTCTAGGTTAAGACCGAGCCTAACCCCCGGGGGCAGGTGAATGTTTCCCAGTGCAAACTGAGGAAGTGCGTTGCCCGGAGCAATAAAGTCTATTATAAAAAAAAAAAAAAAAAAAAAAAAAAATAATAATAATAATAATAATAATAATTAATAAATCCTGGTCACGGCACCAATGGCGTGGGGAAGCTGGCGTGCCCATCGCCCGGGGGAGCACAACTCCCCCGCAATAGCCACCGACGTGCCAGGCCAACCACCTGGCACGCCGAAAACTAGGTTCGAACACCACCTAGTCAAGTCCCCCACAACCGGTCCCTCTCGGATGGGGACCAAGGATCAGTTGGGAGGGGCACCCGGATAGGATCCACGGCAACGACCACGGCTCGAAATCGGCGCCTCGAGTGGACGGAGGAACTCAAGGAGGACCTCATCCGCTGCTGGAGGGATAGCGTGCCGTCGCGGCGGGGCTACATGGCGAGGTTGCAGGCCCTGTGGAGCCAAGTGCACCCAGAGCTTGCACACCTCTCGCAACAACATCTGCGAGACCAAGCTGCCCGCTTGCGACGGCAAGGTTACGATCTCTTGTTATTACCACCAGAGCTGTCCGGCAGGCGCTCTTCCGCGCGTTCCGTGCGGAGCTCTACCGGACGGCCTCAAGATCGAACCCCCCGGCAGTCGGAACCCCCCCGTTGGCGCGTCGATTTGACAGAGGACTGGGGAACAAGGAGGGAGAGAATCACTGGGAAATTTTCTCTTCAGCCTGGTTGCCTAGAAGCGGCAAATGAGTCCCTCGCGGCAGCAATCCCTGAGACCGCTGATCTCCTCAGCTTGAACTGGGCTGTGTATCACGCGGCTGTTGAGTCGAAGCCTCAGACACGCAATGATAAGGCGGCGTTCGTGGCTAAGACTCGGCGGCGCGTTGCACAGCTCCAGAATAAGATCAATGAAGCGCGGCGGCAGGCATCCCGTGTTCAGTGTGTGTTAGACTTCATTACGGCGGGGAGGGCGTTTACCCCTAAAATCCGAAAAATCAGCTCGGAACTGAAATGCCGTCACCACACATTGAACAAAGCTATCCTTCTTATTGTGAAGGAACGCTACGTGGAGAAGGTGCGGAACCTGGGGGTTGCGAAGCAATCCCTAGAGAGGCGGCTGGGTCGGGCGTTAGACAACGCCCTCTTCCGTTCTGACCCAGGCCGCTGGTTCCAACCACCTACGCCTGCCCCCGACACAGCGCCAACAGCTGTTCAGGTGGAGCGGTTTCGGGGAGAGCTGTATAGCGAGGTGGGTCATTTTGATGAAGGCACTCCAGCTCTGGGACGGTTCGACACGTTTTGTCGGCAACAGCCGAGTCAGCGTGGCGACTGTTTTCCAGTCACGCGGGGTGAGGTGGAGAAGGCGGTGAGTAGCATGAGGAACCACGCCGCTCCCGGACCGGATGGGATTAACATCTTCTGGTGGAAGAAATTCAAGTGCACCCATACCCATCTGGCCCGCATCTTCTCGTCGTTCATCGATGGGACGGTGCCCATCCCTGCGTGGCTGACAGAGGGAAGGACGGTGCTACTCCCCAAAAAAGGGGATTTGTCTCGTCCGGAGAACTACCGCCCGATAACGTGTCTGAATGCGCTCTGTAAGATCTTCACAAAGATTCTTTATGAGCGTGTTCTGCGCGAGATCGAGCCTGCATGGCGGGAGATACACGAACAAAGGGGATCCAAGAGGGGGCTGGGAGGTTGTAAGGAGAACCTGCTGGTGGACCGCTGCATCACGCAGGACGCGGTCCAACACAAGCGTAACCTCTCAGTCGCTTGGATAGACTACCGTAAGGCGTTCGGCACTGTCAGTCACAAACTGATTATACACCTACTCGAACGCCTTTCGGTGAGTCCTTACATAGTGAGATGCATTAGGCAGCTCATGCCGCTCTGGAAGACACGCTTCACAGTTAAGACTAGTGAAGGCAACGTGTCGACCGGAGTGGTGGGGTATAGGAGGGGGATTATCCAGGGAGATTCTCTTAGCCCCCTCCTGTTTTGCATCTCACTATTACCCTTATCAATCGCCTTGCGGGCTGCACGCGGGTACGAAGCGGGGGCCCCCGGGGAGCGTGGGCGAGGGATCACCCATTTATTTTATATGGATGACCTCAAGCTATACGCTCCCGGGGAGGGGGGGCTTAAGCTCCTCTTGAACATCGTAGCGACGTACACGCGGGCGGCGGGAATGGAATTCGGATTGGACAAGTGCGCTGTCCTTCATCTCAGGAGAGGGAGAGCAGAGGGTGTCGCGGCTGATGTCCGGCTGGTGGACGGGAGCGTCTTCAAACACCTGGACGCCGGAGGGTCTTATCGGTACCTTGGCATCGATCAGCGCTCTGTACAGGACGCTGAGGGTGTCAAGGAGGCCTTCCGCAGCGAGTATAGGCGGCGTCTCAGACGGATCTGGAAATCAGATCTGTCTGGGAAAAATAAGATCACTGCCACCAATATGCTCGCTGTCCCGGTCCTGCTCTACTCCTTTGGCGTCGTCAAATGGCGTAGAGACGAGCTTAAACAGCTGGACATCGGCACACGCAAGATAATGAACATCCAGCGGAGTCTGCACCCTCGATCTTCCAGCCCGCGCCTTTATATGCTGCGTCAGAGCGGCGGGCGCGGGCTCTCGGGATTGGAGTGTCTTCATGACCGCATGGTCCTCGGAATAGCAAGCGATGTAATAACGAGCTCGGACCCGCTCCTGGAGATTGTGCACCAGCATGAGCTTCATGGGGCGGGTGCTTTTCTCTATAAGGCGGCAGATCGTGCGGCAGAGACCCTCGGCTTGGAGTTCCGCCGGCGCCGGCGTGGCGCCTTGCCAGTAGACTCCGTCGCTCGGTTGCCCAAGTCCCGACGTCGGCGGGCAATCAGGGCTGCCGAGCAGACTGTCCTGACTCGGCAGCACGTGGACAGACCCATGCACGGTGTGTTTTTTCACCACATCGAGGAGCAGGGGCTGTCCACCCAGCTGACCTTTTCCTTCTTGCGGTCAGCTGGACTGATGTCCGAGACCGAAGGGTTTATCTGCGCCTGCCAAGACGGAGTCATCAACACCCTGGTCTATCGCAGTCGCGTTTTGGGTCAGCCTCTGCCGACCACTTTGTGTCGTGCATGCAAACAATCGCCGGAGACACTAATGCATCTACTGTCGGCCTGCCCAGTATATGCAGTCTCCGGCTATATCTATCGCCATAACGCGGCCCTAAGAGTGTTGTACTACCATCTACGGCACTCTTATGGGATAGACCGGGAGCCCGTGCCGCCTTATTTACCAGGAGATATTGAGTCCGTTGTCGTGGGTGAGAGGTGCAAGATTTATTGGAACTTCTCATTCGCGACCATCGGGCCGCTTCAAGCGACTAAGCCTGATGTTGTCCTCTTCGATTTCGACGACAAGACGATATACGTCATTGAGTTCTCGGCTCCGGCCGAAGTGAACGTGTCGCGAAAGGAAGAGGAGAAACGGCTCAAGTATCAGCCTCTCCTGGCCGAGCTACGTCGTTTGCACCGAGGATTCAGGGTAACTCTCGTTGTCCTCATCATCGGCGCGCTAGGGGGGATGAAAGAGTCTTTTGTATCGGGCCTCGCTGGCATACCGGTTTGCAAACCCGGTGTCCGGTTGCTAGCGGGTCGGATGCAGAAGGCAGTCATACTTGGGTCCCTCCGTTTACTCAGGCAACACGATTGTGGACTGCGGTAGCCGCTAACCCTCTGGATTGAGGGAGCGGCTATCGCAGAGCGATATAATGGAATTCTCGCGCGACTTTTTGACTGGGCGGCAGTCGAGGTGATGTCGGAACCCTCGAGTGCCGCCCAGCGTTATTGTTCCGGTCTAGGTTAAGACCGAGCCTAACCCCCGGGGGTAGATGAATGTTTCCCAGTGCAAACTGAGGAAGTGCGTTGCCCGGAGCAATAAAGTCTATTATAAAATAAAAATAAATGGCGTAGTCAAATGGCGTAGAGACGAGCTTAAACAGCTGGACATCGGCACACGCAAGATAATGAACATCCAGCGGAGTCTGCACCCTCGATCTTCCACCCCGCGCCTTTATATGCTGCGTCAGAGCGGCGGGCGCGGGCTCTCGGGATTGGAGTGTCTTCATGACCGCATGGTCCTCGGAATAGCAAGCGATGTAATAACGAGCTCGGACCCGCTCCTGGAGATTGTGCACCAGCATGAGCTTCATGGGGCGGGTGCTTTTCTCTATAAGGCGGCAGATCGTGCGGCAGAGACCCTCGGCTTGGAGTTCCGCCGGCGCCGGCGTGGCGCCTTGCCAGTAGACTCCGTCGCTCGGTTGCCCAAGTCCCGACGTCGGCGGGCAATCAGGGCTGCCGAGCAGACTGTCCTGACTCGGCAGCACGTGGACAGACCCATGCACGGTGTGTTTTTTCACCACATCGAGGAACAGGGGCTGTCCACCCAGCTGACCTTTTCCTTCTTGCGGTCAGCTGGACTGATGTCCGAGACCGAAGGGTTTATCTGCGCCTGCCAAGACGGAGTCATCAACACCCTGGTCTATCGCAGTCGCGTTTTGGGTCAGCCTCTGCCGACCACTTTGTGTCGTGCATGCAAACAATCGCCGGAGACACTAATGCATCTACTGTCGGCCTGCCCAGTATATGCAGTCTCCGGCTATATCTATCGCCATAACGCGGCCCTAAGAGTGTTGTACTACCATCTACGGCACTCTTATGGGATAGACCGGGAGCCCGTGCCGCCTTATTTACCAGGAGATATTGAGTCCGTTGTCGTGGGTGAGAGGTGCAAGATTTATTGGAACTTCTCATTCGCGACCATCGGGCCGCTTCAAGCGACTAAGCCTGATGTTGTCCTCTTCGATTTCGACGACAAGACGATATACGTCATTGAGTTCTCGGCTCCGGCCGAAGTGAACGTGTCGCGAAAGGAAGAGGAGAAACGGCTCAAGTATCAGCCTCTCCTGGCCGAGCTACGTCGTTTGCACCGAGGATTCAGGGTAACTCTCGTTGTCCTCATCATCGGCGCGCTAGGGGGGATGAAAGAGTCGTTTGTATCGGGCCTCGCTGGCATACCGGTTTGCAAACCCGGTGTCCGGTTGCTAGCGGGTCGGATGCAGAAGGCAGTCATACTTGGGTCCCTCCGTTTACTCAGGCAACACGATTGTGGACTGCGGTAGCCGCTAACCCTCGGGATTGAGGGAGCGGCTATCGCAGAGCGATATAATGGAATTCTCGCGCGACTTTTTGACTGGGCGGCAGCCGAGGTGATGTCGGAACCCTCGAGTGCCGCCCAGCGTTATTGTTCCGGTCTAGGTTAAGACCGAGCCTAACCCCCGGGGGTAGGTGAATGTTTCCCAGTGCAAACTGAGGAAGTGCGTTGCCCGGAGCAATAAAGTCTATTATTAAAAAAAATTAATAATAATAAGTCGGCGTGGGGAAGCTGGCGTGCCCATTGCCCGGGGGAGCACAACTCCCCCGCAATAGCCACCGACGTGCCAGGCCAACCACCTGGCACGCCGAAAACTAGGTTCGAACACCACCTAGTCAAGCCCCCCACAACCGGTCCCTCTCGGATGGGGACCAAAGATCAGTTGGGAGGGGCACCCGGATAGGATCCACGGCAACGACCACGGCTCGAAATCGGCGCCTCGAGTGGACGGAGGAACTCAAGGAGGACCTCATCCGCTGCTGGAGGGATAGCGTGCCGTCGCGGCGGGGCTACATGGCGAGGTTGCAGGCCCTGTGGAGCCAAGTGCACCCAGAGCTTGCACACCTCTCGCAACAACATCTGCGAGACCAAGTTGCCCGCTTGCGACGGCAAGGTTACGATCTCTTGTTATTACCACCAGAGCTGTCCGGCAGGCGCTCTTCCGCGCGTTCCGTGCGGAGCTCTACCGGACGGCCTCAAGATCGAACCCCCCGGCAGTCGGAACCCCCCCGTTGGCGCGTCGATTTGACAGAGGACTGGGGAACAAGGAGGGAGAGAATCACTGGGAAATTTTCTCTTCAGCCTGGTTGCCTAGAAGCGGCAAATGAGTCCCTCGCGGCAGCAATCCCTGAGACCGCTGATCTCCTCAGCTTGAACTGGGCTGTGTATCACGCGGCTGTTGAGTCGAAGCCTCAGACACGCAATGATAAGGCGGCGTTCGTGGCTAAGACTCGGCGGCGCGTTGCACAGCTCCAGAATAAGATCAATGAAGCGCGGCGGCAGGCATCCCGTGTTCAGTGTGTGTTAGACTTCATTACGGCGGGGAGGGCGTTTACCCCTAAAATCCGAAAAATCAGCTCGGAACTGAAATGCCGTCACCACACATTGAACAAAGCTATCCTTCTTATTGTGAAGGAACGCTACGTGGAGAAGGTGCGGAACCTGGGGGTTGCGAAGCAATCCCTAGAGAGGCGGCTGGGTCGGGCGTTAGACAACGCCCTCTTCCGTTCTGACCCAGGCCGCTAGTTCCAACCACCTACGCCTGCCCCCGACACAGCGCCAACAGCTGTTCAGGTGGAGCGGTTTTGGGGAGAGCTGTATAGCGAGGCGGGTCATTTTGATGAAGGCACTCCAGCTCTGGGACGGTTCGACACGTTTTGTCGGCAACAGCCGAGTCAGCGTGGCGACTGTTTTCCAGTCACGCGGGGTGAGGTGGAGAAGGCGGTGAGTAGCATGAGGAACCACGCCGCTCCCGGACCGGATGGGATTAACATCTTCTGGTGGAAGAAATTCAAGTGCACCCATACCCATCTGGCCCGCATCTTCTCGTCGTTCATCGATGGGACGGTGCCCATCCCTGCGTGGCTGACAGAGGGAAGGACGGTGCTACTCCCCAAAAAAGGGGATTTGTCTCGTCCGGAGAACTACCGCCCGATAACGTGTCTGAATGCGCTCTGTAAGATCTTCACAAAGATTCTTTATGAGCGTGTTCTGCGCGAGATCGAGCCTGCATGGCGGGAGATACACGAACAAAGGGGATCCAAGAGGGGGCTGGGAGGTTGTAAGGAGAACCTGCTGGTGGACCGCTGCATCACGCAGGACGCGGTCCAACAAAAGCGTAACCTCTCAGTCGCTTGGATAGACTACCGTAAGGCGTTCGACACTGTCAGTCACAAACTGATTATACACCTACTCGAACGCCTTTCGGTGAGTCCTTACATAGTGAGATGCATTAGGCAGCTCATGCCGCTCTGGAAGACACGCTTCACAGTTAAGACTAGTGAAGGCAACGTGTCGACCGGAGTGGTGGGGTATAGGAGGGGGATTATCCAGGGAGATTCTCTTAGCCCCCTCCTGTTTTGCATCTCACTATTACCCTTATCAATCGCCTTGCGGGCTGCACGCGGGTACGAAGCGGGGGCCCCCGGGGAGCGTGGGCGAGGGATCACCCATTTATTTTATATGGATGACCTCAAGCTATACGCTCCCGGGGTGGGGGGGCTTAAGCTCCTCTTGAACATCGTAGCGACGTACACGCGGGCGGCGGGAATGGAATTCGGATTGGACAAGTGCGCTGTCCTTCATCTCAGGAGAGGGAGAGCAGAGGGTGTCGCGGCTGATGTCCGGCTGGTGGACGGGAGCGTCTTCAAACACCTGGACGCCGGAGGGTCTTATCGGTACCTTGGCATCGATCAGCGCTCTGTACAGGACGCTGAGGGTGTCAAGGAGGCCCTCCGCAGCGAGTATAGGCGGCGTCTCAGACGGATCTGGAAATCAGATCTGTCTGGGAAAAATAAGATCACTGCCACCAATATGCTCGCTGTCCCGGTCCTGCTCTACTCCCTTGGCGTCGTCAAATGGCGTAGAGACGAGCTTAAACAGCTGGACATCGGCACACGCAAGATAATGAACATCCAGCGGAGTCTGCACCCTCGATCTTCCACCCCGCGCCTTTATATGCTGCGTCAGAGCGGCGGGCGCGGGCTCTCGGGATTGGAGTGTCTTCATGACCGCATGGTCCTCGGAATAGCAAGCGATGTAATAACGAGCTCGGACCCGCTCCTGGAGATTGTGCACCAGCATGAGCTTCATGGGGCGGGTGCTTTTCTCTATAAGGCGGCAGATCGTGCGGCAGAGACCCTCGGCTTGGAGTTCCGCCGGCGCGGCGTGGCGCCTTGCCAGTAGACTCCGTCGCTCGGTTGCCCAAGTCCCGACGTCGGCGGGCAATCAGGGCTGCCGAGCAGACTGTCCTGACTCGGCAGCACGTGGACAGACCCATGCACGGTGTGTTTTTTCACCACATCGAGGAACAGGGGCTGTCCACCCAGCTGACCTTTTCCTTCTTGCGGTCAGCTGGACTGATGTCCGAGACCGAAGGGTTTATCTGCGCCTGCCAAGACGGAGTCATCAACACCCTGGTCTATCGCAGTCGCGTTTTGGGTCAGCCTCTGCCGACCACTTTGTGTCGTGCATGCAAACAATCGCCGGAGACACTAATGCATCTACTGTCGGCCTGCCCAGTATATGCAGTCTCCGGCTATATCTATCGCCATAACGCGGCCCTAAGAGTGTTGTACTACCATCTACGGCACTCTTATGGGATAGACCGGGAGCCCGTGCCGCCTTATTTACCAGGAGATATTGAGTCCGTTGTCGTGGGTGAGAGGTGCAAGATTTATTGGATCTTCTCATTCGCGACCATCGGGCCGCTTCAAGCGACTAAGCCTGATGTTGTCCTCTTCGATTTCGACGACAAGACGATATACGTCATTGAGTTCTCGGCTCCGGCCGAAGTGAACGTGTCGCGAAAGGAAGAGGAGAAACGGCTCAAGTATCAGCCTCTCCTGGCCGAGCTACGTCGTTTGCACCGAGGATTCAGGGTAACTCTCGTTGTCCTCATCATCGGCGCGCTAGGGGGGATGAAAGAGTCTTTTGTATCGGGCCTCGCTGGCATACCGGTTTGCAAACCCGGTGTCCGGTTGCTAGCGGGTCGGATGCAGAAGGCAGTCATACTTGGGTCCCTCCGTTTACTCAGGCAACACGATTGTGGACTGCGGTAGCCGCTAACCCTCTGGATTGAGGGAGCGGCTATCGCAGAGCGATATAATGGAATTCTCGCGCGACTTTTTGACTGGGCGGCAGCCGAGGTGATGTCGGAACCCTCGAGTGCCGCCCAGCGTTATTGTTCCGGTCTAGGTTAAGACCGAGCCTAACCCCCGGGGGTAGGTGAATGTTTCCCAGTGCAAACTGAGGAAGTGCGTTGCCCGGAGCAATAAAGTCTATTATAATAATAATCAGGGCGGGCAATCAGGGCTGCCGAGCAGACTGTCCTGACTCGGCAGCACGTGGACAGACCCATGCACGGTGTGTTTTTTTACCACATCGAGGAACAGGGGCTGTCCACCCAGCTGACCTTTTCCTTCTTGCGGTCAGCTGGACTGATGTCCGAGACCGAAGGGTTTATCTGCGCCTGCCAAGACGGAGTCATCAACACCCTGGTCTATCGCAGTCGCGTTTTGGGTCAGCCTCTGCCGACCACTTTGTGTCGTGCATGCAAACAATCGCCGGAGACACTAATGCATCTACTGTCGGCCTGCCCAGTATATGCAGTCTCCGGCTATATCTATCGCCATAACGCGGCCCTAAGAGTGTTGTACTACCATCTACGGCACTCTTATGGGATAGACCGGGAGCCCGTGCCGCCTTATTGACCAGGAGATATTTAGTCCGTTGTCGTGGGTGAGAGGTGCAAGATTTATTGGAACTTCTCATTCGCGACCATCGGGCTGCTTCAAGCGACTAAGCCTGATGTTGTCCTCTTCGATTTCGACGACAAGACGATATACGTCATTGAGTTCTCGGCTCCGGCCGAAGTGAATGTGTCGCGAAAGGAAGAGGAGAAACGGCTCAAGTATCAGCCTCTCCTGGCCGAGCTACGTCGTTTGCACCGAGGATTCAGGGTAACTACCGTTGTCCTCATCATCGGCGCGCTAGGGGGGATGAAAGAGTCTTTTGTATCGGGCCTCGCTGGCATACCGGTTTGCAAACCCGGTGTCCGGTTGCTAGCGGGTCGGATGCAGAAGGCGGTCATACTTGGGTCCCTCCGTTTACTCAGGCAACACGATTGTGGACTGCGGTAGCCGCTAACCCTCTGGCTTGAGGGAGCGGCTATCGCAGAGCGATATAATGGAATTCTCGCGCGACTTTTTGACTGCGCGGCAGCCGAGGTGATGTCGGAACCCTCGAGTGCCGCCTAGCGTTATTGTTCCGGTCTAGGTTACGACCGAGCGTAACCCCCGGGGGTAGGTGAATGTTTCCCAGTGCAAACTGAGGAAGTGCGTTGCCCGGAGCAATAAAGTCTATTATAAAAACAAAAAAAATAAATAATAATAATAATAATAATAAGCTGGCGTGGGGAAGCTGGCGTGCCCATCGCCCGGGGAAGCACAACTCCCCCGCAATAGCCAACGACGTGCCAGGCCAACCACCTGGCACGCCGAAAACTAGGTTCGAACACCGCCTAGTCAAGCCTCCCACAACCGGGCCCTCTCGGATGGGGACCAAGGATCAGTTGGGAGGGGCACCCGGATAGGATCCACGGCAACGACCACGGCTCGAAATCGGCGCCTCGAGTGGACGGAGGAACTCAAGGAGGACCTCATCCGCTGCTGGAGGGATAGCGTGCCGTCGCGGCGGGGCTACATGGCGAGGTTACAGGCCTTGTGGAGCCAAGTACACCCAGAGCTTGCACACCTCTCGCAACAACATCTGCGAGACCAAGCTGCCCGCTTGCGACGGCAAGGCTACGATCTCTTGTTATTACCACCAGAGCTGTCCGGCAGGCGCTCTTCCGCGCGTTCCGTGCGGAGCTCTACCGGACGGCCTCAAGATCGAACCCCCCGGCAGCCGGAACCCCCCCGTTGGCGCGTCGATTTGACAGAGGACTGGGGAATAAGGAGGGAGAGAATCACTGGAATAGCCGCTAACCCTCTGGCTTGAGGGAGCGGCTATCGCAGAGCGATATATTGAACTGTTCGCGCGACTTTTTTGACTGGGCGGCAGCCGAGGTGATGTCGGAACCCTCGAATGCCGCCCAGCGTTATTGTTCCGGTCTAAGTTAAGACCGAGCCTAACCCCCGGGGGTAGGTGAATGTTTCCCAGTGCAAACTGAGAAAGTGCGTTGCCCGGAGCAATAAAGTCTATTATAAAAAAAAAAATAATAATAATAATAATAATTGGAGCGGTTTTGGGGAAAGCTGTATAGCGAGGCGGGTCATTTTGATGAAGGCACTCCAGCTCTGGGACGGTTCGACACGTTTTGTCGGCAACAGCCGAGTCAGCGTGGCGACTGTTTTCCAGTCACGCGGGGTGAGGTGGAGAAGGCGGTGAGTAGCATGAGGAACCACGCCGCTCCCGGACCGGATGGGATTAACATCTTCTGGTGGAAGAAATTCAAGTGCACCCATACCCATCTGGCCCCCATCTTCTCGTCGTTCATCGATGGGACGGTGCCCATCCCTGCGTGGCTGACAGAGGGAAGGACGGTGCTACTCCCCAAAAAAGGGGATTTGTCTCGTCCGGAGAACTACCGCCCGATAACGTGTCTAAATGCGCTCTGTAAGATCTTCACAAAGATTCTTTATGAGCGTGTTCTGCGTGAGATCGAGCCTGCATGGCGGGAGATACATGAACAAAGGGGATCCAAGAGAGGGCTGGGAGGTTGTAAGGAGAACCTGCGGGTGGACCGCTGCATCACGCAGGACGCGGTCCAACACAAGCGTAACCTCTCAGTCGCTTGGATAGACTACCGTAAGGCGTTCGACACTGTCAGTCACAAACTGATTATACACCTACTCGAACGCCTTTCGGTGAGTCCTTTCATAGTGAGATGCATTAGGCAGCTCATGCCGCTCTGGAAGACACGCTTCACAGTTAAGACTAGTGAAGGCAACGTGTCGACCGGAGTGGTGGGGTATAGGAGGGGGATTATCCAGGGAGATTCTCTTAGCCCCCTCATGTTTTGCATCTCACTATTACCCTTATCAATCGCCTTGTGGGCTGCACGCGGGTACGAAGCGGGGGCCCCCGGGGAGCGTGGGCGAGGGATCACCCATTTATTTTATATGGATGACCTCAAGCTATACGCTCCCGGGGAGGGGGGCGTATAGCTTAAGCTCCTCTTGAACATCGTAGCGACGTACACGCGGGCGGCGGGAATGGACTTCGGATTGGACAAGTGCGCTGTTCTTCATCTCAGGAGAGGGAGAGCAGAGGGTGTCGCGGCTGATGTTCGGCTGGTGGACGGGAGCGTCTTCAAACACCTGGACGCCGGAGGGTCTTATCGGTACCTTGGCATCGATCAGCGCTCTGTACAGGACGCTGAGGGTGTCAAGGAGACCCTCCGCAGCGAGTATGGGCGGCGTCTCAGACGGATCTGGAAATCAGATCTGTCTGGGAAAAATAAGATCACTGCGACCAATATGCTCGCTGTCCCGGTCCTGCCCTACTCCTTTGGCGTCGTCAAATGGCGTAGAGACGAGCTCAAACAGCTGGACATCGGCACACGCAAGATAATGAACATCCAGCGGAGTTTGCACCCTCGATCTTCCACCCCGCGCCTTTATATGCTGCGTCAGAGCGGCGGGCGCGGGCGCTCGGGATTGGAGTGTCTTCATGACCGCATGGTCCTCGGAATAGCAATGATGTAATAACAAGCTCGGACCCGCTCCTGGAGATTGTGCACCAGCATGAGCTTCATGGGGCGGGTGCTTTTCTCTATAAGGCGGCAGATCGTGCGGCAGAGACCCTCGGCTTCGAGTTCCGCCGGCGCCGGCGTGGCGCCTTGTCAATAGACTCCGTCGCTCGGTTGCCCAAGTCCCGACGTCGGCGGGCAATCAGGGCTGCCGAGCAGACTGTCCTGACTCGGCAGCACGTGGACAGACCCATGCACGGTGTGTTTTTTCACCACATCGAGGAACAGGGGCTGTCCACCCAGCTGACCTTTTCTTTCTTGCGGTCAGCTGGACTGATGTCCGAGACCGAAGGGTTTATCTGCGCCTGCCAAGACGGAGTCATGAACACCCTGGTCTATCGCAGTCGCGTTTTGGGTCAGCCTCTGCCGACCACTCCGTGTCGTGTATGCAAACAATTGCCGGAGACACTAATGCATCTACTGTCGGCCTGCCCAGTATATGCAGTCTCCGGCTATATCTATCGCCATAACGCGGCCCTGAGACTGCTGTACTACCATCTACGGCACTCTTATGGGATAGACCGGGAGCCCGTGCCACCTTATTTACCAGGAGATATTGAGTCCGTTGTCGTGGGTGAGAGGTGCAAGATTTATTGGAACTTCTCATTCGCGACCATCGGGCCGCTTCAAGCGACTAAGCCTGATGTTGTCCTCTTCGATTTCGACGACAAGACGATATACGTCATTGAGTTCTCGGCTCCGGCCGAAGTGAACGTGTCGCGAAAGGAAGAGGAGAAACGGCTCAAGTATCAGCCTCTCCTGGCCGAGCTAGGTCGTTTGCACCAAGGATTCAGGGTAACTCTCGTTGTCTTCATCATCAGCGCGCTAGGGGGGATGAAAGAGTCTTTTGTATCGGGCCTCGCTGGCATACCGGTTTGCACACCCGGTTTCCGGTTGCTGGCGGGTCGGATGCAGAAGGCGGTCATACTTGGGTCCCTCCGTTTACTCAGGCAACACGATTGTGGACTGCGGTAGCCGCTAACCCTCTGGTTTGAGGGAGCGGCTATCGCAGAGCGATACAATGGAATTCTCGCGCGACTTTTTGACTGGGCGGCAGCCGAGGTGATGTTGGAACCCTCGAGTGCCGCCCAGCGTTATTGTTCCGGTCTAGGTTAAGACCGAGCCTAACCCCCGGGGGTAGGTGAATGTTTCCCAGTGCAAACTGAGGGAGTGCGTTGCCCGGAGCAATAAAGTCTATTAATATTAATAATAATAATAAAATAATAATAATAATAATGGCGTAGGGAAGCTGGCGTGCCAATCCCCCGGGGGAGCACAACTCCCCCGCAATAGCCACCGACGTGCCGGACCAACCACCTAGCACGCCGAAAACTAGGTTCGAACACCACCTAATCAGGCCCCCCACAACCGGTCCCTCTCGGATGGGGACCAAGGATCAGTTGGGAGGGGCGCCCTTCCAACTCGTCGGTTTAACTTCGTCGGTTAAAGTTAGTTTTGCTGTCTCTTGAAAATGAATAGCTCCATCATCAGCGGACCAGCAGGACCTTCTATAATATCCTCAGAAATTTCTTCAGCTTGCTGAACGGTTCCAGATGAGGGAGGCGACGGCATGGCGATTTGAATTATTGTAGGTTGTGTTTGGTGCTGCGATGGGAAAGGATGTGATTGTATCTGAGGTGATTCTATGGGTTGTGGTTGTGTTTTGTGCTGCGATGGGGAACCGTACTGTATCGACTGAACTGCAGGTTGCGTTTGAATGTGCGAAGAGGAAGGAGGTTAATACTTCGTCATTTGATATTGGGGCAAGGAAGGAGATTGTATACGAATGGCTTGTGGAGATTGGCATGTACGTGGGTCATTTGACAAGTACCTAGCCTCACCGCTAGATGGTGCCACTATTGCAAGAGAAATACACAATAGTGTAGTACCGTCTTGTAGACGGCTACTGACAAAATTTCAGCCGGATCGGACTTGTAGTTCTCTTTTGAGAGCGTGTGAAAGCAAGTGTGTCCGTTGATTTTTGAAAGAATGGAGAAAGAACAATATCGGTCGACGATACGATTCTTGTTTTTGGAAGGGAAATCGCGCAGTGAAATTAAAGAACGCTTGGATGCAGTGTATGGGAATGCTTCTCCTTTGATGGCGACCGCTAAATTTTGGTATAACGAGTTTCAACGTGGTCGTACGTCGGTTTTTGATGATCCATGCCCAGGTGCTCCAAAAACAGCCACTACGGAGGAGAACGTGACAAAAATACACGATATCGTTTTGTCAGACCGCCGATTAAAGGTGCACGAGATAGCTGTGATAGTAGGCATCTCAGAAGAACCCGTGTGGCATATCCTACATGAGACTTTGGGCATGAGCAAGCTGTCGGCAAGGTGGGAGCCGCGTTTGCTGACTGCAGACAACAAGCGCATTCGTGTGACCACTTCAGAGCAGTGTTTGGAGCTGTTTAATCGCAATTCAAAAGAGTTTTTGCGTCGTTACGTGACCGTCGACGAAACATGGATTCACTGGTATACTCCAGAGACCAAGGAGCAGTCAAAACAGTGGACCTTACCCAGTGAACCTGCTCCAAAGAAGGCGATGACGGTCCCGTCGGCTGGAAAGGTGATGGCCACTGTTTTCTGGGATTCTCAAGGTGTGATTTTTATTGACTACCGGGAGAAGGGCAGGACGGTCACGGGACAGTACTACGCCGAACTATTGAGCCGATTTAACGCCGTGTTAAAAGAAAAACGGCCCCATTTGTCGAGAAAGAAAGTGCTTTTCCACCATGATAATGCACCGGCTCACACCTCCGCGCTCGCCACGGCTAAATTGGTCGAATTACGCTATGAACTGCTGCCCCATCCTCCGTATTATCCAGATTTGGCTCTGTGCGGCTTTTTTTGTTTCCGAATCTAAAAAATTCACTCGCCGGGAAGAAATTCCACTCCAATAACGAAATAATCGCCGCCACGGAGGCCTATTTTGCAGACCAAGAGATAACATTTTTTTCAACGGGATTAAAAAAATTGGAACACCGCTGGGCCAAGTGTATTCAACTAAAAGGAGACTACATTGAAAAATAAATTTTGTTTTTAGCAAAATTTTGGTGTTTTCATTTGTAGGCTAGGTACTTATCAAATGACCCACGTATACGAATTGATATTCTGAGATGTTGAGGCTACTTGAGTTGGAACGGAGGAAGATGACGAATGTCCTGAGCCATCCTGAGAAGGCGGTTGAGTTTGAATTTGTGGAGAGTACCTAGATAGTGAAACATATTTAGGCGAGGGAGTATTACATTGAGGAGAGGAAGTATTATGTTGAGGAGAGGGAGTTCTGTATTGCGGTGATGGAAGCCGTGGTGAGCAATGACTGAGAAAAGGAGAGCGTTATCCAGTATGAGTTTCTACCCTCGAATAAAAATTGAGGTTCTCCGTTTTGCCCATGAAAATTACTTCTGAAATTAGTTGTTCAGCTATCTGCCGTTGGTGTGTCGGTAAACTGCCCAATTGTTCTCCCACATACACTCCAAACGAGTTCGTTTTATTTTTACTTTGTTGAAGCAGTTCTTGTGCTGTTTCTAGAAGTTTATGTTTATGTGTTTCTAACGAACTTCGTCCTCTTTTTTCCCAATCTGGTAGCCTTGTAGTAATTCCTGAAACAATTTAAATTCTTGTAATATGTTACAGATGCCTTCAACGGAACATAAATGGAGAACAATAGCGACGTTATTTGAAGAACAATGGCATTTCAATAACTGTGTAGGATGTATGGACGGCAAGCGCATTTGAATAGAAAAACCACCTGAAGCTGGATCATTATTTTTTAATTACAAGGGAACATTCAGTGTCGTCTTATTTGCGGTTATTAATGCGAATTATGAGTTTATCTATGTTCATACTGGCTCTAATGGAAGTATGTCTGTTGGTGGAATACTGAAAAATACGAGATTTTATGAAAAATTAGGGAATGGAGAGTTGGGACTGCCTGAATCCTATTTGCTACCAGGCACAGATGTATCAGTACCATTCGTATTTTTGGGCTATAGTGCTTTTGCACTTGATACACATGTCATGAAACCTTTTCCTGAAAGAGGCGTTTCGAAAGAGGAAAGGATTTTAAAATACAGGCTGAGTCGAGCTAGAAGAATTGTTAAAAACGCTTTTGGCATTCTTGTATCACGATTTAGAGTATTCAAGGGATCTATGAATCTTAAGGTTGAAAACATCGACGCAATTGTTTTAGCTAGTTATGCATTGCACAATTTCTTAAGAAAAAAGTCTGAAACTTATTTAACCCCAAAAAGCGTTGACAGTGAAGACATCACAAATGTCACATTTACTCCAGGTAAATGGCGTGAGAATGCTGTACCTCTAACACCTCTCGAACGATCTATTCGGAGGCGTGTAAGGAATATTTTGTAACGAGGGGAGACGTGTAAGGAATATTTTGACTGAATATTTCAAATATGCGGGAAGGGTATCTTTTCAACATAGGATGGTACATGGTGCCTCCAATAGTGAGTCAGTCAGTCAATAAGACATCTTGCGCGTTTCAACTTTTACACATACAAATGTTTGAAATAAAAGTCATTTAATATGTTTGATCATTAAAAACACTTCTTTCATTTATATACCTACCCAAAATATAACAATAGTAATTGCTACACAAATGGTTCTATGTTAGTACACCTTTTTTATGATACACAAATTGATGTTACCCAGACCATAAATCTAACAATAAACCCTCTGGTCTGCAGGTATAATATAGCTGTTGCACCCGAATTGTATAATCCGCCTTATACTCTACGCCTAGCCGGATTGAAGTCTATGAAAACCAAATTGTTATTTACAAATTAGCTAAGCTTCGGTTGGTTACGCGCAAAATACTGTTTACAGAAACCTAACCTAATTTTACTGTAATCAGTTTTATTGGCATTGCCGCAATCTTGAATAATAAGGGTGCTTTTTCCCCATAGACTTCAATCCGGCTAGGCGTAATGTAATACGGTAGATTATACAATTCGGCTGCGACATAGCCACGTGGTCAACATTCATCAATAACTTATCAGAAAGACACTAATAGGTACATAAATTAGACTTACATTGTCACTCGAAAGTGTATCAACGCCGGTTCGTAGCTGCTCATCTTTTTTGTCGAAAAAAGTTATGAGATCAAAGTACCAAAAATTTGGTTTGTGCACCTCGTTTGCAGCAGATCTAGTACGTTTTTTTGAATCTTTGACCTGTACAAAAATTATTTACCATTCTATGTATTTCTTTATAATATATTTAAGAAATGTAGTACGATTCAAACTGAACGGAGCGTTTACCGATAGCATTAGTACTCTAACACACATAATATATCTATCTCCATTTGATCAAAACTGCAAACTGTAGGTGCTCTTGACAGTACGCGTCTGCATAAATATTATGTAAAAAATAAATAATAAGTATCTCACTTACTTTTTTGCCTCTCTTTTGTAAGACGATTTCAAATGTTCTATCTTTTTTTTTACTGATGCTACATTTGCATCGGGCTCAACTTCTTTCCATTTTGCAACCAAACTCTCCCAACCTACGCTCTTTTGGTTGTTATCTTTATATTCCTCGCAACTTAGGTCCCAGAGACACGGTAGGTCTCTGTATAGTTCGATAAGTTCGGTTACAACTTTTCTCTCCTCTTTGTTTATTTCCGCCATCTTGCACGCATGTGACCGACGCGCCGGCTAGACAGCGACTGACGTACTCACGGTTGTAAACCGCCATCTACACGGTCGGCCACGGACCTAATGCCTTCTGTTCGCCCTTGGTCACTAGCGCAGCTCTCATAACCAAGGACGTTGGAAAGTCAACCGAAATTTGGTCACAAACAGCTGTCTACACGATTGGAAGCTACCATGGTCACCTCTGTCGGCCGTCGGTTGCCAACTGTGTGTCAGGCGTTTCATTATTAGCGACCCTGCCAAAGCCTCCAATGGCTTTGGGACATAGGGTTGATACCAGCAACGCGGTTTTGCTCGAAGCATACACCCGTGTTCCACGCACCTCACCATTCCACATGCACATCCGAGGTGTTCTGCGCCCACACCAGGGTTCCTGATCCTACATGCGCACGCGAGGTTCCCAGTGCCCACATGAGTATTGCACGCAACCCACTATTCCACTCGCACATCCGAGGTGCCCTGCGCTCACACCAGTGTTCCACGTACCCTACTATTTCACACCCATATCCGAGGGGCCCTGCGCCCATACCAGTGTTCCACGCAGCCACGACCCCACACGCGCACCCGAGGTGCCCAGTGCCCACCCGAGATTGCACGCACCGCACAGATCTATACGTGAATACACTATCTATAAATACCATAAACGCATTCACGGCACATCAATACATTCTCCATCGAAAATAAAAATAATAATGCAGCGTCACACCGACTTCGGAAAACGATGGCAATACGGGCAGGTGGAAGGGGGGAGGTTACTGCGAAGACTAGATGAAGAACCGCACAAAACGGAGAGCGCGATAACATATATATGTATAGCCAGAACGGAGAAGTCGCAGATGTAGATACAGTCGGCGCCCGTTAAAATAAATAACTAAAAAATTCAATAACTCAAACACTATTGCGAGTCGCCAAAAATCCCTTTAGGGGTTGTCGTAAAATATTAAAAAGAAGGTTTGCGCGAAATTTCAGCTAGATCGAAGGGGGAGGGTTTTCAGAACCTTATCCGAACGCTCAGTTGCGTATTTTATTTTATTTTTGATTTTTGAAATATTCTATACATTTAGTAGACGGGCATTGATACCGTGTACCAACACTTGAATAACACACCAAATACGCATATAGTAGGTCATATCTTTTAATATGGTACAGATCACTATAAACATCGTTGCAAATCACAGACAACATTTTTAATTAATGTATATATATTTCAGTTCACTATTAGAATCCTAAGGAAGCACATTTTTAATAGTATCAGGCAATATCCATTGTATGAAAACCTACTATATTATATAGCATTGACAAATAAACGTGTGTTTGTGAGATTGGTGGTTGCCGTTATCATATGTGCATAATTCATGCAACTGCTAAAATAGCAGTAAGCAATACTATACTTTTGACCGTAACTATAGCTATAAAATATTATTATCCCCTCAGGGAAATATAAAATAAAGTTCAAATATGGTTGAGAACACTGTACATTTCTTTCAGTGTTAGTTCTTTAAATTTATAATAAATCCGTTGGAAATATTAAGTTTAGCTACCGAAAAGTATCATAGAGTTCATTGCTCAATAGTTTCCTTTAAAAAATCCTAACGCCCCTTTCGAAAGAAGCTGGCCATTTGCCTATTTTATTTACATTACTTCATCGTATGATGAAGTAATCGTCGAATGATCCGACAACGGATATTTTTGGATAGGATGTTTTTTTAAAGGTATCAAGAGACGCGGCAGCATCTTGACGCCATGTATAAAAAAAAATTCTTTGCCGCTGACAACGCCACTAATCTCGACGACACTGACGACACGCCGAGACTCTTTATACAGTAAGATGGCCTTTTAGCAGACGACTTTTAACGTTGTCTCGATATTACGCGAAAACGCGGCAACAAATCGAAAATCTCATGACAGTTTAAGAATGTAATGTGATTTTTTCCTATCGATTTAGTTCTGGCTATGTTTCGATTCGTCCACTAAATCTCGAGATCTCATAATTTACGGCCAAATTTTTTGACAAGTTTTCAATTCGTGTGAAAGTTTGCACTCGGGGGTTTTTGGGGTCGCTGAATATGAATCTGAAGTGAAAATTTCAAACAACAAAATGGCGGATCCAGTACGTCAAAAAATTTAATGAAAAACGAATTGAATCGAGGTGAAAGTCTGTACGCGGGGGTTTTTGGGGTTGCTGATTACGAATCTGAAGTCAACATTTCGAAAAACAAAATGGCGGATCCATTGCGGCAAAAAATGTAATGAAAAACGAATTGAATCGACGTGAAAGTCTGTACCCGAGGGTTTTTGGGGTTGCTGATTACGAATTTGAAGTCAAAATTTGGGAATAGAAAATGGCGGATACAGTACGGCAAAAGTTTAATGAAGAACGAATTGAATCGAGGTGAAAGTCTGTACTCGGGGGTTTGTGGGGTTGCTGATTACGAATCTGAAGTCAAAATTTAGGAATACAAAATGGCGGATCCAGTACGGCAAAAAATTAATGAAAAACGAATTGAATCGAGGTGAAAGTCTGTACTCGAGGGTTTTTGGGGTTGCTGATTACGAATCTGAAGTCAACATTTCGAAAAACCAAATGGCGGATCCATTGCGGCAAAAAATTTAATGAAAAACGAATTGAATCGAGGTGAAAGTCTGTACCCGAGGGTTTCTGGGGTTGCTAATTACGAATCTGAAGTCAAAATTTCGAAAAAAAAAATGGTGGATCCAGTAGGGCAAAAAATTTGAAGAAAAATGAATTGAATCGAGGCAAAAATCTGTACCCGGTGGTTTGTGGGGTTGCTGATTACGAATCTGAAGTCAAAATTTGAGATACAAAATGGCGGATTCAATATGTACGATTTGTGTAGAAAAGGCGTTATATTTATGTCACATTGCAAAGGTTTTCCTTAAAATTAGGTTGATACAAAGTATTGAGATTAAAATAACGTATACAAAGTGTAGAAATTAGCATTATATTTCTTAATAAATATGTATTCGCTTATAAAAATAAGTAACTGACGGAAAAAATTCCACATTCCGAATAACTGGTCAGTCATCGCGATACAGTCGATTGCATACAACTTTATTCATCGTCACCAGAACAATCTGATTTACAGTCAGTGAATTCAACTAACGACGCATTGCCCGAGCTCCCTGCATTTGTTGAGACGCTTGGCGCAGTTATTAACTGGATTGCTTCTGGTAGCAACGATTTCATTTTCTTACCAGGTAATTTGCACAGGCTAGAAATGTATGGATCAGACATTAATAGTAGGCGTGAAAATTTTTGGCGTGACAATGTTTTAAAAAAAGATTGCCTCTTTTTATTTAATTTTTTTTTAATTCTCTAAAATAGAGTAACCCATCCTATGATTTACGACTGTCTCGTCGTGGTCTATTTTTCCTTCTATTTTTTTTCGAATTTATCATTTTATTTTTTTTAGAAGACTTATAATTTTAATCTCGAATAATGCTATTAATGATTTGTGATTTCCAATTCGGCTTTTTCAGGCCTGAAACGGTTTATTTGTAATTTGTGCTGAAATGAACGAAAAAAGTTGTTTATTTAAAAAAAAAAAAATTCGTTAAATTCTGCACAAACTCAAAATAAACGGTTTCAGGCCTGACGAAGCTGAATTGGAAATCACAAAATCATTAATAACATTATTGGAGATTAAAATGATAAAAGTCTTCTGAAAAAAAATATTTTTTCAGAAAGAAGTCGACATTTTTTGTAAAATTACAACTCCTAAAAGAGAAGAGATTAAAACCGAAAAATTGGTGTGGAGATTCCTTTCATGGGGTACAATCTTACAAAAAAAATCAGGAAAACCATAAATGTGCAGGGTTACAAGCTAGGTGAAATGGCGTGGAATGTCCCATATATATAAATTATATACTATATATAGAAAATACTTTATATATAATACATACATATGAATATATACTTTTTCTATACTTTGTGTACTTGTAAAAAAAAATTAACAACAATCGTGTAAGAGTACGCCCGTACTGCTTCACACCCAAGCACTGCGTACTCTTATACCACCTACACATTTTAATCAAACATGACTGTTACTGCCATTTATTGATGAGATGCGAAATTACTTTCATTTTGAAAAATAACCTTAGTAAACCGGCGTACGAAATGAATAGTTGTTTTTGAAGAAAGTAAATTGTGTATCGTACTTGTAATGCTTTGAAAGTGTCAAAAATAAATAAGGAATTGCAACTATAAATTCAAACTTACCCAGCCTCTCCGGTTTATTTCACTTGGGATTTTTTGTTGTTGTCAGAAACCCTTACCCTGTGAGGCGGTCAAAACACAACAGAAATTAGCTTCAATTAGCAAAGCGTTTCGTCATTAGCTTAACTGCGTACTCTTATCGCCTGCGTACTCTTATTTACTAATAGCTTTAGTAACCACACACCCACCAAACCACACACACACCAAATAGCTTACCCTATTTGGTGTGTGTGTCCTATTCATGCGTCCGGTATATCACGTCATTCTTCTGCTTTGTGCCGACAAGCCACGATCTGTCTCACCAATAAAAAGGAGAAATACGAGAAATGTTTCCGTGTAAAAATAAAAGTAAAGATTAAGATACAGAAAATAACAAAGAACAATTGGAAAAACGATTGCAACGATTAGAACGTCAACTAATAAAAAATAAATCAAGAAAGAAACATCGTCATAAAAGACACGTCTCGCGAACCTCGGATTCAAATTCATCTCGTAGCCATAACTACGAACACAAGAATAAGAAGAGACGTCACCACGAATCGTCTGGAAACAATTCAGAATTTGAAAATCCCAGATCGGAAGACATCAAGAAAAACAGTAAGTAAAATTTTCTCATCCTCAACGTAGGAAAGTTTTCAGATCGCGTTGTCACTATGACACATCGAGACTCCTAGCAGACCTGCAACGTGAGGAGACGGCCGTAAGGAAAAGCCTTATCCTAGCACCAGAAAAGGTCTCTGTAAAAGACGCGTTACAAGCTGCGACCGTCGACGAGTAGTTGTGCGGTAAGGATTTGGAAGAGCGACACAAATCAGCAAAAAACCTGGCACGCACAGTCCCTGAACTGAAACCTGCGTCAAAATATGAGACACCAAAAAATTTCAAAAACTTCAAGCAGCCGCCGCGCTACCAAACACAGAAAATACAGAAGACGACGCTAGGCGGGCAGAAATAGTAATCTCAACAGAAGAACCACTCGACTGCGAAACAATATTCAACGCGAAAATCACATACGCGTCAATACCACCAAAAGCCATTCCAGAACCAGAACAGAAGAGACCACAACTACCAGAATCGACGCCATTGATTCCTATAGGTAAACTGTCAAGCAGACTTCAGTTCTTCCACAAAAAATTGGAAAAACATAACGTCAGATCCGAAAATTCTTTCATGGATCAAAGGTTATAAAATACCTTTTATGCCCAGAGTCACGCAAATCAAAATACCTACCGAAATGAAAGGGTCCCCCGCAGAAAACAACAAATCTCGATACTTATTATTGATGAACTACTCGGGAAAAGAGCTATGGCTCGATGCCACCCGACAAAAAATCAGGTTATCTCGAACATCTTCTTAAGACCAAAACCCGATGGGTCGAACAGACTAATTATAAATTTAAAAGAGCTCAACACCTTCATTGTAGCTCATCATTTCAAAATGGAAGACCGGAAAACTGTAATAAGACTTATGAGCCCTGATTGCTTTATGGCCACTCTAGACCTCAAAGATGCGTACTATATGATTCCACTCGCAAAAGCTAATAGAAAATACATCCGGTTTCAATTTAATCAACAATATTTCGAGTTTACATGCCATCCGGTCTTAGCGTTGCCTCTCTCGTTTTTACAAAAATAATGTACCTCGTTGTGGGAGAATTAAGAAAACAAGGGTATTTGTCTGTCCTGTATCTCGATGACTTCCTCCTTTTCGGAAATTCTTTTGATCAATGTCTCGCTAACGTCAAAGGACGTGTGAGCTTCTCAGAAAATTAGGATTTATAATTAACGAGAAGGAAAGTCAACTTACACCATCTAAAATATGTAAATACCTTGGATTTCACTTTGACTCGGCACGCTGCATAAATGAGCTAACGAATAACAAAAAAGAGCATATTTAGAAAAAAGCTACGCAATTGAGTACTACAAAAACATGCAAAATTCGAGAGTTTGCGCAATTCCTTGGGACGTTGGTTTCATCTTGATTCGCGGTCAACTATTGTTGGGGTTACACGAAGGCCTTCGAACAAGAGAAATACATGGCTCTCAGAACTAATGGGGAACATTATGAAGGAGACATGATTATATCAGAGAATCTTTTAGCAGATTATACATGGTGGAAATCGAACATCTTATCCGTGTCTAACCCGATCAGAGATTGTAACTTCCCATAAGGATTTTTTTCCGATTAATCATTATCCGGATGGGGAGTATTCTACGATGGCCAAAGATCTCACGGATATTGGGGTGAAGACGATCGATTTTCACATATAGACTACCTCGAATTACTAGCAGCATTTTTCGCCCTAAAATGTTTTGCAAAAAACATAAAGAATTGTCAAATAATTCTCCGAATATACAACACTACCGCGATCTCATATATCAATCGAGAAGGAGGAATTCGATTTCAGCATCTCAACAATATATCGAGAGAAATCTGGAAGTGGTGCGAGGACAGGAATATATGAACATTCGCATCATACATTAGCTCAAAATGAATATCGAGGGAGACAAAGAATCCCGAAGACTTGAACCAGAAACCGAATTCGAACTAGAAGACGCAGCTTTCAAGAAAATCATTAAAAAATTTGGAGAACCAGACATAGGTCTATTTGCCGGCAGGAAAAATACAACATGCAAGAGATACATCTCTTGACTACGTGATCCGGGTTCTATAACGGTCGACGCTTTTACAGTTTCGTGGAAAACATATTTTTTATACGCTTTTCCCCCTTTCTCATTAATCTCACGAACACTACAAAAAATCAAACACGAGGGCACACGCGGAATTCTGGTGGTACCAAAATGGCCAGCTCAGCTATGGTATCCTATATTTCAAGCGATGCTCGTTGAAGAATGAATTCTCTTTACGCCCAATATTAACCTTTTAATTGCTCACCAGGGGCTCAGGGAGCCTCATCTATTTTGGCGGAACATTTCTCTGGTGGCCGGAAAGTTATCCGGCAAGCATTCAAGTTAAAAAATGCACCAACAACGGCGACTGAAATCATGATCTCATCATTGAGCGAATCCTCGTTAAAGCAATATGACGGTGCACTAAAACGTTGGTGGACATATTGTTCCGAAAATTCAATATCGCCATATAACGGATCGATCTCAGAAACCCTCAAGCGCCTCGCAAAGCAATACGAAAGCGGAGCTTCCAATGGCTCGCTGAGCACTCTCAGATCCGCAATTCCCTGATCATCGGGCTCGAAGTTGGTCAAGATCCCCGTATTAAAATATTTTTAAAGCGGTACACAACCTAACACCATCACACCCGAAATACGATTCCATTCGGGAACCGAAAATCGTCTTAAACTATTCCCAGCCATTACCAAAGAACGAGGAACTGACGCTCAAAGATTTGGCCATGAAACTAATAACATTATTGGCTCTCATCACTGGACACAAGATGCAAACATACTCCTTAATCAAGTAAAAAATGATTCAGGTAACCCACGACGCCCTTGAGATCAGAATTCCTGATCGCATTAAAACGAGTGGCCCTAAACGAAGGCAGCCTGTACTGGTAATACCGTTTTACACTGAAGAGGGAAAAATTTGCACCGCCTCAGCATTACAATGCTACTGAGACAGAACAGAGTCCTTAAGGGGTTCTATGCAGTCTCTTTTTTATTGTTTAAAAAATAATTTCGAGCCGTTTCATCGCAAACTCTAAGTCGATGGGTTAAATGAACGCTGAACAATAGCGGTGTTGACACGGAAAAATGTACGGCTCACAGCACACGTTACGCCTCGACGTCAGCAGCCGAAAGAAATGGTGTTAATATCAAAACTATCAGAAAACAGCAGCATGGACAACCGGTTCGTCAACATTTGCAAAGTTTTACCACTTAAATATTAATAACAATATACACGCGTATGCACGGGCAATCTTAATATCACAGTTATACGTATATACATTTCCCATATTATCAATGTGACCTATAAAGTGGAAGATAATATATCATTATAACAAATTATGTTTCTACGTTGCCGTTAATGGTTTTCAAAATCTACCAATTGATCACGAGGAAGAGGCGCAAAACACGATTAAATGATTAAACGAACTTACCAAGTCAAGTTCTATAATAATTTATTTAGCACCTCTTCCGAGATGATCAACTCCTACCCAAAAAACCCTTACAATGCTGGCATAGAAATGCATATAAAATAATGGCAATGCTTTAAAGAATGACGTGATACAGCGGACGCATCAACAGGATACACACTGCAAATACTGCAGATCAGATCATATAGCTGTGAAGCTTGCGGCGAAATCGGTATGGAGTAGGGGTACTACCAATTGATCATCTCGGAAGAGGCGCTACATACAATTATGATAGAACTTCACTTGGTAGGTTCGTTTAATTATTTTATTTTAGGACAAAGTAAATAAAAAAATAAAAGAATTATCTCACCTCTCAAGACCTACAAGTTATCTCGAGAACGAGGCTTGAATATCATTAAACGATCAAACGAACTTAGGGCCTATGCACGCAGGGTATTTTCTACGCGCAAACGACGCGTCTTTGTCGAACGCGCGTTCAAGGCGCGGTTTTCAGTCCAAAATGCGTAGAAAATACGCCGTGTGCACAGGCCCTTATGAAAATAGTGTGACAATAAAAAGGTCTGGTTTTTTGCTTATCAGATTTTCTCAAAACAGAATAGTGAAACCAACTTTCAATCAGGTATCACTAGTATAAACATAGAATTGGAAGTAGGCGCTAAAGCTTTTAAAGAAAACTAATAAAATCTTTCCTTCCTCCTCAGAAGATCGTTTTTCCTCTATGTCAAATTCAAAATGCAATAGGTTTCGCTCTAAATTTCTGGATCCTCATACATCATGAGTGAATGCATATATACAATTTTGTGGAATGCACATATACAATTTTGTGGAAAAAAATCTTGTCGGTGTCCTCCATTCTTACTAATTTTGAGATTGTTATGAAAAATGGTTAATGATAAGGGGGATAAAGTAAAATTGGTAAAAAGGAGCAGATATAGCTGTAATCAGATGTACAGCATGCTGGGCAGCCCGCTCTCAAACCTTTTTCAAGTTAAAACACTAATTCATACTGACAATAACGATTCCACACTGTGTGCGCTTGAAGATAAATTTATTGTGCCTCACTAGTCACACATCTAAATATACATAACACTAGTCTTATAATCAGAATATTATCATGGAATTAAATAGAGTGCCCTTCTTATTTCCAATTGCTTTAAGGCCATCTCATATGAGAGGTCCAAAAAAAATGAGAAAGTTTATTTGCACAAATTGAAAAAAATGATCGCGTGTTATATGGATCCAGCATATCACACTCATGGTCAGTCAACATTTTCTTTGTGTAAATCGTTCTTGAACTCTTAAATGCGTTGTTCTCAAAACTTTATTTTTTTAATTGACTTCCGTGATATCTCAAAAAATTTCAACGGTTTTTGCTCAAGTGTTATGGTATAGTCAGCACATCTATAGTTCCAGCCCGAACTAAAATATTTCTGATATCTGCCATATTTCTTTAAGCTGAAAAGGTTAAAAACAATTACGAACTTAACTTTTAAACTTGGAACTTAATTTTTTAAACCGTGCAGAAAATTCTATTTTCGTTATTTTTATTTTACTTTGGTCCGAGCGATAGCCTCAGGTCTACAAATTAAAATGCCGTTTGATTTTTTTATTTGAGATGAGCAAACCCTCCGGAATCATTTCAACCGTTAACCAACTTTTTTTTACACATGAGTGTCTTCCAAACGCCGTAAAGTAGATTCAACTCGTTATTTTCGTTTGATAAAATTTTGACGGACTGTAAAAATGTTAATAATTGTGTAGTAAAAAATTAAAGATAGTGTGTTTTAATAGTTAATCAAATAAAATTCCCAAAAAAGCGGAAGAAAATAGCTGTCACATGGCCCCTTAAAACTACATGTAATCAAGATTTTTTGAGGAACGACTATCTGTTAACGTAGAAAATCAGCCAGTATGGACGACAGTGCAATTATTAGGTGTAGTAAAAAGGAATCCATTATTTTTGCATGAAATTGAAGGCAAAAATAATGGATTTCTTTTTACTACACCTAATATTAATCTCCCAGTTGCAAGAATCCCGTAACGCTATGAAAAAAAACTCACTAAATTGAGCTAACATTTGCGATAGATCGAAGTTGAAAGCCTTGGCAAGAGTCCTTGACGATGGCGGGGTTATTGCTCTCCAATGCAACTAGTGTAACCGCTATTAACATGACAAGAGATAAGGGAAATCGCTACTTTTGTGAATGCATGCGAGAATAGTGTAAGGTAACGAACGAGGCGATATATTTATGCATAATTCAATACGTCAACTTTCATCCGATTTCCTCATCAATATTCCATCGATAAAAGGGGGTGGGGGGGGGGGGGCAAAGGGAAAATTAGCATTCAAAGTTAGGCGAGATAAATCGATTGCAGGTTGCTCTGCACTGCCCACAAGCTCGAAACCGAAAACATTCTCTCTACAAACAGGACAACGTTGTAATCTTACAATGCTCTTTTTAATATTCAACCAGTTATTTACTTTCGTCGTCAATAATCGGCACATAAGGAGATATCAATTAATCTGTTATAAGCATAACCATAACGCCAATATTTCATTCATAGTCATCATTCAAATGTTATTTCAAGTTGTGTACATTTTTTCGGCTATAAGGATTTCTGTTCCTACGTTTTGTCTCCGATAAGCTCATTGTGAAGAAAGACCATTGATTAATTAATATGTAAAAATAGAAACCTCATTTGCAAACAAAAAATAATAAATGTTGCTAGCCCATGGTAACTTATAGAAAACGAACTAACGAACACTTTATCTTTTTTTTGAATGCCGCTCTAGGGCCAGTAGATTCGGAAATAAGCTTCATATATTCTTCAAAAATATTTTTGATTTATATTTTTCAAAAGCTTAATGTGGTTTTTTGACTGCGAAGTTACGATTGAAGATCTGTTAATTAATATTTTGAAGTACATGAATCTATGTAATGCGAGAATATTGCGAGAGAAAACTAAAAACTATTGTGAAGCACTATTATTATGGTTTCCTTTATTCACATGCAAAAAATTTTCGATATCCCGTGTAGACTTTCATGGCATTTTTAAAACGTAATTTCGATTAAATATATGGAATTTTATACAGGATGAAATCTCTTGCTTTGATGTCGATTCCGCTTTCAAAAAGTGCACGGGATATTTAACCAATTTAAGCCTATTTCGCGTACTGCTGTAAGATTAACATTCGTTCCTGAATTAAGCTTCTCGTCTATTGATTTTTACATCTATACGACGATGATACCCAGTGAGAACTCGTTTTACAAAGCATACGTTGAAGTGATAATGTATTATTAACTATCACGTATATTTCATTCTCACACATGAATGTCTTTACGGTATCCATTTCTAAATATTCTAGATACCCAGATAATTGTTATAAATAGTATATTATAGAGGAGAGTCGTGGTTTACTTTTGCGAAAATCGGCCTCACCTGTTTTATTTTTAATGAAAAAATGTTTAAGCCATAAGAAATTTAAGAAGAATGTTGTTCTTCGCCGTAACTTCCGCAATTCTTTAGGTATCTGAGTAAATGTTGATACAGTAATTAAGTGACATAGAAGAAAGCAAAAGCTCTTACAATGCTGCGATAACAAAACTAAATATTGAAGATTAAGAAAATTGATTTGGGTAATGCGGTCACGACAGGAAAAGATTATTAAATTTTATCATAAAAATAAAATTGTGCAAATTAGAAACCTACACATTGGTTCCTTCTTAATATAGTTCGCTCCCAAAGTGGACCATGTGATAAAGTTTGTTTTTTTTACATAATGCTTCCGCTAAGAGGCAGTCGAACGTGAGACATGCCCAATTGTGATACTAAACTACTGACGATTTAAATTCGGACTTGCTGGAACTTGGTGGACCTGCTGGACTTGATGGAATAGTTAAAATTGTTTGAAAATTTTTAAAAATCCAATCGTGTAAGCTAAAAATTTGCGCATTGTTTCCTCATTCATTCATTTCGCTCTCTGAGGTAACCCTACCAATAAGCCTGAATTTCAATCGTCAGTGTACCGATGCCACTAAAACGTCTGTCTTTCAATTTTTCTCTACTCATATAGGAAGCTCCATAAAAAAAGCAAACATGCTCACACGGAAAGCTTTGGGAGAAAAATAAATTAACGAGAAAGGGTTGTATTCGTACAATCGTAAGGATTGTATAAGTTTGTAGCGAGCACAATTTATTTTTTTATAATAATGTCACGGTCCCACATAACTCCTATTCTTGAACCCAGTCTCAAGCCAACATCCTAAACAACATCAGTCTCACCAACAAGCTAAACCTCAGCGCTCGTCTAAACCTAATCGCCTTTCCCAGAAACTCTCGACTTCAACTTCTTTGTCTCTTCGTCCCTTTGTCACTAGTCCCACGCGCCTCGCTACGCTTCCTCGTATCATCCCCTCCACCTTCCTAGGCCCATCCGCGTCAATCATACTTCTTCCCTTTGGACCCAGAGGAATTAGTCCATCTCCAAGTCCCCGACCGTCAAGACGTGCACTCCCTCGACAATCGGTACTTAGTAATAAAACGCAACTCTCAAGCGAGATCTTCCTTCTCTTCATTTGGAACATCGAAATCTTTCCTCGTGTATCCCGTGAATCACCCGCTTGACCGTCACAATAAAATTGAATAACTTTGCTCGATATAAAATTAATTCACCGTCACCCTTTCTATAAATACCAAATTATTTTTGAACATGTCAACGCACCTAGACTCTAGACCTTTTCATCGATTCTCGCTGAATTAATTTACTACGTTTCTTCCGTGTGTACTGACGAGAACATTATTTGATGAGTTATGGATTTTTTTAATTATACGATTTTTCCAATACACATGACGCATTGAACAAACAGCCATGAGTGCAAGGTATTCGAATATATCGAATTTACCAACTCAACTATTGATATGTCGGAAAAAATTAAAATGCGCCAACTTCTTTGTTAAAAGAGGAGAAGTATCTCTTCTGTTGTCTAAAATTTCATCCACTCACGTGAGAAATTTTAAGTACTATTTTAATCGGCTAAACGTATATGATTTGATGTTAAGGAACGTATCTGTCTGCCAATGTATACACACGCGCCACACGCATGTGAATATATAGAGGGTGTCCCTCTTATCTGTGCCACCCGATATAATTCGGTAATTATCGACGTCACAAAAAATGTTCCAGACAAAAGCTGTACGGTGTGAAGAGGGCCATCAAATGCGACCAATTCTTTTTTATTTCGGTGGGGGCGCTGACGCTCAGTGAAGGTCACCTCCAGTTTTTTTAATGGAATAGTACATTTTGTTTCAACCATCTTGTGGAGCACATCAAGCCGCATAAAAGACATGAGATGTCAAAGCCGTTCAAGGTCATTCACGGTCAGTATCGATGATACAAATCTAAATATCTCTATTTTTTATTGGATTAGGGTTTTAGGGATATTTAGATTCGTATTTTATTTTAATAGGTGACCTTGAATGACAAAGATCTTATCACTAAAACGTGAGATTACTATTTTTTCTAAGTCCAGCATGCGATTCTGCAAAGTGCAAAAATCGTGAAGAACCAGCTTTTAAAAAATGACGTACCGGGTACGAAAAAAACTCGTAAAAATAAGAATAACTAATCAAAAGGAAGCTGGTTCTATCCTCTTCAAGACGTCTTTTGGTAAATTGGTTAACGATTTTTGTTTCGCCGATATATTCAATTTTATGTCTGGATAGAAAAATTACAGGGTGCTTTCTACTGTTCGCCAAGGGTGTATTTTGCCAAATGGTCCTAACCGGATACGCCAAAATCCACTCAAAAGTGATAAGAAAGAAAGGAAGGTAGTAATGAATGAAACACATATCTTCAAAAAGCCGACACTTTTTCTCCTTATTTCGCAAGTAAAGGACGATGTTGTGAGAATTCGTTATAGGGGACTGTAATATCTCCCAGTGGACTATTTGCGTTTAAAAAATGTATTTTTTTTACATCGATCTTAACCAATCAAAGGTCTTTATTTTTTGTTAAGACTTTATCGCAGCTTATGACGTATAATCAATGATAAATCAAATAAAAGAACACATGCTGAATTACTCATTTTTTTATCGGTCGCACATATTTTGTCCTAATCTTCTGTGCTTACACCACAACTAGAATCAAACTTATTAAATTCGACTTTTTACTTAAAAAATGTGTTTATTGTTAAATCGCTCAGTCTAAAAAATAACAAGGTTAGTCATGCCATAATCTTCATAAAGGAACGTTAGCTCCTTCAGACAAAACAAACATTATCATACACTATTGAATATCATAAACAACATCTTGTTACTAATACTTTTAGTATAAGTAATTAGATCATCGTCATTACAGCTTACACCGAAATGAGTCATGTTGTTTCTTTTTAAGAAACAATTAGACCTTCATAATTTATTTCTTCTAGACATGTACAAGTAACTTACAGTAGTAAAATATTATTTTCCCTGTTCGGGTCAGACCTGCAATTGATAATTTTTGCATTATTTGGTTGAAAGCTATATCAGAAGCAACAGTATCATCAACTCTGAACTTTTGCCATCCTCATTGTGTATCTGATAAATTACACCGATATACCCACATTCCTTATTGTTTACAGGAAGCTTAACTAACACGTAGTCTGCGATGTTACATTGGCTGATTTAAATTGAACTTGGCCCAGCAACATTCTAAAAAATTCGGTATTGGACGAAATATCATATGAAACTTCCGTCTACAATCTCTGCTCTCGAGTCACAATAGCATTATCCTGCGTGTTGAAATCGGGCCTGGATTAGTTTTCACATTCGGAGTCAGTGTAAATATCATCAACCTTAAGTTGTGCCTTTCCTTCGTACGCCATTGTTTCGAAATTGAAATGCTGAAATTCGTCATCACAAAAGTCATCATTACCTAAAAGTAATAGCATACTTTTAGTCTCAGAAGTCAGGAGATAACTAATAGGTAACGAATTATCTTTTAGACAGACACAACTCAGTAATAATAACCTTATATACATAACATTTGCCTGGGACATCAATTTTCCAAATAGTACAGAAACACCCATATATACAGGGTGAGGCACATAAAGTGTTACAGAGCAATAGCACTTAACTATTGATCACATCCAAAAATGTTTCAGACAATAGTTTCAGTGTTCGAGAAGGCCGTCATACTGGACCACCCAATTTTTTATCGGTGGAGGCGCTGAAGCTACGTCAAGGTCAACTCCACTTTTTTTTAATGGAACCATGTATTTTTTTCGATGACATTATCACTGATTTTAAGACAAATTCAGCGACTTACAACACAAGGTCATTCTAGTCACGTAAAGTATGAAAATAGTCCAAAAATATCGGAATAATCACTTTCAAAGGGTCCACTAACCTTGGTTTGGGTCTACCTACATAAGATGCTCGAAGTGATGACCCTCGACTTGTAAACACTTGTTTCATCGCTGTTTTCATTTCTTACGATACCAATGTTTCTTATCGGCAGCAAGTACGCATTTTCTGTTGACATATCAGTTAGTCACGCACTACCTTCTAATGTGAATACATCGGATCACGAAAATGAACGATTTTCAAGAATCTTTTGATATGTTGATGGTGCTGGGGGAATGCCGTAAACATTACAGAAACGCCCAAGATTTGTATGTGGCTCGTTGTCTGGATAGGCAACAAAAATCGCACATGGCTTTTAAGGGATTAGCTGACCGTTTCTGTCGCTTCGGTACAGTGAAACAAACACGAGTCAAACGTCGACCGATTGTTAATGAAAATAATGCGGCTGCTATCTCAGCTTTTGCTGCACTAAATCCACATGCGAGCAGCAGGCAAATGGAAAGAGAGAGTGGAATTAGTCAACGATCTGTATTAAGATCGTTACGATCTGTATTAAGATAATCTTACATCAACACAAGTTCCATCCGTATCGTATGTCATTACATAAGGATTTGTACGGCAATGATTTCCTAAATCACGTTAATTTCTGTAACTGGATTCGTAGAAAAATGCGCACAGATGGCTCATTTTTGAGCCATGTGCTTTTTTCTGACGAATCGAACTTCACAAATACGGGAAATGTGAATAGGCATAACATGCATTATTGGGAAAATGAGAATCCTCGATGGATGAGAACTGTACCATTTCAACATCCGTGGTCCGTTAATTGTTGGTGCGGCATTGTCGGCGATCACGTCATTGGTCTATATTTTTTTGAAGGTTGCTTGACTGGGCAACTTTACACAAACTTTCTGCAAAACGTACTGCCTCAATTACTGGAAGACGTGCCCTTGCATGTTCGCATGAACATGTGAATGCAACACGACGGTGCACCACCCCACTATTCTCGGTGTTCAAGACAAGTGATGAATGAGATTTTTGGTGAAAAGTGCATAGGACGAGGTGGCCCTGTGGCTTGGCCACCTCTTTCGCCAGATCTAACATCACCAGATTACGTAATGGCGGTAGCACTTACCACGCCTGACGACATGAAAGAAAGAATACGCCGAGCATGTACCGAAATTATACCACGAATGTTGGCTGAAGTTAGACGGTCTTTTCATCAGCGAATTAACAAGTGCTTACAAGTCGAGGGTCATCACATCGAGCATCTTCTGTAGGTAGACCCAAACCAAGGTTAGTGGATCCTTAGTAAGTGATTATTCCGAAATTTTTCGACTATTTTCATACTTTGCGAGACTAGAATGACCTTGTGTTGTAGGTCGCTGAATTCGTCTTAAAGTCGGTAATAATGTAATCGAAAAAAAGCATGGTTCCGTTTTAAAAAGTAGAGTTGACCTTGACGTAGCTTTAGCGCCTCCACCGATAAAAAAAAATAGGGTGGTCTAGTATGACGGCCTTCTCGAACACTGAAACTTTTGTCTGAAACATTTTTGTATATGATCAATCGTTTGAGTGCTATTGCTCTGTAACACGTTATGTGCCTCACCCTGTATATACCCAGATAGGCAGTTATGACGATCACGCCGTGCATACAATTGATGAAGCAAATTTTACAGCATATTGACTCCATGTCGTGATGCAAAGCCGTGAACTCATTTAGCATCATGAATGTACAATACATTTTTATCTCAATATGTCGTTTACAAATGCATCGTACGTTTAGAGCATGGTGAACTCATATTGCTGCGCTCAAGTGTCCGCAATTAATATCCGCAAAATTTACGTCACATTGAGAGCATATGTAGATATTTTGGCGTGTGTTCACTATAATGGCATTGATTGTTCTCATCAATTGTGCTCAATATGAAGGCAATTTCGTTTACATTGATGAAGACATTTCATGGGTTCATTTGGTATAATGAATTTATGATACATTGTGACTTCAATTTGTCCTATTCCAAATGCATTACCCGTTAACTACAAGATACACTCATAAGACGGCAAATTTGAGTTCTACAATGAATATTTGCAGATTGACATGCTATGCAAGCAATATGATGGCGATATGCGCATGTTTTTCAGTGATACATTCGTTGGGCGCAATGTGTAGGCGGTAGGCGTGTTTCTCAGTGATCCATCCTATGACGGCGATATGTATGCTTCTCAGAGATACATTCCATGAGTGAAATATGACAGCGATATGTGTATTTGTCAGATACATCCCACGAGCGCAATATGACGGCGATGTCCATGTTTCTTAGTGATACATTCCATGACGGCAATACCCGTGCAGAAATTTGTTAGAGACACCTAGTTTCTTGTTCGATTCCGATCAGGTTACAATATGGATTCCCTAAATGGGATATCCGCAGCAGAATCCAGACGGTTTCGACTGTGTATACATTGCGGCGATGCGACACCTAATTTCTGACCAGATTCCGGCCGGATTATAATATGGATTTCCTAAAGGGATATCCGCATGGGGATCCAGTCGGTCCCCACTCTGGACGCATAGCGACGATGTGGTGTCAAACGCTTGAAACATTGGCGCCACTTGTAGTGTGATGTCCGATCCGATTCGGCTGTGAATCGCCTACGGAAATCGCGTCTTCCATAGATGTCGCGTCCTACCCCGTCGGCCACGTGGTCGCCGGCGGTGTTAGCGATACTACGCAAGTTGCCGCCAAATTGCCGACAGTGAACATCGTCGATCCAAAGAAGTAGTGCGCGATAAAATTTGCCAACAAAAACACGGTTGTCAACGAGACTCAAAGCGTAAGTATGATTACGGACGTTCATTTATCTTCATCAAATAATACCAAAACAAAATCAAGCATGCCAAATGTTAATTAGAAGTATTTTTATTTTTTGAGGTTATTCCAACGTTCAGATGTCCGCAGGCACGGGAAAATGCGACCGAGGCAAAAAAAATGTATCCCACTGGTAAGTACTAAATATTCATATGAAAAGATAATCATTCACCATATCGATTTCAACAAACCCAATGGGGTATTTTACGTTTGCAGTCTCAAGAAATAAACATACGACGGTACACGTCAAATACAAATTTCAACTAGTTGAATTTTGTGGAAGCAAACCCGGACAACAGGCGGAAGTGGACATCATCCTAACGTCATGGATATCGTTTAACAAATATGAAAAAAGGTGCATCACAAAATATCCGCCGCCGCCGTACGATGTCGAATCATGGAAAAGATTGCACAATTTTGTGCGAACGAGTTCGTCCCCTCCAGACGATTGGCCATGGTGGGACATACGAATAAAAGGTGGCGCAGGTAAGAATAAATCCTCAAAAACTATCGCACACCCTTCTTTCATAATAGACCTTTGTTTTTAAATTTTTATTGTCTCTTTTGCACCCATATTTGTGGTAGAGTCAACTTTTTTTTCATCTGACATTTTTTTTTTAGTATATATTCAAAAAAAACCTTTTCAAGAGACTCTCCGCAGTACTTTTTATAAGAGAAAGAAAAATAGAGAGAGTCTACACAGTGGTTTGTTGAAGTAAATCTCGCTACGAGCATACAAGGTTCCGTCACAGTGAGGTTTACCTATATGAAGTGCTGCGGAGATCCTTTTTGGCAAGCCTGCGGAGACTTGCAAAGTCCAGCGCATGGTCATCATGGCAAAAAAACCTTTTCGAGAGATTCTTCGCTGTACTTTTGATAAGAGAGAGAGAAAGAGTCTCCGCAGTGGTTTGTTGAAGTAAACGTCGCTACGAGCATACAAGGGTCCCTCGCAATAAGGTTTACCTGTATGGAGTGCTGCGGGGATCCTTTTTGGCAAGCCTGCAGAGACTTTCAAAGCCCAGTGCATAGCGATCATGGCAAAGTAGGAAGTTGCCATGATGGCCATGCGCTGGGCTTTGCAAGTCTCAGCAGGCTTGTCGAAAAGCATCCCTGCTGCACTTCAGATAAGTAAACCTTATTGGGACGGAACCTTGTAGGCTCGTAGCGAGGTTTACTTCAACAAACCACTGTGGAGACTCTTTCCCTCTCTCTTATCAAAAGTACAGCGAAAAACCTCCCGAAAAGGTTTTTTTTTGCCATGATGGCCATGCGCTGGGCTTTGCAAGTCTCCGCAGGCTTGCCAAAAAGGATCCCCGCAGCACTTCATATAGGTAAACCTCACTGCGACGGAACCTTGTATGCTCGTAGCGAGGTTTACTTCAACAAACCACTGCGGAGAGTCTTTTTCTCTCTCTTATCAAAAGTACAGCGAAGAACCTCTCGAAAAGGTTGTTTCCCGGATCTGTATTTTTAAAAAATGCTAGATAAAAAAGATTCTGGACTCTACAACAAATATCTCTGAGTACCGTCGTTGTCGAGCTTAGAGACCATGAGGTGGGCTTTGCAAGTCTCCGCAGGGTTATCAGAAAGTTATCACCGTAGTACTTCGTATAAATAAGCCTTACAACAAAGGAAGTTTATAGTGCGTGAGGTGTATTGAAACAAAGTACTGCAGAATCTATCTCTTAGTTTTCACGATTTTATGCAGATAAAGTACTGCTGTTTTAAGGCTTAGCTATTTCAAGTTTAGTTCATTGATCATTTAGAAGCTAAATCTAAATCAAATAAAACTGTTCTCTAATGATAAAAATAAGGTGTATGATGTACTTTTGTGTATGATAAAAGAATAAAAAATAAAACGTGTTAGATAAAAAGTGTTAGTATTAATGTTCATCGTTTGGAATATATTACAGTTTTCATTGCTGAAAACGCTCCTAGACAGGAACAACAACATGACAAAGAGTATAACTATGATATTGAGGAAGTTTTTCTCTCGAACGGTAGCTACGGGGTTGACGGCATAAAAAAAAATGATGCACAAAATTTTATTGAGAGACACCAATTTCGGGATGTGTGTAAAAGGTAATGTGGCTCTAAAAATCTAGAATCTTGCTTTAATCAAAAATGCCTATGCGATTGCGTCATCGTTATAATTAATTAATGTACTTTCAGTTGCGCTCGTCAATTTCCACACCCTGACAGATGGGACACCCGTAAATGACAAATTCGTATGGAAATGTGCGGGGAGCGCCATTTCCAACGCTAAAGATTGGGACAGATTGGGAAAAACCGTAACGGAGTAGGTCTTGCCGATCAGCAAAAAGTGTTGCCAAAACTACACGAAAGGAAAAAAACTAAAAAACGGAAAAGAAAGTTGAAAAAAACGAAATTTTTACTAATATTACTAATTAATACCGATATTACTTATTAAGTTGCAGATTTCCATTACCTTATATTAATATTTGTCAGTATTATTACTATTAGTACTAGTATTAGTAATAAAGAGGATTTACTGTAATAGCACCGTGCATTTGTTACTCGATTGTTTACAAATATTTTAATAAATGTAATTATTGGTCATAAAAATTACTAATTCGTCTTAGCTCATTTCATTTATCCTCGAAATATGTACACTTACATTTTCAACTTACATATAACTATTCGAATTTGAAATGTAAGGGCACAAGTTTCGGCGATACGGGAAAAGAGCCACCACGTATCAGTAATTTTGATTATTCATTACTATATTTATAAGAGAATGAGAAAATCTGCTGTCAAAAATGTACAAATCCCTACCTTCAACAATAATATCCAGTTTGATATCGAGTTAAATTTCAGCGATATATGTAGAAATCATCGAGAGGTGATTTTTACATTCTATCCTGTAATCTGTCTCGATATCGCACTGGATCGTATTCTCGAAGTTAGGGATTGTAGTCTGGATCCGAAGCAAATTTTCTATTAGGATTCTGACTAGGGTCCGTACTAGTTCCGGATCAGGATCCTGATTGGGATCCAAAATGCGAGCGTTACATTTCAATTCCGGATCCGATCCGATTTCGGACTGGATCCCGATTAGGAAAACAGGATCCTGATCCGAATCGAACTGGATCCATGCCCAAATTTCTGCACGGGTATGCGTGTTCTCAGTGATACATTCGATGAGCGCAATATGACGGCGATATACATATTTCTCAGTGATACATCCCATGCGCGCAATATGACGCCGATATGCGTGTTTTTCAGTGATACATCCTATAACGGCGATATACAAGATTCTCAGTGATACATTCGATGAGCGCAATATGACGGCGATATGCATGTTTCCGAGTGATACATTTGATGAGCGCAATATGACGGCGACATGCGTATTTCTTAGTGATACATCCCATAAGCACCGCCTGATGGCGATATGCGTGTTTCTCAGTGATACATCCCATGAGCACCACCTGACGGCGAGATGAGTTATGTTACAGTAGCCTTTGTCCATTCCCAACTGTTGTCTCGTCAGTATAAGATCGTCCAGGCTTCGACAAACCAAAATACTTTTTATTCCAGAAAAGCCAATATTTTCTACGTATATACTGTATAGTGTTCAGTAATAGTACAATGAAGGTATGTAGTATTCTATAAATATTATTGGATCCATCATTATCTATCAAGTTTATATCCAAATAATCGGTATAACCTCAAACAGAACACCACGTGTCACAGAGGGTAGACCAATCTCGAGATTGCTAGAAAAATTGAGAAATAATCATCACTAGGCATTGGATAAGTACAATATAACGAAATGAAGTTTCAGTAAAAATAAATTTCTAGCAATTTGGTGTTTTTTTTAAAATTCAAATGGATGTAATTAACTGCTTGAAAAATTGAACATTTTCTCATCATTCATTGTGTATAAAAGGACCTGCCCTGAAATGTTTCCATCATTCAGTATTTATTAAAGAAACTTCGCTGACATTTAAAAAGCTTTCCACGTGTATCGAAGAAGCTTCACTGACATTTTTTAATCTTTCAGTGTTCATCGAAGAAGCTTTGCTGATATGTTTTTATCTTTCAGTGTATATCGAAGAAGCCTTGCTGACATTTTTTAATCTTTTAGTTTGTATCGAAGAACCTCTGCTGACATTGTTTAATTTTTCAGTGTGTATCGAAGAAGCTTTGCTGACATTTTAAAATCTTTTAGAGTGTATCGAGGAAGCTTTGCTGACACATTTTAATCTTTTAGTGTGTATCAAAGAAGCTCTGCTGATATTTTTTAATCTTTCGGTGTGTATCCAAGAAGCTTCGCTGACCTTTTTTATTTTTTCATTGTGTATCGAAGAAGGTTCACTAACTTTTTTTTCTCAAATTCCTTTGTCCCAGCAACTATCAATATGAGAATTTTCTAAGGATTTGTCGTTTTCTTGTTCAAGTGGCTCTTGAAAAATTAAGCGATTTCGATGTTTTGATGTAAAATTATTCGTTTGCGGGGAAAAAAAGAATAATTTAACACAGCATCGAAATCGTTAAATCTTTCAAGAGCCACTACAACAAAAAAACACCCAATCTTTTTTAAAAAACGTTTCTTCTTCGATGATTGCTGGAACAAAGAAATTTGTAAAAAAAAAGTCAACGAACTTTCTTCGATGCGCATTGACAGATTCAAAAATGTCAGCGAAGCTTCATAGATACACACTGAAAGAATAAAATATGTCAGCAAAGCTTCTTTGATACACACTGGAAGATTTAAAAATTTCAGGGAAGCTTCTTCGATACACACTGAAAGATTTTAGAATGGCAGCAAAGCTGCATTAAATTTACATTACAACTAAAGATAGTTTGCTTGAATCACTTCCATATAATTTTGATTGATCCTTTTAATGCATGTGGTTGTCTTTCTTACGTCGCTAAAATATTGACCAAGGACAATAAAGTATTCATTTTATATGATATATGTGATACTAACTGCCGATTATTTTTTTCTTACATATTCCAGATGCCCTGAAAAATACCTTTTCGAGCGATAAAATGACACTGCAGAACTTTGCCGAAGATATACAGCAAGCACTGCGTTCATACAAGTAGACAGCCAGAAATGAAAAGGATAGCAACAAGGGATAGCAAACGTAAGACGAGGAAGGCATTCGAAGAAGAAAATTATAATTAATCACGTGATTAGTTATTTATCTTTAATGTTGCATAGCTGCAATACCTGTCATTGAAGATTTAGAGAATAAATTAGAGATTCAAGAAAAAAATCCGTATCCACACTTTACCATTCTCTACATGTATGCAAATTCACATCCCAATCGATTGAAAATTCTCGGAGATACGGTTGAAAAAATTGCATTTTTGCAATAAACAATATGAAATTTGTTGCTATGTGCATCCTTCTCATCTCCAATGTATAGTACACCAAAAAATAAACATTGTTGCAATTTGAAGTTTTTTCATATCTTGTACTGTTAAAACGTTATCGACGAAAAACGAAAAACACCCCAATTTTCAAGAGTGCTTTTCAACCCTTAAAAATCGGGTTCTGCCGATATAAAAAAATACGTGTCGCCTATTTTTACCCATTCTACAAGCATGCCAAATTTTATCGAAATCGGAGTCATCGACCTCACAACGTTTCCGTGTAAGTGTTTAAGTGAAATGTGAAATACGGTAAAACGGCTCCACGCGTACAGTTTTTTAAATATTGCTTAGTTTTAGTTAGTTAATAAGTTTGAGAGACTGTTGCAAGGCTGCAATAGGTTTTCGACTTGACTTATCTGTGATTGAAGACTGACGAGTAATTTGGTATTACTTTCAAATATTGTAGTAATTTTAGCTGGTAACTAAGTTTAAGAAACTGCACCAAAAAGTTCGAAACGTTAAACATTAAAAGCCATATATTATTTACGTTAAAATGAAAAGTGTATAATTAATTATCTCGAACAAGATAGCAAATTAAAGAAAAATATTAAAACAATTAAATATCGATGATTCTTTGTCCTGTACGCGTTATGATACACACACACACGCACGCACGCACACGCGCGCACACACACACTCACACACACTCTCACACACACACACACACACACACACACACACACACACACACACACACACACTCACACACACACACACACGCACGCACGCACGCACACGCGCACACGCACAAACACAAACACACACACGCGCACGCACGCACGCATCAATCTGCTTGTAATTAGCGTGTGCTTTGAGATATTCGAAAAAACAAACATTTCATTATTTTCAAACATCTCGGAAAGCAATATTGGGCTCATATGGAAAATACGCTATGATGCCCGTGAAGTACTCATTTCCCCACCACCCTCGCGTTTAACTATGGTAATAACATCGTCAATATGAGACATTTTCATAGTATCGATAAAATTCGTGTTAGTAAAAAAATTAGCTCAGAAACTTCGCCTTGACTTTTCATAACCTTATGTTATAATCTTAAGGCTAACAAAAGTTATAACGCAAAGTTTCTTAACCAATTTTTTTACTAACACTGACTTCGTCGATATTACAAAGATATCTCATATCGTCGATTTTATCGTCATGGTTGAACGCAAGAGTGGGGGGTCGCGAGTTTACTGTCATCATAGCGTAATTTCAATATGAGCACTACAATTTCCTCACACCGTAACGCTCAAATGAGCTCCATAATGAGCACAACAATTTCTTCACACCGTGTCGCGAATAACACCTCCACATAAGCTCTACAATTTCCTAGCGCCGTGACGCTTATATGAGCTCCATATGAAGACAACAATTTCGTCACGCCCATATGAGCTGCATATGGGCACAACATAGTTACGTCACGCCGTAACGCCTATATGAGCTTCATATGAGCACAACATATTTAGGTTACGCCGTGACACCCATATGAGCCCCATATGTACACACTTATTGTTGGATACTCGTGAGTCAATTTTGGTAGTGCTGATGAATTCACTGCATGCATACTCGCGTGAGAACGACTTTGCTTCGTTTGGATGTATTATTGTGAATCATAATGTGATGCAAATATGACTTCAACGGGAGCACTCATAAGAGATACACAGCTGCTTGACTTCCTATGCCGCAGTGATGATGTACATATATATACATTATTAAGAAAATAACGAATATGTATCGCTATCGCGAGACTCGCGGGTTACCGGCGACCCGGGCTATCGGAGGTTTGCGTTACCGAAGTCCCGGGCAGCGCAGTCTCTTCCGTGAAATGTAGCGTCAGAAAGATCGCGCCTGTGGGAATAGATCAACCAAGTTGTTTCCACGACAATCAGCGATTTGCCGCACCCGCAAAGTAACAATTAAAAGGGACCAAGAGTCCCAGATCAGGGCAGTCAGTCGAAGATTCGGGAGCTCGCGACAACGTTGGAGCTTCCTCCAACTCAAGTCTCCTAGGAGACTTAGGTTGAAGTTCTTTCCGAATAAAAATACAAATTTTTGAGCGAACTTAAATATGACAGTCATTCGCACCCGGCTCGCGAGAGAACACTCGAGTTCTCTATCATCGGAGTCGCCTCAAAGGGAGACCCGGCTTTTTGATCATACCTTCTAAATTTTATTGTATTACATAATTAAAACGTAAATATAAGTTTATTAATTGTTAAAAGTCAAAACCCCACGGAGTGAGAACTTTATTTCGACGACCCTTCCAAGCTCCGCGGCAGGACACACCTCCGTCACGAGTCAAAAGAAATATAAGGGCGACATCGGTCCGACGAACGACTGCGACCCGTCAACGCTCCAGCAAAAAGCTTCAAGGGGAAGAAGCCCATTCAACCATCTCTGCGAAAGGTAGGTGAAGTGTTTTACAACAAATTTAAAATAAAAAGTCGCCAGCACAGTGTGCTCCTATCCCTGGTCCGTACCTACGGACCTAAAAGAGGAGCAACTCATTTAACTCGTTCAAAACGAGTTTACATCCTGTGCCATTGTAATAAGCACAAACCTGGGATGTAACAATATATATTGGGTGTTTCACGCAATCGATCGAGTTTTCGATGGAATTTTCGTCATCCTCCGGGTTAAGGGGGATGGCGACAAGGGGACGTAGTAGGTATTACTAATAATAATTTGTTTTCACGTAGGATACCACGGGCCTAGTCCCGCGGCGACCGTGTAGTTGTAGCAGACGCACGAAACCAGGAGCACCCAACGTTAATCACTTTATTCACACAGGATCTATTCATTCTGAAGCCACGGCTTGCTGGCTGCACGGAAGAAAGTGCATGCAGTCGCAAACGATTCTTCCGCGGCACCTGGGGAAACCTCGGAGTCTTAGATCCCTCTTCCCTTAAATTCCGCGATTCTAACAAAAATTGCGTGAATGACGGTTCGGCTGGAGATGGACGAGTGGAGAGCCTGGTTGCGCGTTCCTGCAACCGTCAGGTCGTGCTGGAAACCGGGGCGGGGTTATACTTTCTATTAAGATCGACTCCCAGGGACCCTCGCCGTCCTCGAGCTGTCGGACATGCTAACGACCGGGCCCGGTATGATCGATTACCGAGGCTGAGTGTGAGCGGGTAAGCGTAAACATAGTAAATGCGATCATGGATGCCACCCCAGACCCCCCAAAAGAAGCGCAATAAATGCAGCCGGACGTCCTGCTCTTGCAGGACCATACGTTCGGCGCCAACTGGTGGCAGTTTATAAACCCTCCCTCCAAATTATTTTCTTCGTGTTCCCAATACTACACATTGCCTTTGTGCCAAAGTGCTGGCATTCAGCGTCTCCTTTTGCGGCGTATTCCACTACTTCCAGGGAGCAACGAGATTGAGGAGTATGTTAGATACCTCGAAACGGTGCTTCATATTCTAAGAGCCTAAAGCGATCTGGTTGGATTAGACGCCAATGCCCGGTCTTCCCACTGGTGACCCCATTACCCGGACACGCGCAGTGCCAAACTAAAGCGACGTATCCTTCAGTTTGAGTACACCGTTCAAGATTGTGTCAACCGGCCGTCCACTTCTCGGCCGGTGACAGGTGCATCATGCATAGACGTAACTTTGGGATCACCTTCCATGAGCCGCTTTATCGGCGAGTGGAAAGTGCAGTAAGAATAGACAACAAGTGACTACAGCGCTCTCGACACCGGGCTGAGGATGCTAAAGGCCGAGAGCACCGACGGATGCTCTAAACTAGTCGGTTCAACGTTAAAAAAGTCGACTGGGACGTGGAAAAGTTTTTTTTATCGCATAGCAACGGGAGGCCCTGCCCGTGCAGAAATGTAGCCGGGTGATCCCTACTTTGTGTCGGGCGCTGGCCAGGCCTGCCTCGTCGGATTCACCTGACTGGGCCCTTTCACAAAACAGACCTGGAAGTTTACAAAATCTTTTTTTACGGCTTGCACTGTATGTTTGCAAATTCCAATGTTCTGTCGGGATACATTGCGAGAAACTACACTTTGCTGTACACTTTGCAAGTACACTTTTGAAAAATAGAGCCTGACTTTCGAAACTGTGTAAAGCTGCTTTGCCTTTTACCCCATCAAATATATTTATAATTGATTAGGATGAAACGAATACATCTATTGCAATTCTATTCGCCATTATAAGCATTGTTTTCATCAATGACAATCTATCAGAATATAAATGCTTATCATAAATAACGGTATTACAATAAGTAATAATTTGAACACTACGAATAACCAAATTATTTAATGAAACAGAAAGTAAATCAGGTGTTTCGTGGATTTTGGAACGGCGGTCACAGTATCAGGAAACATCGATGCTCTGACCGGGAAGACATTACCTGAATGTATTTCGCCAACAATCCGCCAGGTGGCTTCAAGCGAAGTGCTTTGTGTAACCAAGGTATTATCGTACAGCGATGAAACTTTGACCCGTTGTTGTATCACCTACAAAAGTCCCATGCTTAACGCAAAGTGTTAAGCATAGCATCATAAACAAAATGATTAGCGTGCACTTACGCTTATAATTTTGTGATGCTTGTGAAAAATTAGTATCAATACCACTTAATACTATCTGTTTTACTCAGCTATCTCGCTAAAAGCCATTCCAGTAGCTGATCATTTCTCTGTCCGTTCGCCGGTTTACTTCCCATGTTTGTCCCATAGTTTTATCAGTACACCATCACCTTCGGCGTCATTTTCCGGCGATTTTCCGATCCTTATTCTCGTGAGTTGCCGGTTCTTATTCGATCTATTCCCCATGACTCGACTGATCATGTCCGCTAGTTTCCCGGCCAGTTCCTAATACTGACGCTTATGATTTTGTGATCCTTGTGAAAAAATAATTATCAATACCACTTAATACTATCTGCTTTACTCAGATATATCGCCAAAAGCCATTCCAGTAGCTGATCAATTCTCTTTCCGTTCGCCGGTTTATTTCTAATGCAGAGTTATGTCAGTACACCATTACGTTCGGCGTCATTTTCCGGCGATTTTCCGATCCCTTCCCTCACGAGTTCTCGGTTATTACCCGATCTATTCTCCATGACTCCACTGGTAATTTCCACTAGTTTCGTGGCCAGTTCATAATCACTATCCGAAAAAGGAAACGGCAGATCGGGGCCTGGCCTAAGGTCACGCTGAAGGTCTGACCATGACCTGGTATTATGCAGGGAATGCAGATGAGGGTCAGCACTTTTTTCCGACTCAAATTCCTACACGGGTGGGGATTTGTCTACAAGCTCCAGGCAGAGGGTGCTCAGCACCATTTAGCAAATTGATGGCTTCACAATGGACATGGAAAAAACTGCCAGCTTCCTCCTTGAGGCCCACGTCCCTGAAGATCGAAAAGAAGAAGACACGCCTCAACAGCAGCAACTCGAAGAATTGTTGCTGTTGCATCCAAGACCCCCGACGACCCCTGCTTTACTGGAGCGGAGCTCGCTTCAATCCTCAAAACCCTCAAGAACGGGGAGGCCTCGGGGCTCGACCTCATAGAGATCGGCGTGCTGAAGAGGGCCTTAGCCGACATTCCCGATCAGCTGGTTTGTCTCTTTAACAGTTGCTTAGGATTAGGCATATTTTCTTTACCTGGAAGGAGGGTTTTCGACGGCAAATTCGATTGCTCCTGACGGCCGAGGACAGAGATGAAAAGGATCTCAAGTCATACAGGTCCATATATCTCCCTTCCGTAATAAGTTAATTCTTTGAAAAGGTCCTGAAAGGGCACGCTCGCGTTCGGGTGAAACCCCTAATCGATAGATCGGCTTCGTTCCGGCAAAGTCGACGGAGAATGCAGTCATCGAACTGCACAAAATAGCGGCGTCTAAGTCCTGGGACGCGAACGTCGACGCGCTGCATTTCGACATCCCGGGTGCCTTTGAAAGCGTGTGGTGGCCTCTGTTCCTAGAAACCCTCAAAGGTCGAGATTGCCTACGGAATATCTATGATGTGCTGCATAGTTATTTTTAGCAATAGGATGGTGGGTATAGCGTGGAGGAAATAGAGAAGAATGCAAGCAGGCTGCAAGGGGGTACCCTCAGGGCTCGGTTCTTGGTCCTACCTGCAGGAACCTCATGTTCGACAGGCTTCTCCAAATCCTCATGGAGATAGCATCAAACCAGTTTGTTGCCTACACCGATGACTTCATGCTCACGATGAAAGGCAACTCTCAAACGGAACTAGAGATTAGGACACAAGGAGTAGTAGATAGGATTGTAGCCTGGTGCCAGAGCGCCAAGCTGCAACTCTCAGACATGAAAACCGAAGCCAGTCTCTTGAAGTGCGAATGACGGCGTAGGGCCCCGATAGACAGAAGGGGAGGCAACCGTCCCGACGGCGTGCACTCACTGCTTACATTTTAGGAAGAAAAGTGCATTCCTCTTCGAGCGACCAGGCAAGGTGGCCAGGGCTGGGTTGGCCCTTAGATTCGTGCTAGTTAGTAGGATATATGGAGGAGTTTTCGTCCTGGTGGTGAGGTATAGCGCCCCCGAGTGGTCAGACAAGGGGGCTGGCCTTATGGTACTAAGGAGCGCCCGGCGACTCGCGCTTATTGCCGTCCTGAAACGTATAGGATAGTGTCACATGCCGTGGTGTGCGTAATAGCAGGCGTTGGCACAATAGAGATTCCGCTGAAGAAGAGCAGGGTGAGGTTCATAAAGAGGAAAGGGCTGGGTGCCGAGATAAACGGAATTAGGATGCCAGCAGAAGTAAACCACGCAGTACATAGGGTCAAGACTCAGGCATCCAACATTTAGCAGGCCGTTTGGCAATTTTCCAACAAACACTGAACCACATTTGGCCTTTCAGGGAAATTCGGGATTGCATAGGTGCGAGTTGGCTCCTAAAGAACTACTATAGTACGGAGGTCCTCGCCGAACACGGCAACTTCGAGGTACGTCTCACGTCACCCGAGCTTGTCGAGGAGGGGAACTGCAACTGTGGACGGCTGGATACGGCCCAGCAGTTTCAACTCGAGTAGCCAAACTACGAACGGCAGAGAGTTGCTCCGCGGGATTTCATTCGTCCGTGCACATAAGCTGCGATGTCTCACCAACTGGTAGCCAGCACCTTCTCCGTCTTCCCCAACTTCCGTCGGGCAGCCCTTTGGCTCGAGGGCTCCGATGAAGTATAGATAGAGGTCAAGTAGAAAAAGCCAAAGAGGGCTAAACCACAGATATAAGGTACAATGGGGTGGGCTATCCATCACGAAACGGGATAGAACACATGGGCCCCCTGTACCGGCTCGTGGGATAGACGGAGACCGTACATCCCGCGCTACCTAACCGGGAAGTATGTCGGCCTCCTCTGGTGATGGGCGGGGGGACCCGCAAAAGTTTGCGATTCATCCAACATGCGTGGGCGGATGCGTAGTCAGTCTTCAGGAATAGAACATGGAATAGGGATGCAGGTTCGAACAGGAACAAATACACAGTTACACACACAAAACAGTACTTATACCGTAAATACCCAACACGACATTTATAGCACAACAGGAGCAAAAACACTGCCCCACACCAAAGTTCCTTCCCCTACAACCCATCCTGAATCCTTTGTCGTCTGGCTATGTCCAGGCTGCATACGAGAGCAGGCCCTCCCGAGGTTCCCTGCGCCCGTGCGGGGCTGCGGCTGGGTACTACTGCCGGAATTTCGCGCCCGGCAGAGATGTCCGGTCGGGGCACCTCATGACTAAAGTACTCTATTTTTGCTAGGCACGCCAGCGATAGCCAAAGGATTTTTCCATTGCCCGTTGTTTGGGCCGGTTCATCGAGACGAGGTAGATGGTAGTCTGTTACGTACGCCTGTAAAGGCGAGGTAGCATAAGATGACCATTCGCGAATGCTGATGTTTACAATAAATGTAGTTCCAGACAAGTAGGATTGTCTAACTAGGGAGGCATACAGACAGACACACCAGGATAACTGGACACGCGCGCACTCACAACACCTATACTCATAACACGCAACCGCTCCCCAAGAAACCCCTCCTGAATCCTTAGCCCTCAAATCCTTTGCCATTTGGGCTGCGTCGAGGCAGGACACGGGAGCAGACCTTCCCAAAGTTTCCCGCGAACGCGCCGGGCTGCGACTGAATGCTGCTGCACGGGCATCACGCCCGAGCAGAGCTGATTGGGCGGTGCCCAGTGTGGGCAAACTACCCGAGTCGAAATTTTCAGCCTATCTTGCCCCTCCAGATCCTCACAGTGGTAGGAGATAAAGGCAGTAAAGTAGCTCCGTATTCAATATAAAATGAGCTCCTACTTAACGCCTAGAACGGGAACAAATTTCCCTTTTCTCCATTTGCAGGCGCTAACGAGGACGTCGATTGGCACACGTATACACGCACACGCATACACTCTATTACGCATACAGAGATACATATGCCTGAATACGCGCATGCGTAGACACACGTATATACCCGCACACATACACGCCTAAGCATACACCAACACAAGAATACTAATACCTATACGTATGCATGCGTGCCTGCTATACGGATCCGCGTATACATGCATACGCGAGGGCAATTCCTATCAAAAATATTGTAACTGTTCGCCCAAGGTCCATTTCTTCCACTTTGGAGAGTTGCTGGAGCTGCAGGGGCAAGTTCGAAGCGAATGCGAAAGGTCCGCTGGGTGGAGATAATGGAAAGGCCATTGGAAAAGTAGGCCTCTACGTCGAACGCGCGGTCCTACCTAGTCCAACGCATGACGGTTACTGAAAACTATCAGACCCGCTCGTTCGAATGCGACCATCCCCACCCTCGGTTCGTCGAAACAGCCAAATGCGCGATAGGTCCAAACGCAATCAAAAGAGGAGCTGCAACGACTTCAGCTAGGTTAGGTAGGAGTATAAGGGCCTACGCAGGAGGTAAGCAGCAAAGGAAGAGCATGTGGCGGCCCACAGAAGGACTTCTAGCAGTAAACAGACTCAAGTGAGGCTGACATAGGATCAAAGGCCTTTAAAATAGGCTGAAAATTTCGACTCGGGTACTACCTTCGCTAAACATGCCAGCCATAGCTAAAGGATGTTTGCAGGGCTATTGTTTTGGCCGGTTCACCGGTACGGGGTAGATGATAGTCTGTTGCATATGCCTGTCAAGGCGGAGTAGCATACTGCAACTGACCACCCTCGGATGGCGACCTGTTGAATAAATGTACAATATGACAGCAGTCCATTCGTAAAGGTTGCTAGCAGTTTGGGTGTCAAAGAAACATATGGACCGATGCTGGCTCTAGACGACGTGGTAGATACAAGATCCATATCGTACAAGGTATCCATTACATTAAAATTCTACACATTCTTCACATACATTAAAATCCTATACATTAAAAACCAACTCGTGGCGTTTTCCCTTAATACCACCAATGAATTGAAATTTATCTGTGGCCTACATTAATCTTTTTCACTTCTGCAGAAATCCGAGACGGAATAATAGAAAATATTTCATACTTTAGCTGTATTGTTATGGAACAATTTTGGTATTTATTGTTTTTTTAATATTTATTTTCAGTTACTGTTATGTATACCACACAAGAAACGATAAAAAAAAGGCCAAATAAAATGTCCTACACCTCTGTAGCCTAGATTACAGCGTTGCAATGCAATCATACAGGCACTTACGCACATGAGCGCGCGTGATCGTTTCCTATTTATAGCCAACTCGCCGTAGAGGTGAGTGAGGTCTTGATTATTTAAGTCGTCAAAGTGCAAATAAACTTTAACCTTATCATCCTCTTGTTTACTATTTCCGTATCGAGGATGGGTCGTTTTTTTGTTAAATACAATAGGCGATAAAAGTTTTTTCATCCATGATCATGTACAAAATAGTTGTGAAGATGGGTTTTCCACATCTAAAAATTGAGGGATAAACTAATAGAATACTGAAAAACATTCAGTTAGTGTGTTACACGACCAAGTTACCGTTGGAACCACTACATTCCTAACGACTAGAGTTCTAGAACAGATAATTTTACTGTTTACGTTCATATACTTTTTCGAGAATGCCCAAGCTATTCGGAAAATGTATCGTGCAAAGTGCGAACTCCAGCTATATTTTTTGTCATTTTTTTGGTAAAAGTACTTTTAGGATTGTCCGTCTTTGGTTCTTGGATTGAAAGGTATTATATTTTTATGAGTATATTCTGTCATGCTATTTTGTAATTCCTGTTCATTTCCTTATTTTTATTCATTTTTTAATAAAAAATATTGTTTCATATCAATAACCAAAAAACGCCCAACTATTACAGTGCAGCTCCGTACTAAAGCGAGTATACTTGCAATATACGTAACGATCCACTGTTGCGTATATGACAAGCACATATAATGAATCGATTTAAACGAAAGACTGCACGTGCATTCGCTGAATCGGAAATAATGAGCAAAGTGACCTTCCCTAACAAATTTGAAAACAAGTGTTTCGTAATTATGCATATCGGTGGAGAATCCTTGCTCGAATATTGTTATTATGCAAGAGTAAACAGATTTTCCGGCAAACTTGTGTTTGTAAATTCATACTTCTTTCGTAAATATGAACTAGAAGATAACAATGTTCAAGACTGAGTGTTATCCGACAGAAATTAACACATCTGCAAAACACAGCAGAAAAGAGCAGAAAACATTTTGATTATACGCAATGTGTTTCTTTGATGAGATATTCATTGTAAGGTAACGAGGAAAACATTTATTTTAAAGTAGTTAGGATCGATGGCTATATTATTCCGTAAATTCTAGTTTTGGCGTCCGTAAAGCCATAACTTGTTATTACGATTGGCATTGTAAAATAGCAGCTTTTCATTACTATTTGTTTTAATAAAAAAAATTGTGCCTGTCTGAAGAGTATCTTCTCATCAAAACAGGCGAAAAAGCTTGTTTTGCGAATTGTATTTCCTGGGAATTTATGCCAGATATCGGCATTGAACCTTGGGGGCTGGCTTCATCTATATTCTAATCACGGAAGATTTCATTTTCAACAGAGATTATTGTATTTTTGCTATAAGGTGTAGAAATATCTACAGTTCACTGTGGAATTGCCTCCCCGTAGAATTTCAATCTGCAAAATTCGAAAATATTGTTAGAACATATCAGCGTGGTTCTCGTGGGTATAATGAGTTAAAAACCATTTTGTTGTATTCGTCCACAGGCCCGACCATAAAGTTCCGGAAAAGCCGTTTCCGGCGCCTACATTTGCTTATATTAAAAAAGGTTGACTGGAAATTGATGAATGTATTACACGCGTCAGCGGCTACGATTACAAAAATAATGGAAAAAGGATTTAAAGAATCAGTTAATAACTGCTGCAGTTATCGCGTCAACCATTTGGGAGAGAAAGATTGTTTCGAAAAAATGCGCTCATGGGGGCTAAGGAAGCTTAAAATTTCGAAAAAATCAATTTTTGGTATTTTGCATATATCGATAGTGCAATTCTGGAATTTTTTCCATTCGAATTTTTGGAAATTTCACAAAATTAAGATCAGAGGATCATAAAACCCTGTTAGAGAGTGTCTAAAGCAAACGGATAGCGCCCTGCTAGCCAATGTAACGTTGTTTCATCTATATATAAGCTTTAGCAGGTTGGCTGATTAGGCTATTATGATGTTGCATGATCAGTCCAATTTTACATTTGAGTAAAAAATAAAACAACAACATTTAATTACCTTGAAAATGCTTCCAAGATAACCAAAGAATGAATGGAAAAAATCGACAAACTGCATGACATTCAAGGGCCTCCCGCCCCGTACAAGCGAAAATTGATTTCAGATCGCAACACAAGCACGTGTGGAAATCTGAATATTGCGTATGAATCATAAAATTTACGGGTATCTTTGGTGCTTAGGAAGTACGCTCGATGCTCAAAGTTTGTGAAGAAGATGTGGAATTTAGTATGTCAGGCTGTAAGGTTAGCCTTCCAATTTAAAATGAAGTGCCACCAGAAGTGTGAACCCGTCTACATAAATTCTTGCTAACAATTAATCATCGTACCTATGACCTGGATACACGCGTTGCATTTTCAATAACTCGTCAGGTTTTACTTACTTGTAAGCCGTATGACAGAATAGCGACGTCTATTCAGAAGGAACTTCAGCGATGGCTCAATTGTCAATGGTCAGAGCGATGAACGAAGTTGGACAGCTGGAAAAAACGAAAGTTTCAGGTTTGATACCGCATTTGTACTGCAGTTTGCGATTTATCACTTTACAAAACACTTTCAGATTTATTATGCGGAATAACTGTAGTATAATCCACAAACGGTTAACAATCTTCATAACGAAATTTGTGCGGAAGTAGCGAAGTACTGTTCCAAAGAATAGACAGGTGTACACACCTTAAAGTATAGTAAATGCTCCCGGATCCCGACTGGCTACAGCGCAGCGACAATAATCCAAACTCAGGGAGATTGTTGTATATATATGTACATATCAATATATGTACATGGAAATATTGCTGCACTGTGTATATCATAACTTTCAGTTACGACAGAACTTCGATATGTGTGTGTGTGTGTGTGTGTGTTAGCAACGGCTCCAATCTCTTTTTCACGCATTCCTGCCCGGACTCCCAAGGCCTCATACCCTCAACCGTTGACACATTATAATACCTTCTTATTCATCAATCACTCTGGCTCTATCTGAGATTAATTATAATTTATTTTTTATTTTACGCATAACTTTATTGAGTTGATTGTGAATGATCTACAGATTACCTGTTTGGGTCGTAATAGTTTTATGAAAATTGATTATTCTCTAATCTTTTCCGAATTCATTTATATTAAATAAGAATGACCGTAGAAAGAAAATAGGCTGACATTATGTCCTTTTTGGAATATTTTCGGAAGAGGCTTTCCAGGGAGCAAAGAAACTTCACGCGGATACCTTGATCTTATTGCAGTCTTCCCTCCAGTAGTGATGCTGTGTGTCTATCAGACTCCATGTTAAAAACCTTTTCTTTTTTTACTCGTTTTCAAGCTGCTATATTTCCGCATTAAAACGACATAATGTGTATTCGGAAATATTTTCATAGCTACATTTTTTCGACATTATACTATTATTAATTACCAATGGGGGGGATATTACTCTGGGATCGGGAACTTTCCTTTTCACAGCTGATTCGCCATCCGCGCGCATCGTTTTTTTTATCATTCACTATAAAAATTGATTATAGAAAAAAACTTCCACGTTCTATATTCCAAGACAATATATAAATGATTTTGATTATTCAATTTGTGTAGAAAGATAAACATATTGAATATTTACGAAAAATGACAGAATGAATGTTATCCTGTAAGAACGATTGTTTAAATGTAGACACGTAATAACCCCCAATAATTGAATGAAAAGTGAATTTAGAGATTTACTTTCCATTGGACCGTTGATCATTCATAATTCGAACCATCTTCGACCTTTCGAATGAGGTGTGCGAGCTGATACATACTTTGTCTCTAGGGGGGGGGGGGGGGGGGGGGAGGATTTGTTCGCCCGTTCTTTCGCCAAACTCTTATGCTGAACAAGGCTTGTGCAAGCGATTGTCGTGCGTATCATCCTTCTCATCTCTTTTTGCCCTCGTCGCCATGATGATCGTCGAGGCTTTTATTTTTGTGCACCACCAATTTGTTTAAATCTGTCTGTTTTACACTATTCTATATTCTTCGTATCGGTGTATACAATCTCATTGCATATGTCAGCAAGAATACCGTATCTATAAACTTGATTTTTGTTGTACTTAATTGACGTCTCTCAACATTCATCGCCCAGAGTCCATCACGTTCCGTAACTATTGAAAGCAAATCTCACGGCTTCGTTTTATTATAAGCCACGACGGGGAGGACGGGTTACGTGCATTTCACTTTGAGGCAAGTTTTAGATAGAGTGTACGCAATTAACCCCCTGCCAAAAGAGCTTAATCCCAGTCTTCAGTTTTAACGGCTGATTTGAAAAATCCCCTATTCTCTACATTTTAAGCCCCCAAATAAAAATGGCTCACACATTCGCCTCTAGAAACACTGGTATGGTTTTTGGATCGCTGCTATAGTATTCACTGATATTTTAATTGATATGATTATTCATGACAAGTGGATGCTGGACATACATAATCACATGGATTCTCTTGAGTGTACTCTTTCCATGACCTTCATTTGGAATTGATAGTGTCAGATAGCTTGGATTGTTCTTCAACATTTTGTAAATTACTGCGAAGAAAATACTAGCCTGGGCAAACGTCAATCCTGTCAAAGGAGTTTTCAGATAATTGCAAGATCGGCAGAGAATTCAAAGATTGGAGCCTGTGTAGATAGAAGCCAATTCGACGGTGCGGAACATCAGAAAAATTCCACGCAGTACTTGTAGCGAGCTATTACTCGAATTGGCCTCTTACATAGTCACAGCGGAACGAAAATCATTTACATTGGCACAAATACTTCTACGATTTTTTTCCGACCCGACTTTATCATATAATCTTTGTTTTTTTCCCTACACTTACAGAATACTTATTCACTATACTACGTGAAAAGTACGCGTCGGCATTCATGAATATTTGTTGTCATCAAAACACTGCCGCCTATCTTGCAATACTGAACATAAAACTTCAATACACACCTTAGGCCTAATTAACCGTACTTAATAATAGATAAATATACTAAGAACCATTGACATTTATACAATCAAAATGATGTGAAGTCAGCATCGATCGAGGTTGAAAACCCCCCATTCTGCTGAAAAGAGGAGTCCCTTGAAAGATATGCAATTAAATTGAGGAACGTGGGTTCCAGTCAATGCCAGAAGATTTCAGCAAATTGTTCCGTCAAGGGAAAAGTAGCGGTCGTTATTTCACGCGTGGCGGTACCTCTCGATGAGAATGTTACCGGTTGTTACCCTTTCGCCCCCGTTCCCCGAGTTTCCCGCGTCATTAGTGTGAGCTTCGACGAGACCAGCGACGACCAAGTCTATCCTACTGCCCCAGACGTTCTCGAAGTGCTCTTATAACGACGTGATGAGGAACTGAGAAAGCCGTGAACGTGATCCGCAATCTACTTATACCGTCAGTTGCTTACTGCGACTCTCCCTTTCATACCCCCTGTCGCGTTCGATCTCCCCCCCCCCCTCTCGTCCCTGCTCTCGTCTTCTCTTTCTCTCGCTCGTCATTGACGACGAGAAGTAAAATCCGAGTACGTGTATGAGTTCGGACAAGTTGGCGAATACACGCGGCTAAGTCGGTGCTAAGTATATCGCGTTTGCTAAACGGCTGCATACGACGAATATAGAGAGCCGAACACCGTGTCTTCCGCGTTCGGCTTTGCCGGTACTACAATTGGCAGTTTCGCGAGAGTGTATCCCCCCGAAACCAAGAACCGTAACCATCTCTCTCTCTCTCTCTCTCTCTCTCTCTCTCTCTCTCTCTTCCTCCCTCTCTGCCTCTCAACACTATTATCATCATCGCCGTCCTCGTTGTCGCGTCGTGTATTTCGTGGTCTACCAAAACGTGCCCTCGTTGTCTTCGGCCAGGTTATTCTTCTTCCGCGTTTATTCGCCCGTTAACCCTCTCGGTAGGAAGCTAACAGTCGAAGATTTTTTTCGCACGTGCGAAATCCTCGGCAGAGTCGGTGCATTGCGGTTAAACTGTGGAGTGTAGTGAAAAAGGAAACAAAGTTAGTCCGAAAGTCGCAGCTTCGAATCGTGTCACTCGTCGCTTTCACGATTCCGCGACGTGTGAACAACGCCAATAAAAAGTGAGGTCGAAAAATCCCTGATAATACGTTCAAAAAAATCGAAACACATCGTGTGTAGTTGCCGAAAGATCTGAAGAAACGAGAAAAGGAAGACAATTAGATCGGTGTGGTGTTCGGACTCAGCGTTCGGAATGATGAATAATTTGCCATCGTCGAGCGACTGGCAACCGATTCGTCGAATCGGCCAAGACGGAAAAGAAGGCGAGGGGATCGGAGAAACAGAGGAGACGAGAGCCTCAGAAATGCCTAAGAATATTAAAGAGCGAAAAAAGAACTACGATCGAGAGGAGATTATCATCGAAGCAGATAAAGTCGTTGAGGAATTGACGGTTGATTTAGCCGTTAATGAAGATGCTGTAACGTTGGAGCAGATTGGATGCGGATCTGTCGTTGAAAAACCATCTGAAGTGTACGGCGAACCGGTCAAACTGATGCAGGTAAGATTGATAATGGTTTAATGTCATTTCCAGTTTGTATGATAATTCCTCGCTTATGTAATGCGTTTGCCAGCATCGCGCGATGAGTCGGCAGAGTCTCTTTCCTATGCGCTATACGTAAGTGTCACAAAATATATTCTGACGATACACTTTACCGCCGATTCGCTCTACTATTATATAAACATGTACTTTTGTTCATGAGAAAAGTAAAGGGCGCTAACTACTGCAATATTACATGACAAGACACACAATTTACATATTTTTGTATGCTAGAAATCGTTATCTTTATCGGCCATTTTCATGAAAATTGCCGTACGTTGTCGTGTTTAAGAACAGCGCAATAAGCAGTCAATATTGCTTTACATTTTTGTTCGAAATTGCGGTCGATTTGCTTCGGTGGAAAAGTGCTGAAAAATAATTGGAGATATATCCTCAGCCAAAATACGGTTTGAGGCAACTAGGAGGATTTGAAACTTCGAAAATTGGCTTGAGTTCAATCGTTTGTAACAAGGCTGCGAGCAAATATAAAACTTTCTTGCGCTATTTATTGTAACATTATTGTAACAATGTTTTGCGAGATTCTAGTTCAACAATATTCGCGCTTTAAAACAATGATGCAAACTATGTCAAATCCGATTTTACCACGAATCCAGCCGAATGTATGAAATGATTGCAAATCCCAAGAATAATTTTTCTCCTAAGGTTTGCCTGTATTTATTATACCTGGAAAGTTGAAAATAAAAACAAACAAAAACAAAATGGCGTTCAAATAACTAAAAAGTTAGCAAAATCGAGTTATTTGTTATTATAGAATTGTAAAACCATTTTTTTTCTATCAGACGTCACATATGATGAATGCGTCATGGTGTTTTGCTACACCTGTATGGAACACGGAAAAAATATAGTTTTCAGAAAATCACGTTTAACGTTTCGATACATTTTTTATGTTACAGCAGTACCGAATAGATCTCCTAAGTACGATAAACTGTAGTAACAGCCACAGACCGTTTTTTTTACCGCTGGACCCCTTTTATATGCGCCTAGATACGTCGAACTTGGGAATCTCATCAATTCATTAGGTCCAGCCGACGAATTTGAGAATTTTACAGTTGCAGTCACCTGAAATTAAGATGCTACCTTTGTCACCAGTCAATTTGATTTCTTTATTGACCGCTCTCATAGTTAGCAACTGAGCTTCAGCTGAAGCTCCTTTCTGATTAGATTCCAGCGTTATGCCATATAACCGACGAGCAAGAAAACATGGCAGAACCATTAAACCGCAAAACCTTGCGAGCCCTGAGAAGCCAACGCGCACTTCATTGAAAATGCAATGCGCGTATTTAGGCCGTAGCTATGATGACTTATCTCTTCCCCCGAATTTATGTAGCGGGGTTCACACTTCTGGCACTCCAATTTAATTTTGAGGGCTAATCCTACATATCTGAGTGTACCAAATGCCGCAACTCATTTGCAAATTTCGCACCGACTATACTTGCTTAGCACACTAAAAACCCTCACATAGTTCATGATGTCATACGCAACATTAACATTTCCACACTCGCTCGAATTATGATTTGAAGTCAATTTTCGCATTGAAACGGTGGATGGCCCCGGATTTTTGTTCAATTTCATTGACCTGCATGAATATACGTCGCCACTTATTCCTTTCCGCTCTTTGACGAGGACATTTTTGTACTAAAATTGATCAAACTGCGATATACTTTCAATGTGTTAGCATCATACGAGCATCGATACAATGCTAAAATTCGCAATATTGACTGCCCACTGGGAGCCCACGATACTTACAGGACCCTCCTATTGTACCCCGATAAGGAAAGTACAAGAAATGAATCCTACGTTTGGTGGTCCACGGTTCCGTGGATTAGAAAAAAATTGTGCCGGAAAATAGTCTTAAACGATTGAACTATCGCAATATGTAAGAAAAGAGAAAACGAGTTGAAAAAAAATTAAACTTTCGTTCCCTCAATGAAGCTTGCCAGAATTTTAGTTTCAATAAAAACAAACTATTTTGACTAGTAACGTTCATGAGTTCGTGTAATGGAATATCGTGTATATATAGTCAATATGTTGAAGCAATAAATACAGCGCGTGAGCTAAACGACCTGTTAGCATTGTGTCCCAGAAGTGACCGAAAACACGCAGGCACTTCAATGAGGTTTCGCGAATGTGGAAAAAATCCAAAACTATACCTCTCAAGGACTTTTACCTGTCCTTTTCTGCGACCAAGAAATTTCTCACATTTTTTCACCCCGTGTTTGCCCCGTTGACCGTCAAGCGATATTTTTTGGGATTCGCTGAAAATCGTGTACAAGCAAGAATGATCGTATTCGCGTTAGCTCAGAAAATAATCATTTTCTGAATTTCATATTGCTAATTTAGAGGTAATCAAGGAGTTTCGACACCAGAATCGAAATGCTTGTAGACCAATGAAATTCATATCACCGAGAGATTAATTTAGGATGAATCAACTGTCCAAAAATTAATCCGTTTCACCACATAGTTTCGGAGATTTGAAGGTTCAAGTTGAGTTTTGTTCGAGTATTATTTAGTAACCAAGTGGAGAAATCGCTTATTTTTTTAACACGACATTCATGACACTGATCACAGTGTGTTCAGTTTTTTTTAAATTTAAATCTAAGCATTATTTTAAGCCCTACAGCCCTATAACTAGTGTTTACGAAGTGCCGCGTGTATTACCAAATGGATGAAGGTTCAAGTTGAACCTTCATGGCACGTGCCACTTCGTAAACGCTAGTTATAGGGCTGTAGGGATTAAAATAATGCTTCGATTAAAATTTAAAAAACTGAACAAACTGCGATTCGTGTCAGGAATGTCGGGTTAAAAAATTCAGCAGTTTCTCCACTTGGTTCGTTAATAATACGCGCACAAAACTCAACTTCAACCTTAAAAATTTCCGAAACTATGTGGTGAAACGGATTAATATGCGTACACTTAATGCATCCTAAATTAATCTCTCGGTGATATGAATTTCAATAGTCTACAAGCATTTCGATTTTGGTATCGAAACTCCTTAAGTAAAATCCAAAAGATGTCATTTACGTGAAATTTGTGTTGGGGACTGCAATGATATTTTTGTTCCGAATTACCGGTAGGTATGTATTATTAATTCTAAAAGCAACATTTCTCAAATCACAATAATAATCAGGGATGACTTGTTCGTGTTTTTCTTTACGAAACATTTTGGGATAGTTGAGTGTTAGAAAAATACGCTTTTTACACAATCAAGTTAGAGATTTTTTTTGTATTATAACTTTTTCAAAAATGCATGTTTTTCCCTGTTCAATTTCCCGGGAAGTCATTTGCTTGCAGTATCTGATTTTTGAATGGATTTTGACATTATCGTGTGCGTTCTGATGAAAGTGGTTATTTATTTTCAAATATCAATCCCGGAATACCAAAGATGGTCCATCATATAGTGTGAGAATAATAAATAGAAAAAATGTCTGATGTCAAAATGCAAAGAAAGTCATAGGTGGATGAATTTGTGTCCTGATACTCTTCCGGTTCCCTCTTACTAGAAATGTCTGCGAAATTTCTCCATGTTAATCATCGAGTTATAAAGTTCAGACGCTGTTACACGACAGGAAATTTATGGAAAGAGAAAAGCTGAATGATCATAAAAGGAATTGAAATTTTCATTTTAATTCCGAATGATAAGCTCGTTTTAAACAGAGTGTGGGCGGATGACGTTCTCGATATGAGGGATATAAAAGTCGCGGGTGTGGAAAAACAAACGCCGGGTCTCTGTCGTCATTAGCACGGTAATCTGCTTATTAGCGGATGTCCACAAGCTGACAGCATACAGCACGATGCTGGTCTCCTCGGGCTCGGAATCGTGCGATCTCGCCCTGAGCCGCTACTAAACTCGTGTAGATACCAAATGACGTAGAACAAGAAAGTGTACACTAACACATATGCCCCACACACCGCCTGTACGGCCGGTGTGTGAACTCAAATCGTATGCCACGTGGAGCTTACCCGATTAACTTTCGTGCACCATTTACAATCTGGAAACAATTTTTATTCGTTTATGGAGTCCAGAGGCTACTTTTTTTTGAGACAATAATGTATTAAAATTTGGATTTTCAAGGGGGTATGGGAGATACAATCTCAGGCAAATATAGCCAAAAATTGAATTCTCCAATATACGCACTAAGTGTAAAATAAAGTAAATCATAAAGTGACAAAATATATAGACCAACACTAAAGCCCAAACTTCTAGGAAAACATTTTTGTTTTCATTAACTATTAAACCTATATTTGTTGGTATTTAACTACATTACGACGAACGAACGGAAATAAGAAATGTCAATACATTATCAATACAATCAACTGGATAACATTATATAGTGAATAATTGTGAAAACAAATATGCGTAAATAACTCTCCCAAAAAAAATTATTTTTCCCTTACCTGGTCGATAAAGTTGCAGTTTCACCAACCTGGTCGCGAACAATAAAATGCAAATGTAACAAAAATGAAGTACTACAGTTCAGCATTATAGAGGTGAACTATCTCAAGATGAGAAAACCGAAATTTTTTAAAGTTGAGAAATTTAAGTATGTCAATTTATGGGAAGCAAATTTGTTGACAAGAAACAAGACGCAGATTTTTTCTGCGAATCAGGTATTTGACTAATTCTATCAGTCTAGATTAAGGCGCATAGAAAGGTAGGTTCGAAGATGAAAAAAGGATTTATCCGCCTCACTCTTGATTCTCTTTCAACCATTCGACATTTCTGTTCATAAATGTTTTTATTGGATTACTATAATTTTCTACTTAAAACTAATTATCTTTCGCCGCATTATTAGGACACGAAGTGAATTCAAAAATATCTAACGCCAACAAAATCACTTTTCACGAACGATCCTACTCAAGTTTCAGACACTTCGATTATGCTCGGTCAAAGAAGAGCTATAAAATCAATTTCTCGGCCCGCTCCTTGCGAGATGATAAGTCACGCTCAAGTGCAATTCCTTGAAGCAAGAGAATTACATTCTCCGGTTCGATCGTCCCATCAGCTTCCAGTGCGCTAAACAAAAGGCGAGGTTTTTATTCAACAAAAAAAAAACGCAATTCATTGTCGTAGATGTTTTTGCAACTGCGAAGTAAGATGGTATTTTCTTTTTCGTTTTTATGAAGATAACATAACGGGATAGGGTAAATATGAATTCTTCATTCACTCGAAAATAGAGGTAAATGCTGCTTTAACATTAATACGAAAAGAGAATCCAATTCCAACGAAGGAATGGGCTTCATGCTACCGACGTCGCGTCCGGCAAAATGCATTTTACATGACGTCTCCAGAACTGTAGCTGAACGCTAGCATACTGGGTGTTTTTCGTTTTACGTTTCGTAACAATTTTCCCATGGCAAATAATGATATTTCTCTAATCAATCAAACATACTTAAAATTTTAAGAACTCTGTGCACAAAGTTTGATAGAAGTATGAAATTATTATAAAATGTCAACTACATTATAAGGCATAGGGTTCTTGATATTTTCCAACGGTTTACGGCGGTGTCACACAAATATTATTTCTTTCAAGTTCTCATAAGAAAATACTACCTAAATCATGCAGTGAGACTTTTCCAAAAGTACTGAGTGATCAAATGAATAAATCTTAACTATATTTAGGGTCTTGTAAAAAATGCGCGATGTCTCCAAATTTACGAACAACAAAGGCAGAAAGTATTTGACATGTTTCTCAAGCTATTCAAATGATACTCCTTATCGAGGTACTCTTAGTAAGGAGTAGTGATCATGAAAGTATTTGATACTTGGTAGCTTTGAAAACTTGAATAAAAAATTGGGTACTTTTCGTAAACATCAGTAGAAAATAGGCGATTACACGGAAACGATATTAAAATTATAGATTACAATAACTAGTTATGGATTATACTAGTAGATTGTGTCTTTAGAATTTGATGTAGTAATAAATTAACATTTCTTCACTTGATTTTTATTGCAAGTTGAGTATATACTTTCAATATTACGTACTATATTTGCATAGATTATTCCCTAAGTCTCAAATTACTGAACCAATATTAATAAGAACGCCTTAAAGAAAAAAAAATCGTCGATACAGCTACTACGAAGGCTGGGTGAAGTAATAATTTTGAAGTTTATTCATGAATTATTTACGTTCAAAAATGTTATTCATATGATCATGTTTTAGATCATGTTTTAGATAATAAGGTTAGAAAGATTTATACTAAGTTTCATCAATATCGGTCGTTTAGTTTTTTCGCTATACTTCACGTCAGTTTTGATAATGCATGCAGTTTAGAAGACCGTGCTATATCGCCGCTACTTTTAAAGATTAATGAAAAAATACTATGTAACAGCCAAAAGGTAATAAAACATACCCGAAGTCTCAAAAATGGTGAAGAAAACTTTCCTTAAAAAAAATCGTGAAAATCAGCAATTTTTTTCCTCGCCGAAAGATATCTCGCCTCTTAACAAAATATAAATCAGTAAATCTATACCTATGCAATAACTACGTGGCTGTAAATCAACTGGATGGTTCTGATTTTCTGCAAATGTGCAAATGACGGAGATCTTATTTGTTCCTCAATTTTTCAAGATCGGTGTCAGAGGTCCTTATATTTTTCTAGAACCCTTAATTGTCCCATTAATTAGCTTTTATAATCAAATTATTACTAGTCTTTCTGAACCCACTACAAAGAAACGGTCCGAATATTGAAACATTTAAGTGAACAAGTCGATTTCTGCTAACCATATTATTAGGTGAGTAGGTAATAAGAAAAAAAAATCACGGTTATAATGAGATTTTATTGTTTTGCGAATATTTATAATTAAACAAGAGTGATCTCACGAGTGCGAATTTTATCATAAAATGCTACGAAGAGTCAAATGAACAAATTATCAAATAATTCGTGCTATAAATACAAAATGTCTCGCACGTTTAGAATGTGGGGTGGCTCTGCGTTATTTGAAACATCGTGTCCTTGTCCTTGTACATTTTCGTTGTCGACCCGTTCTCTCTCGGTTATCGGTCTGTTTACGAACAACACAGCGAGCAAAAACGAACGGCACTATAAATAGAACAATCTCAGCTGATCCAAAGCTCGTATATCGAAACATAAATATTGGAAATTATAATAGCTATTCCCCCGGAACGAGATTAGGTATATTTAACGGTGTAGAATACAAAAGATAGCCCTACGTTAGACTTTTCACTTACCATTGTCATATTTCCATTAGATATAAGCCTTCGACTACTATCACATGAAATACGTCAACTTCGAAACTCTTTGGATCCTATTTAATTCTAATTTTCTGATTCGAAGGTGTCCAAAATAAACTGCAGAAAATACGCTTTTAACGAAACAATCGGAAGAATATGTCGAAAAAAATGTTTATATGTTTTACAACAACGTGATTGTTTTCATGATCAATACGAAGCGATAAAACTAAGTTATATATTTTGAAAAAATGTAAAATCATATAAATAATTACAAAACACAATATAAAGGTAACAAACAAACACAGATAGTGCAAAATAATTGTACATATCTGCAAAATATGAAGATTCCCGAAAGTATGTACATCTATCGGAAAAATCCAGAATTACCATCTGATTTCACTTAGTCAGTGGAATTATTACAACCGAGTGCCAACACTTATTACTGCGTTCAATCGATGAAAGAAAATACTGCTGTCAATACATTGCCGTTGAAAAAACTCATATACGCAAGCCACGAGCAGCCCTATAAGTGTCTATGTGTTATTGAAAACGATAAGAGTTTCCGATAGAATTAGGTATTCATGACGCTTGGAGTCGCAATCTGTGCGTAAAATAATTCGCTGTTCAACAGCCCAAAAGCACAATGAATGCTCCTGTATTTCGTCGTATAGAAATGACTTTCGGAGTATTTTTCTTTGTGGTAATTGTAAATTGTACGAAGGCCACATACGCGAGGAGAACAAATTAACATTTGTGCACGAGGCTTATCTCTCGCGCTCCTGATGTGTATCCACGCTTCTTTTCCCTCTGGACATTTTTATTATTTCAATTTTCTTCACTTTTTATTATTATTGATTATATTTTTTTCTTCTTCACGTTACTTGGCTCGGCGCGTGCGTCACGAAAACTTGTTGCGGATTGTGGAGCGTTAAATTTCAGCCTTGACCGAGTTTCTGCGCATTTTTAACGTTGTTCCATAGCACGGGGAAGAGAAAGAAGAGGGACACCTTCTTTGTAAAGAAAAAAAATCAACACAGGGAGCAGATATCGGCGCGTGTTAATATAATTTTCTACAAGAGGTATCGTTCGGCTTTCTCTAACTTTTTGTTCGTTTAATGTTTCCTAGTGGGCAAAAAAATTGAGCAAAATTTAATTTTTGTGCATAAATATTGCCGAATGTTTTTATTAAATCCCATCCGGACCAAAAAAAATATGTGAAACGTAAACTAAGTTCAATCTTTAGTCATATTAATTATATCATTGTCCTCGTACTCCTTATCAATTGTCGATTAAAAATTTATTCGACGTTGTTTGAGGTTATAATATTTATACGTAACAGCATAGCGATTTATTCCTTCTACGCCGCTTCTATCACTGCTGTGTATTCTATGTATGGAAATTTAACTTGTAACGTCAAAGCGAGGCGAGTTATCATTGACACAAGTGGATCATCGAAGCTTTGTCATTGACACAAGTGCGGTTTCAAAATTCTCCTCATTATCGGTTTACTATGATTTGCCCTCAACTCTACGTTAGAGCTGATAGGAATCCGTTCTGGAATTAACCGACCGCTTATAGCAATCCGTCAAATAATATTAATACTGCTGTTTAATATATATAACAGTGTGAAAAATAAAATATTATTGAAATTCCGCCCGCGGCTCCGCCCGTGTTGATACGCGCAAGGAATACAATTTTCATACAAGCTGTCATACCTCATTGCACCCCCTTAGGAGTTGATTTTCGAAAAATCCTTTCTGAGTGCACCTCTACACCTTCTAAGGAACATATCTTTCAAATATCTGTGAGTCAATCACGGAACTGTTTTACATGTATAGATTTATAATAAAATAATATGAAAATCAGCCACTGATGAATTATTGTGGTGTCCCCAACATTAATGTATAGGATAGGCAAATCAAACGAAATTGGTATTTAACGCTGAAAGATAGTTACGAGAAATTTTAATGCCATACATTCTCGATTAAACTAATTGATTTAATAATGTTATATTGGATTAAAAATATATTTCTTGTACTATGCACTATTATTTTTATTATTACTAATTCTAACGAAACTGCAGTCATGGAAAAAAAACTAAGTGAAAGAAGGGTGAAATATTACAACATGGTATTCATATTGATACACGGAATATCCAAATGTAAAAGCGAACAAACATAATTCTGTACTCTCGTTATTCCATTCTTTATGCAGAGTTCGTGCAAGTGGATTTGAATTTTTTTAATCTATCGTCATCATTAACGTTTCCCCTTATTGGTAATTTTTGCAGTTCTATTTCACTATCAATAAACACAAAGACGGGAGAGAAATTAATCTCCCACTAAAGCTTTGAATATTCACGTTTCTAACTCGCCTGCTCAATAACGCTTATTTAAAAAATAATTGTTTTCATATATTTTCGCTTATGTTACCTTAATGGGTGGTTTGCCACTAACTTCCAGCCCAAAGGCGCCATATTTAGTCGAGACAAGTGCCACGAACGAAAAAGTTAAGAATGGCCCGTGACAAGTTTGTTTTCCGATTTGTACTTCTGCACAACTACGATTTGAAATAAAGTGCCGCTGAAACTCACCGATTGCTTAGGGGAGGGTGGCCCAAAGTGGGCACCTTAAGGGAAATTAAAAAAGCAGTTATAACATATCATTTTCAAACCATTTTTTTTGCTATCGGGTGCTAAATTTATCGTAGTTTAATAGTACATGCACACATTTCCAGTAAATGTTCAAAATACAAATTATGAAACCTATTTTGAAACTTTAAGAAATACCCGCTTTGCCCAGGGGGGTAACCTAAAGAAGACACGGCTTCTGAGTAAAGCGAGCACCCTGTATGTTTTTCCTGAAATTGGGCATAAATAAGAAGCAAATAGGGAACATAGGGAAAAACTGTGAACGTACCCATATATTTTATTGCAGACAAATCATTATTATTATCATAAAAGAACAAAAACTTAACGTGTCTCCTTAATAGTCAGTGAACTTTATTTTTTTGGCAATCATCACAGTAAAATGATCCAACGCCAGGGTAAGCAGTGTATGCATGAGCCACATTTCACAGTCATTGCATAGAATTCAGTCTTCGGTGGGAGGATCTATATATGGCTCGTTGCATAGAATGCACACGTAATTTTCCTTGTCTGTAGTTTGATTCTTTTTTAACCTTTTTGGCTTTTCCTTAGTTTTCAAATCCTTCTTAAGGCGGGATATACATTTAGACCGGAAAAAAATAAGCAATATTGAGGATTTTTTAAAACTAAGAAATAATTATTTTACGATTGTCAAACTTTAGGTATATTTTGATAGTATATTTAAGTATACAAAACAATTTTTATAATTAATTCATCATCAAAATGGCGGAGCTGTGGCAGAGTGTTACAGCGAGGTCGCCGCGGGAGTTGCGAATCGGCGTGCAGTCTAGCTTCGCGCAGACTTTGATTTGCAAAAAAATTCAAACGTTTTTTCAGTTAGAACATGTATAGTTTCTATGTGACGGTAATTAAAATAAAGAAAATGCAAATTTAAGAAAATGGCACGCATTTACAATAAAAAATCAACATTTCTGCAAAATGTGGATCAAAAAAGTAGTTTTTGACCAATTTTTCAAAAACAATTCGCGTCAAGTACAAGGTACTAATATTATCAATATTTCTACCAAGCTTCAACTCAATCGGCTTAATAGTTTTTGAGTAATCCTGCACGCCAATTTCGATAATGCAGTTTTGAGGAAAACACGTTTGAAGTTCACGCCCGCTCCGAATCCGAGCGGTGAGGCACAGCGTTGCCGGGCTGTAACGTTTGAAGTTTTTCGAATTTCGCTTTGAAACTTTGGGAAAATATTCTACATATATAGTTCTATCGTAAAAAAAAAAGAAATCGATTTTTCATCGTTGTAAATGTATATCCCGCCTTAAGGCTCTCATCCCACGAAGCTTGTTGTGTCTTTCTTTTAATTTATTTACCATTTGAAAATAATAGTGGCCATCGTTATAAGAAGGTACCACTTTCAAACATGTAAAAAAACATAGTTGCAATGAATAATAGCGTTTTGGTGAGTTCCTACATAGATAAATAAATGGGGAAATTATTAAAATTAAGTCACATAGTCATCTTCTATCTTCTATTATCATCTTAATTTCCCATTGTCATCTGTCATTGGAGCATAGCGAGCACGTGCTCGATTTCCTACAATAAAGTTTTACAAATAGGGAAATTATTTAAATAAAGTATCAACTTCATTTCCCATAGCCATCTATTATACTGGGCATAGCAGGCACGTGCTCGCTTTGCCCTTTTTCCCCACTTGACGTTTCCATCAAACCTGGCTAAAAAAATATTGGAATACATTCAAGCACATATAATAAAATAAAATGCAATAGGCATAAAACAATAGTGACATGTTAGTATTGATCTATTTTACTCAGAAGTAGACAAAACACCATGTACATACTTTGCTTTTTCTCCTTCAAAACCCGTGGAATTTTGTTTTTTTGCCACACGAGCCGCGCGGTCAGCCGCAGGTGAGCTTCACGACTGCGGCAAGTCGGGCGGGACGGGGGCAGCGTCCCCGCGTCGCGAAACCGCGATAAGTTTTGAATCGTTAGTCGTATGAAGGATGCCCGCTTTAGGCCGGGTGCTCGCTTTGGGCCCTCTTCCTACATAGAGTTACTGGGAGTCAACGCCGATTGCAACGATGTGTAAAGGTTAGTTTCCACGATACGAAAGTGGCGATTGTGACCCTTATGACAAGCAACGACCAAGTCAGACGAAAAAATTTGAAGATGCCGTATCGGAAAGTTTGCTGGGTGAAAAATCTTCTCAGCGCTTGAAGACCTGCCTGAACAGCTTAATGCTGACAAGTCAACATTGCGGCTCGACTAAACATCAGCATTTGCTGATTGACAGGAAAATAAGTTCCATGTAAGGTATTTCTAACTTGGGTTGGCAAAATGGGTTTATTTCGACAACCCTAAAGTAGAAAATCATGGGTTTATCCAACTAACCATCAGCATTGACGCCAAAACGGAACATTCATGGCAACAAAGTCATGCCGTGTATCTCGTGGAACTTGAACAGGGTTGTGCTTTATAAGCTCTTGAAACCGAAGAAAATGCTTACTGCCGAACGTTACCAATAGCAGTTAAGGGGCCAGTCCACTTTGAAAAAAAAAGGCTATTTTCGCGATTTTTTAAGGGTTTTATAAAATATATGAATATAGAAGTTGTTGGGCTTGATAAATGAAGTATTGAAGTACCTCTCAAAAAAATTTAATTCATTTTTATTCATTTTTAAGTACAAAAACTATAGTTTAACGTAACGTCTCAAAAATAGGTGGGCTAGGTAGCTCCATCACAACTCTGCAGCGGCTCGTCTAAAACAAAAAAAAATGAAAGTCCATTAGATTCAGTATGACACCAGATACAAAATGACCCTCAGATATAAAATTTTATAAAAAATTAAAAAATGGCAGATGAAAAACGAAAAAACGCGTTTTTTCGCAGTTTTTCGCAAAAAAAGAGTAGAAATCAAAATTTTTAAACCATCGAGGGTCATCTTGTTGCGAATCATATTTACAATATGTGGTTCAAATTTCAAGAGAATCGGTTTATTAGTTTTGGAGATACGATGGAGCTTGAGATTTTGAAAAGGTTGTTTCAAGAAAAACGCGTTTGTACCCGAGTAGAAATTTCTTAGGGTTAGCCTGACCAGGATCAGGCCCCGATCGGGGTGTGATACGGCTAACACCTATTACGAACATCCTGATCCGGCCCCGATCGAGCCGGAAGTATTTAGACCCTAAATCAGGCTATACTAAAATGGCTCTACTAAGACCGTCCCTGATAAGATCCTACTAAGGCTTTTCCCGATAGGGACCTACCAAGGCTTGTCCTGATAGGCCCTACTAAGGCTTTCCATGATAAGGCCTTACTAAGGCTGTCCCCAATGTGGCCCTACTAAGGCTCTCCCCGATAGGGACCTACCAAGGCTTGCCCTGATGGGCCCTACTGTGGCTTTCCCTGATGAGGCCATAAATAGGCTTGCCCTATAACTGCCTCAGCACTCGATAGATGCACATGACCTCTTATTTTCCACTTGGAAACTTCGATTTTACAGCATCGTAGCTTCGGAGTTTCGATGCATTCCTGAATTCTGTTTAAAAAAAAGGTGCTATGGACTGTCACGACAAAAAACGTTATGTAACTCGGATGCGTGCTAGAAGATTTCGGCAGCTTTGTAAGGCGAAGAGCGAGAGAGGAATCATATATATATATATAAGGTTAAGTTTCAAAAATCTATAGCATGTTCTTCGATAAACCTCTTTAATTGTCACAATGATAATAACTAATTTATATACTTTATGTGATACAACAAATAATTATAGGAATTCATTTGGTCTCTTATGCCATATCTGGGACCAAGATATTACAAGCACTCGGTAGCATGGGGGCAGCGTGCGTAGCTTTGGGTAGGAGGTACGAGGTTCAATTCCCATATAGGCGAAATATTTTCTTCGGACAAAAACATTTCAGCAGGCCAGGGAATGACGAATTATGATACAAAATCATTGTAGTGGAACTCTAAATTAAGTGGTTCTTTGGATTTTTGAAATATTATATGCATTTCTTTCTGATCAGGCAACCTGATAGGGGCCTGTTCAGGCAACCAGGTGATGCCCATATGTGACACAACGTTACATTTCCTAGTAGGGCCCTTTCAGGATGTCTTCTTAGTACCCTACCAGGGCAGTCAGGCAACCTGAGCGGACCCTGATTTGGGCCACATCATAATTTCTACGCGGGTAGTTTATACTATGAAAAACTCTTACCTAAACTCAATCGGCAATACCGGCACCGTACAAAATCCCTTCTGGTTGCTCATCATCGTACATTTTTTCAAGTCTTGCTTGCTTTCGATTTTTTAAAATTTTCAAAGTGGACTGGCCCCTTAAAGCATTCGAACGACAATTAAATTGAAAAAAGGTCGTCAGTAGCGTCGAATGGCTAAAAGGTGATTCTGGTGCACTCCAACGCTCAGCCCGAAGTTGAATTAGCTGTAAAAAAAAAACATCGAAATCGCAATTAGAGATTCTCTTTCGCCAAGCGTATTTGGCCTACCTTTTGCTGAGCGATTATTACCTCACACATAGGGAGTCCAAGAATGGGTGGATGCGTCAATAGCGTTAAAAGACGGAATTTTATCAACATAGGATTCAGCTTTTGCCAAAGAGGTGGAAAAAACTAGTACCAATAGAGGTACTAGTTTTCACCTTGGAATACCAAGGGAAAATATTTAGATGAATGTAATCCAACGAGTTTTTACAAACGAAATGTTCTCTTTACAAACAACCACATAATGAAACTAAAAAAATGGTATGGGCAAGATATCTTTAGAGTAGTTAGCGTTTGAAGACCTTTGAAAATAATCTGACAAGTTATTCTGAAAAGATAGGCAAAATGCAAATAAAAAGCATTATGAAATTAACATATTTTGCACGTCATGTACAATAATACTGTTCCATTCTTTGGTAGTAGACAATTTCGGTAATACGTCAATGACCTAAGGTTGAACTTGATCTAATTAATATCGAGCTCGACTCTCTTCCGGATATACTCTATTGTACAGCGAAAGCTTGTTGCGTATGCCAAACGGTTCTATAATATACACGCCGAATTAGCCCATCAATACGAGTACACGTAAGGCATGCTCAAAATTCTCAATCGTACCGACTCCATAATACATACACATTATTTTTATGTCCACGTCTCTTTAAATTTATATGTAACAAATATATATATTTTTTAAACATGCTTTTATTTGATGTACTCAAAAGTCGAAATTTTTTTTATCAAGTCATTTATATATGACTATAAATAAAAGCTTCGGGCGGTCAACTTTTAAAATGTTTAATAAATTTGATTAATTCAGTTTCATTAACCGTATTTAATTTGGCACAACAGTAATTGGAGAAATTATTATCATACGTTTATACTCAGTTTCAGAATGTTTATTTAAGAAATCTAAGGTATAAGTAACAATAAATTAAATACAGTTGATATGTTAACGGATTTATGTAAATTAAAGATAATATGTCTATATTTTGAGCGCCCAAAGTTTTTATTTATCGTCACATATAGGTGACTTGGTGAACAAAATCATTTTCTACTTTTTAATACTTACATCAAATAAAGGCAGTTTTGTAAAAATATATTTTTTTTATATATACATGATTTTCTACTTTTTAGTCTTTAATTGATTGTACTAGAGCTCTGAATTTTTTGAAAAAAGGGATTAATCGTATATTCTGAAATAAGAGTTATTAAAGGTGTTAATTATATTATATAATTATCGTTATAAAGGTCCATTAGAGATATTTGAAGATGGATATTTTTTAAAGTTGATACATGCATTGTCGCCTTTTAGATGCATGTTTGCATAATGTCAGAGCTCTAAGTAGTCGGGAAGCGGGTGAAATATCGATTTTCCGATTTGCATCTGACAGGAAGGCAAGTTATTTTTTTAATTAATTTTTTTTAGTTGGATCATGCTTTGTCACCCCTTAGATGCATGTTCGCAAAATTTCAGAGCTCTAAGTAGTGGGTGAGATATCGATTTTCCGTTTTGCATCTCACACGAAGTCAAGTTAAATAAAAGCTTGTAACTTGTAAACAGGGCCGGAAATTCACCCATATCTAAAATGTTCCTACTTCTTGTTTTACATTTCAAAATCAATAGTTTCGGAAAGATATTTTACGACATTGTCAGCATCAAAACATATGTTTTTATCAGTAATCTGATAAATAAACTAATTTTCACATTCACCATACATGAGTAAGTAGTATGGATGAAAAAACGCACTGCCAAAATATTTTACAGCTAGTGAGGATTAAAATCATCACTCGTTAAGTAGTGTGTAAATTAAAAAACATTCTCCTCCTAGGTGGAACTTTCTGCGCGTTGACCGGTAAAATTAAAATAAGCGCTACAGCACACGTCGATAAATCCAAAATGGAGAACGAGGTGTCGTACATAAAGAATGAAAAAAAAGAGAGACGGGAGGGGAGGACAATATTGTTTTCCTGATGGGAAACGATTAATTACCGAAATAAATTATCTGTCACTAGAAATTCTCATTATCGTAGCAGATCGTTTAATCTCATGATGCATAAATCTATTTGGTTCGCAATGAAACCGCTCGAGTGAAAAGAGATTAAACACTGTCAACTGTACACAAGCAACATTCATTTCCACACTGATGTTGGCATGTTCATACGGTCTTTTCCTTTAAATACACCCCCCCCCCTCCCCCACATCCACTCGCATATAGAAATAAATAGCTATTTAGGTCTGATTATGGATACCGTTATGAACGCTTACTGGATGTCGTATTAACTTTTTGCGGAACAAGAATTTCGTTTCATATGCGATTATGAAATATTATTGTTCCATTGATTTTTGCTTCACTCTAGATTCTAACTATTATGGGTGTACATCGACAGAAATGGCTTAGAGACACCTCTCCATATACCTACCCTTATTTCACCACCAAGAAGTCAGAATATATTGGTGGCTTACAATGAAAAGGACGTAACGTATGCAAGGAACACACAGAGTTATTGAGTTAAGCCTGTATGATTACCGCTAGTCAATATTTACGCTTCCACACACATTTTCGCGTATGTGGGTGTACCTATATGATAGACCGTTCGTTCGCACGCATTGAATGGAAATACGCTGCACTCGCGCGTGACACAGGATCGTACTTATACTAAATAGCGAAGAAACACTGGCATTACCAATCAATTGACGTTCATTCACACACGTGCATCCATTTAATTATCGCGAGTTTGAACATCCACATAATATATATGAATATATTCCTCTTAAAGTGACTCGTAACGTCATTTATCACTATATGAGCCAATAGAGCTCGGGATTGGCCCCTAAGTAAACCCCTTCACGAATATATATATATATATATATATATATATATATATATATATATATATACACTACCGGCAAAAGGTTCTGAACAATAATTCAAAAAAGTTCCGGAACGATTTTTTATGCCATTTCGCCGATAGTTGATATAAGGCGTTACCCCTACTTGTAGCGCAATAAAGGCCTTTTTCATGAATTTTTTTAAAGAAAACTACAAAACATTTTCAATCGATCAATATACCATCTTAAAGAACACATCTTGAAGAACTTTCAGTAATTTTTTTTATTGAAAAATATTACATTGTTTAGTGGCCAATGGCCGTCAATGAAATAATGTTTTTATATACACGGTTTGCGGTGACCAACATTGCGGCGAAGTGGATCATCTGAAAAAAAAATGCGGATGGATTTAGTCAAATATAAGTATCAAACTAGTCTTTAATCGGAGGATTTAAAAAAATATTCATTTTTCACAAAATGGCGGACAATCAAAGTTAATGGTTCGATTTTAACAAAAAAAAAAACGGCCGTTTTTTGGCTATAAAACGGCCATTTTTTTCGAAAAAAAAATCGAACGATTAAAGACTACATTTTTATGTATTAAATAAGCCTGCAAAATTCCAAGAAGATCGGTTCATTAGTGTTCGAGTAATCTTGTTCACCTTGTAATCTTGTTCAGACGGAATGACACCTCATCGCGGTCGGTATGATAGAACAATTATAGATACCCAAAAATCTCTGAAACGGCTCTTCAGATTCCGCCAAAACTTTGCCAAACGACGTCAAATAGATAGACGAACAGCTGTCTGCCCCTTAAATTTTCTGAATTTGAGAAAATTTAAGGGGACGACAGCTGTTCGTCTATCTATTTGACGTCGTTTGGCAAAGTTTCGTCGGGATCGGAAGAGCCGTTTCAGAGATTTTTGGGTATCTATAATTGTTCGACCATACCGACCGCGATGAGGTGTTATTCCGTCTTAAGATATTAAAAAAAAAAAAAAAATTTGAAGAAAAAAAACGATTAACGCGTAAACGACAAGGATTCAAGAAATATCTCAAGATAGTAAAAAGTTAAATCGGTTTTCTTTGAGATCGCGAGATTTTTTCAGATTTTTTTTTCGACATGTTTTTTTGCTTATTTTCGGTAAAAAATCAGGTGAGTCAATTACCGTAACTCGAGAACTAAAATGTTTGTGGTTAAATTTCAAGGAAGGAAAAAAATGTATTTTTCTATTTTCAACGCAATAGAATAGTTTCAGATCTTTTCGCCGTTAAAATTTTATAGCTTTCTGGTCACGCAAATCGACTTCAACCGATTTTTAACAATCAAATCTGTCGAAATTATTTTTACAAGAAGTGATAATATTATTTAACTATATTAAGGGGTAAGGCCACAGTAGAATTTTCAAAAAATCGATTTTTTTCGCTATAACGGTGCTTTATCGTCATAAGAATAAGTTACTATTCGATTTATAGCAAGACTTTTTTTTCACCGACTTTGAGCCTATAACGTAAGCCCACCTCTGGCACGGCCATACAGTACCTAAAACTTTAAACGCGTTTTTCTCTAAGCAAATTTTCTCCAATTGGCGTCACAAATAACTTCAACAATTTTCACTCGATTTACTTCAAATTTAAAAGGTATGTTCCTAATTGCATTTGGCAGAGAAGTGCGGACGGAATTTCTGATTAATCGAAAACTTTTCATTTTATGAGTAGTTTTATACTAAATGTTTTACTGAAAATTCATTCAAATGTCTACAACTTTTGAATAAAACAATATTTTTTGAATTCCTTACGCACTTCTCTAGGTATTCTAATGTAAATTGACGAGAATTTTTGTTTTTTGTTCGAGGTAAAAAATTGTGGATGCTAAATGTCACGACGCGGTGCGCTTAAAAAAAGATGACAAAAGAAAATATTAGTAGTCGGCCATTTTGTACATCGAAAAAAAATTCTAATAGCTTGATATTTATACTAAATAAATGTGTAATTAATTTTATGAGTGAATTACTTTTTCGTGCGAAAAAAAATTGTTAAATTCGCACATGATTTTATACCCGTTACTGCGGCCTAACCCCTTAAGTTAATTACAATATATTAATATTATCACTTAAGTGATAATATTAAGTAACTATATTACTCTTATCTTCTATCTACAACGAATAAGTTTATTTTAAATTAACAAAAATTATTACATCATGTAAAAATAATTTCGTCAGAATTGATTGTTAAAAATCGTTTGAAATCAATCGGTTGACCGAACTAGAAAACTATAAAATTTCAACGGGGAAAAAATCTTAAATAATTCTATTGCGTTGCAAATAGAAAAAAAAAACAAATTTTCCTTTCTTGAAATGTTACCACAAACCCTTTAAAACCCATTCAACTTTTTACTATCTTGAGGTTTTCCTTGAATCCTTGTCGTTTTCGCGTTATTTTTCAAGTTATGTCTGTTTTTCAAAAAAATCAAAACATCTCTAGAAAAAAACCGTACGAAGCTTTAAACAAAAATAAAATTGAAGCTCGAGCTTCCCGTTTTATCATTCCGGTTAAAGAAATACATTTAACAAAATTTGTCTGTAAGCAGGGTCCACCAGAAAAGGAACAAGAAGAAATTCGAAAAATTGTCCTTTTCGAAAAATGGTATTGGTCGTAAAAAAAATAGTGCAAAATCTTCAAGAAAAAACGGAATGAACGTGAACCCTTTCCCTTCAAAATGCCGTTTATTAAATTCATTTATGTAAAATATCGGCGTAAAGTCCGGAAACTTGTCGCCGGTAGTATATATATATGTCTTAAAATGCGTCCTAACGTTTATCGACTATCAAACGTTATTACAATTAAAATCCGATCAAACCGTATCCATTCTAATTGTGGGAACGTCATTGATAAAGGTTATAGGAGTTGCTTCAAGATGGAAAGGAACAATGATTGGCGTGTTTCATTGTCAGGTAAAGGACAACACAGTTTTGTCTATTTTTCACTTTAAATGTGTAGTATAATATAGTAACAACAGTTCTCTGTACAAGTCAGTGATTTCTACTGATTTTAGACTCGGCACATGGTTGTGAATCATGTGTTACTTGAACTAATGTACTTGGAACATATATGTCAAATATTATTAGGCACGAAACTATATGGAGTTTATATTCGTCGACTCAAGGACCAGGGTCGGAAATGAATCTTACAACTGGACATCCAAAGGAGCGCTTAAAGTATGTACGAATAATGCGTTTAGACTTTACCAGCATCGTCGCTTTTACTGCGTTTCTGAATAAATCATTTTTTTTTCACGTAGTGTTTACAATAATTTATCGCATCGGCTTGATGAATCGAATATTCAAAAAGTCATCGACTCTGTGTATGACGTCAAAATCGGGTTCTATCCATGGAATGAGTATATTGCGTACATATCAAACAGCAAAGTCTTGTGTTACACTTTCCCTCGAGGTTTTTGTGCATGGCGTCAGAACCGATATAAATGGGTATAATAAATCGATCACAAGAAAAAATAATGGAGTATCGAAAATGCCTATTCAAAGCCTGGAAGTGTTTTTTTGTCAATGACGTCGAGATCGAGATCGGTTACCAGTAGAAACAGGTTGGTTAAAAAAGAGCGACGTAAAAATTCCGTGTTACACTTCTTTTTTGTCAGAATGAGGGATTCGACTTTGTTCGGCAGTAATGCGTCTATCGGTCGATTGATAAATTAGTTTACCGACATGACAAAATGTTACTAATATCTATCGAGGTGCATCCACCCGTGCGGAAATTGAACTAGGGCTTTGGTCAGGCCCATATAGAATTTCCCTAACTTTAATAGGGCCCTAATCGGGTAGCCTCACATGGGCCCTTAGTGGCCGGTCACACTTTGCTACGGAGGGCCATTAAGGGGGGATTGTCTTTTTTTTCGCAAAATTTACCGCTTTTTGGGAATTTTTTTGTGAAGAAAGTATACAACGGAAAACTTGTGAAACTTGGCATATAGTTTTATTGATCTGTTCACTACATACGAAAATTTTTTAAAACAATTTCATCAAAAAATCCGCCTCCCACCCCCCTCGACGCACGATGGTCCTTTTTTGATGGTGTGCACGATTACAGCCTTCACGTTCATCCTGCAACAAAAACCCAAAAAGCATTTTACTTTAGACACATATAGCTATCGTTCGATGAAGGGGAAAAAAAAATTAACGATTTGGTGACGTTTTGAACTTGAAGTATCGATTTTTCGAAAAAAATTGATCGATTTTTTGTTATAAATAAAAAACTATTAAACGTATTGCTTTTTTGCTTCATCAAACGATAAAAGGATGTCAGCTGAGCATTCTGTCCAAATTTGAAGGCAATCGGTTGAATAGTTTTAGAGAAATCGTGCACACCATCAAAAAAGGACCATCGCGCGTCGAGGGGGGTGGGAGGCGGATTTTTTGATGAAATTGTTTAAAAATTTTTTTGTATGTAGTAAACAGATCAATAAAACTATATGCCAAGTTTCACAAGTTTTCCGTTGTATACTTTCTTCACAAAAAAATTCCCAAAAAGCGGTAATTTTTGCGAAAAAAAAGACAATCCCCCCTTAAAGGCAGAATAATGAGGGCCTTCAAGGATGCCTGATCGACGCCTCATGTAAGCCATGGTGTGCCCATAAGTTATCCCTGTCAATGGATATGCTCACGTGTGTGTAAATGTATGTGTTTCTGCGTATAAGTGTCCGTTTATATAAGATCGCGATACACTGCCAAATTTTTTAAATTTATTTAAACAGGATCTATTCAAATGTGATAGGTTTTTTCTACCTATTACGATCTTATTTGTTTCAAAGATATTTTTTTATTCGTTTCAGCTATTCTTTTTAAATATCAAATATATTCAAATCGAATAAATAAAGATTCGATTCAAATTAATTTTTATTTGCTTACAATGTACACTGTAAATCTAAGTGTACTATGTGCATAAAATATTTCGTAAATCCAAAATGAAATTAAGCACTTAATTGAGAGTTTACCACAACGATTTTGTATCGTAATTCGTCATGCCTTGGCCTTTCGGAATGATTTTTTTCGAAGAAAATATTTTACCCATATCGGTATTGAACCTAGTACCTACCTACTCATAGCTACGCACGCTGCCCCTATGCTACCAAGTGCTTGTAACATCTTCGTCGCAGATATGGCATAAGAGACCAAATGAATTCCTATAATTATTTGCTGTATCACATAAACAATATCAATTAGTTAATAGCATTGTGATATTAACTATCACAACGCAAGATAATTTTTTATATGGAAAGTATTCGGCGAAAATAGTCACTATAAAAATGTTTAAAAAAACCGAATGGGATTGTCCAAACATACGCGCGGGCATCACTCTATGAGTGAATAAGGCAATAAAAATAATATGTAATTTTTTGAAAGATGTGTAAATGTAATATATAATAATTTTTAATGCCCTCACGTTTTTATCCCTGTCGGGATTGCCATAATAGGACCCGCAAACCCAGGTAGGAATTGACGATGAAAAAAGGGCTCGCCAAGCTCCGAAACAAGCCTCACATTTTTTAATTCAGGCTGAGCACCAGCCTGATTTCAGGCCTAGTTGAACCTCTGAATGATAACGCGGTTTCAAGCTGTTGCACACAGGCTTGACCAAAGGCTGGTAGAAAAGCCTGTACTAAGCCTGAAACGACGAAACAACAAGGTTCAAAACGAGCTTTAATGAAGCCTTCACGAGCATTTATGGCCAGGCTTATCCCAAACTCTTCTCGAGGCTATATGAGGCCTGTTTTTTAGTTTTCTATATTCTACATTGGGATAAATTCAATAAATTTGTACAGAATTCATTTTATTTATTATATATATTTATTATTCATTATATTATTTGTTATAAAAATATATATAAAATATTTTAAACACAATACTTTATTTTATTTATTGTTTATGGTACACGTAATACACAGAGTGTACGCAAACCCCAGAGAGTGAGTATATACGAAATGTGTATGTGACGAGAAAAAAACTTTTTTGTGTACCTCATAAATATCGATAAGAGAATATGTTTAAATGGTTTGAGCTGCCTCCTTCGCTTTCGTTTTTCGTGCCTCAGCACCCGACAAATTTATTGCTAATTTTTTTTTTTCATAAAAGTACAGAAAAAATATTAATTAAAATTTATTTTATTTTATCAAAACCTGAAACAGGCTTGCATCTAGCCTTGATTTTTTAGCCTTAAAATTCGCTGGCCAAAAAAAGCTTGAAATAACCCTGAGTTTAGGCTAAGCAGCCAGTCTTGGTTCCAGGCTGCTCCAAACGATGCAATGAAACCTGGCCCAGGTCTGTCTCACTCAGGCTCGGTGAAACAAGGCTCGCACAAGTTTGTTTCCATCGTCAGCCTTTTGATTCCCTCCCTGGGAAGGCCCTTATTATGCCGAACCCTGTCGGGATTGCCATATAAGGGCCTTCAAGGGCTTATTTGAGGCTTCCCTGATAGGGAAAGCCTCGAATAAGCCCTCAAAGGCCCTTATTTTTATGAGGGATGCCCTATCAATTTTCCGCACGGGCACTTGATTGGTAGCGGTGGGGGTAGGGGTAGGGGTATTGATGGAGAGCTTTGGCATTTCGAGTCCGGGGATATACCACATTATTGATAATCCGTTTCATATTCACAATAAATAATTGCCGTAATGCCGTTGAAAACAAATTTAAAGTTCATAATAAGCTGGCACGTTTGGAGAACGTTGGAAAGCACTTGCGCATATACGGTGTTCCTCCGCAACTTCATACGTTTGCAGTCACGAGTTCGCGACTGTTCTAATTTGCCTCAAACATAATTGAGTTATGTATTTGTGCGCTCTCTCAACGATCGTGAACGACGACGACGACGTGGTTAGCCCGTATTTAATGTATGTCGTACGTGCGGAACGTCGAAGCGATATGGAGTGTTTGTGGAGGTAGTGAAAGAGGATTATTCGATGACGTCTGCTCCCTCCTCCGTCTCCGACCCTCTGCTTATTACTATTTCTCGCATTTTCTACACTCTTTCACTACTCTACGGGGTCTAGTTTAAACCAATATCGTTATATCTTGCTCCGATTTATTTATATTTATCCATAGTTTATCGAAATGTTTGCCGAATTGCCCTGATGGTTTTTACCTTTCTAGGTATCGAACCCTCAAAATTTACCAAAAACACTTGCGAGAAATAAGTTTTTCGAATAGAAACTCTTGTGCAACAATTTTTCTCAATGATAATTACAGTGAACGAATAGTCGAATAACCTCGAAACATCGCATTGATCCGAAAGTCGGTACACTGCAGACGGCGCAGTCGAGTGCAATGACCCATCGATCCGAGAGTCTGCGGGTTTCGTCCATAGGAAAGAAATTGCAGGTGATCCGGCGCTATGATGCAAGGGCTAAAGCCAAATCGTTTTATCGCATTTACGTGGTGCCAAATATTTCTAAAATGTATTCATTTTCCACAATGCTATAGCCGTGTATCCGACGTACTTTGAAAGAACGAAAACGTTCTTGAGCGAAACGAAAAGGAGGAGGAAGCTCAAGGCGCCAGGAAAACGCAATTACTTTATCGATATTGAGGAAAACGGCATCACTCGTCAGGGTGAATATGACGGAAAACGTGTTCTAGAAAAACTATACGAGTTTTATGTACAGGATAGTAAAATCGCACACGCAAATCGATCGTTTCCTCCAGTATGCGTCTCGCACGAAGCGGAAAGTCATTTAATATTTTTTTCTCTCGTTCCGTAACGAGAAATATTAGTACGTAAAGCATAGAGTACATCGTACGGTTTACCGATATAACGTAGAGTATGCGACGAGACACCAGGTTAGTGGGAAAGTAGGGCGTATGGGCAAAGCAACACATAGCGAACAAAAATCGATTGGATCAACGAAGTTGTTCATTTATGAATGGACAACCAAATTTTCAGATCAAACACTAAAGTATTTGAGTATCTCGAGTATTCGTTAGTTCGATGGAATAAATAGTTCTTATAATAATTGTGTAATTCATTTTTCCAAAAAATAATCCGCTGGCGTCGACTAATGACCGATTTAATCAGCTCAAATGATTGTCTTCCGCGGGTACTGGGGTATGAAAGATCTATTGTTTTTCTGTAAGACTGTGTGTAAGTTTAACCATATTGGAGCGACGATATAATGAAAAATTTTCACTGCCTGTATACGTGCCTTTCCGATCCAGAAATAGGAAGTGACTGTGAAGAGGTGGTTTGAATTTGTAATGCTTTCCGATCGCCTATGCACAACCCGTTGTATACAGATATAAGTACGTATTGAAAAATTGATTGACGCGTCCACGGTATACTTTTTTTTTTTAATGGTGGAATTCCTAAGATGATATTATGATCAAAGTCTGTTTTATCGAAATTACGTATAAATCTGATACGTGTACACTCGAAACCTATATAGGGTGGCTCAAAATGACCTGGCATTTTAATGTATGAATTAAACGTATTATTTATTTGAAAAGTACGAATATTTTTATTTCAATATAAGGTACAAACATGGGGGTTATGTGTGGAACAAAATAGCGGATGACTGGCGGCCTCGCCACTGTTTGCAAACGTTCACTCTTTTGACGAAATTTTCAATGTCATTTTACCATAATTTCGTCTGACATGAAACTGCGTCTGCAATAACTGCATTGTATTGCCCGCGGTGTGGCAGGTTGCGCCATCTTGTTAAAAGAATATGTCTTCCAAGTCCATGCTGCTTATGCTATTTATCGGATATTGTGTTCCACACATAACCTCCATGTTTGCACCATATATTGAAATAAAAATATTCGTACTTTTCGAATAAATAATATGTTTCATTAATAAATTAAGTTTTCCAGCGATTTTGAGACTCCCTTTATAGTTCGGCTAATTGGAAAACGTGAAATGAATAATACCAGCTACGTATAAAGATAGGAGGTTTATGATAAATAATGCTGAAATTAGCGACCATCTGCATCCGTGTGCAACTGTGTGACACACATAGCTTAGCGTTGGGCAACGTAAGTCGAGTTTTTTGTTGTTGTAATCGGTTCTCAAAAAAAACTTGTAAAAACAAGATTTTTTCCGAAGCAGGTTCATTTTGTTAATGCTTGTAAAAATAAATTACCGGGGACCAGAATTCCGACAATTTTTCAGATTATGCGTATTGGTGTTCAAACTTATCTTAAATCAACTCAACACGAGTTTTTTTTTTCAAAAGCCATCGTATTTAACCGTATTGGCATCGATTGTTTGAGACTGTTATTTTGACGTTGTTAGCAAGGTTTTTGAGAATAATAAAAACGATTAGAGTAGTTGTCAGTTTCTAATCTCAAATGAATGATTACTATCAACGCGAATTAATACAAGAAACGAGTTTTGAAAAAGGTACATTCTCGATATGTTACTGATACGATAATGATAATGTAGTATGTACTTATATTATTTGTCGAACGTCACTCGACCGGATTCACCAAGGACGGTAAGAATATGGAAAAGTGAAGAAATGGTCATTTTTGGCCGACAATACGACTACCCGAGAGAGAGAGAGAGAGAGAGAGAGAGAGAGAGAGAGAGAGAGAGAACCAAAAGAGCTGCAGTAAGAAAAATAATATATGAGTGCATATTTATGGTCTATTTCAATCAAGTTTCTGATATCTTCATAAATGAAGTTACAATTCATTTTTTAAGTAACCGTCAATCTTATACTTGCGAAGAATGTGCAAATGTGTAACACACGAAAACTCTATACTCTATTAATTACAATTTTATTTTCGTAAAATTAGAAACGCAGAAACGAGCTGTTGCCTTGAACTTTCTTTCATATAGTAACAAATGTGTAAATGTATGTAACTCATACATGCAACACCAGTTAATAAAACTGCAAGGGTAATTGAAAATAATAAAATGAATAAATGATGATTTAATAAAAGTAAAAAAAAGAATAATAACTTTTGTACCAAGCGGTTAGCAGAATTGGAAGATGGAAACAAACATTAATGAGAGAAGCAGTAGGAAAGTATGTATAAAAAACGATATATGTTAATTTCAAGGAAATTGTGACGATTTTGCACCGTCAACACAATAGCCTTGTGGGACTTCAATAAACCTCTGAATACGAATACACGGAGATGCAAATAAAAAGCGAGTGAGAAAATTTGTATGCCAAGCACCGATAAAAAAACGTCAACGTTATGCTAGAGAAAACTTTATTCCTCATAGAATTTTCGCAAAGGGTTTACCGCCATGGATTAAAAACGTATTGGTTACGAGATGATGCTATAGAGATGCATAATAGGCGTTGTAAGAGCAACGCTTCAAAAAATTTGGCGGGACGATAGTTCTCTCACTTTCGTTTCCTAATTTTGGGAAACAGATTTCATGGTTGGTGAATGTTCGCGCTTCGACCGTGGACAGGATTTTTCATCTTCCTTTCTGTGTTGAATGTGTTACGTCCAGAAGGGACGATTTTATTTTACGTTTATTTTACCTTTGGGTTCTTTAATATAATTTCTTTTTAGTAGAAGGGATAGCCGCACGTCCCATACGGGCCCGGCAAACTCTCCTGTGGAAATGGGAGTGGGGAAACAAATTCTAACGAATGCTATCTAGGGGTAAATGGTTATAAATGATTACTTTATTATATTACGTTAATTCTACTTACAACGTTCCGTGGGTAATCACGCCTTTGCGCGGGGACAGTTTCCCCCGCGTCGCTCTCTCACTCTCGGTCAAGCACACTCTTCCGCGGGGACAATTCTCCCCGCGTTTCTCTCCCGCACACCGCACGTTGAACTTATGGGTCCTCTATTTTGATCGGGGTTTTAACGTAGGCCCCGCACCTTTATCACTGATTCGAAGGTTATTTTGGGTAATGAAGTAATGGAAGTTAAAATAAATAGTAATTAGTAGACTGACGCCTCTGTGCGGGTCCGCCGGGTTGCTAGCCTGGACTTATTACACCGCCGCGAGCTCCGTCGCTACTAGGATGTTACTAGTAAAGACTGACGTCTCTGTGCGGGTCCGCCGGGTTGCTAGCCTGGACTTATTACACCGCCGCGAGGACTGCTGTTACTAGGAGTTTTCCCCGACTCCAGGAGCGAACCGTGGACAAATCGGAACTAATCATACGTACCGCCACCGGACCGACGTTAGCTCGGTCGCCATTGGCCTGGTGGGGTTTTTGGCAACGTCCACGGAAACTTGTTCGCTCCCGGAGTCCCAAGGTCGAACCCCGCGGATCAGGCGATGCTCGATCAGCGGAATTCGATCGGGTACATCCGGTCCTACTGTCGGCGTTTCGCACCGGACACCGCACAGAGACACGAGGCACAGAGTCGTAGGAAAATAATTATATTTATATTAAACAAAAAAAAATGTTACGGGACGTGACAAATGCACGAAAAAAATCGATGCAATCGCACGCCCACGAAAGGAGATTATTCGCGACTTATAGATGAATAATTGAGCCAACCCAGCCTATCCAAACAATGTAAGTTCCGATGATTATCAGATCGGCATTTAACGTTTTCGATATGCTGCAGATAACGCACAAAGACGTATACAGGGTGAACCATTTAACGTCGCCACCCCAAATATCTCCGTTGCCTTTAGAGTGACGAAAAAAATGTCAGGAGGTAATTTGATTGATTTCGAAGGGCTAATGCAGTGGTGAAAAATTCATTTTTGTCAAGGTTATAGTTTTTTCGTTCTCAAGGTCATCAATGGTTTTTTCAAATGGCACGGAAACGTCGTCGAAAAAACTCGGATTCATTTGTAACTGACGCAGAGCCCGTTCGCAGAACTAAACGCTATTTCCAATATCGGCACCATGAAATTCTCGATGCAAGGGAATATGGTACGGATGAAATCTATGATGTTTTAATATCCATAAAATACTCGCCTTGGAAATTCCGGAATAGCGCTAAATTTGCGGACTACTTAATTGCGTATCATGTACTACTGCAGCGAGAACGGCAATCTCTGCTTCTTTGTTTGTTTTAGTCTCGCGACGTTTCCTTTTGAGTGGATTGACGCTGCCCGTTTCACGGAATAAATTAATAATTCGATCGAAACATCGACGGGAAGGATGACTTCTGTTTAGATAACGTTGTGCATAAAGTTCGTGCGCTTGCACAGAGTTTCTGCCGGTATGGCCATAAATGAGAATCATTCCCACTTTCTCTGCTTTCACTGTACAATACCATTTGCGATACGGTTATTACATGGTACTTTGGATGGGTACACTTGTTTACTAATTCTCATATTGGATGGTAAACAATCTTCACTCCACTAGAGTTTTACTACGTTACAATGCCAGTATTTACATAACATCAGAAACATCTCCGACTGTTGACATTATTGTATCCGTTGGATAACCTGCGCCGCTATCGCACCACAAACTATTCGAAGGTCAAGAGAATCATTCATCCGACGTCTTCAAAAATGTGTCGAGGTTAACGGCCATTAGTTCGAACATTTTTACAATAAATGTTCTGCACAAAAAATTCATTCACCCTATTCGGATATTCTTATTGTCAATACCATCACGATTTCCCGTTTTTACACGTGTATTTTGCTGAAAAATCATTTCAAGGTCATGATATCATAGGTCGTTGGATTTCATAGGTATTTAGGGTGGTCACGTTAAATCCACCCTGTATATTTAGATACTCGAATAAAGTTGGACCCTGTTTAGACTAAATAAATAGACCCAATTTCGGAAGATTTAGCGTGCAATCATAAACAAGTATGTATGTCTAAACTAGAATCCATTCGTCAAGTGTCTTTTTTCCTTGTGCATACTAGGACTCTAATTGGCCCGAACATATTTTTTCTTATTTGCGCGAGGTGTCTCTTGATATAGTCCACACCGTTAAGTAAATACATATTTTATTGGAATATACTTTGTTCTGTATGTATAAAATATATATTTGGATATCTTTATTTGCATACGGTAAACGTGTATTTAACTCAAACAGATTATCATTCCGAGTGTATGAAACATATATTTGAATCAATAGTATTTAGATTTACAAACAGCAACTTCACGTTGTTTTCCAACAGATGGCGTTACCAGAACTGCGTGCGTGTAGTTGAAGATGGTAACGCATCTACAACGACGTACTACGAGGAAGCTTGAAGTTCATTGTATGTCATTTCGCCGAAGTGTAAACACCTTTTTTTTTATAGTGTTAAACATGTCAAATTTTATGCCTAAAAACAGTATTTGCGGGGGAATTTTCCTGCACTACCTTTTTTTCAATTTGCAGTTGAAGTACACAGAATTCTTGTTGAGCCTTACGGCAACCATGCTCTGTCGGGAATAACATGCAGAGACTGGTTTAGACGCTTCAAAAAGACTGATTTTAAGTGTTGAATTGGAGGAATTGCTTTATGAAGACTCATGCCAGACACTAGTTGAATTTGCAGAATCAGTAGGAGTTGATCATACAAGAGTTTCGAAACGTTTAGAACCATTGGGAATTACTTTTTAAAATAAAGCATCAATTTCCACGAAAAAATAGCGCGATCTTATTGAATATCCCAATATATATATTCATTCTTATCGTTACCAATCCCTGATGCTGAAAAAGTATGAAAAATATATGATGATACCATCATATTTCGGTATATCTTTCCCTTGCATGGGTATCACGACATGACCAATTAATTCCCAAGTGTTTTGAAAAGGACTTAGCCAACCACGAGCAACGACCTCCAGAATCCTACGTACGCCGATACGAGTCGCGGATAACGTTATATACTCGGTCAGGGTGCATATGCCTTGTGAGAGAAGCTTGAAGGTCCTGCGCCACACGTTGGCGACGGAGCGTAGTATCCGTGCGCTCGGCAGGCAGATCATTTTCACGGTAGCGCTGTATAGCGTGATTCTGTAACTCGTTATATCTCGGTAGCGACAGTTTTCGTTATCGTTAGCTAGTGATAGCCAATAAGAGGCCCTCTTTCTTCCGTGATCATGCATGTGATTGGCTGTTACTATTTATCGATAACGAAAACTGTCGTTATCAAGTTATATCGCGTTACAGAATCGCGCTACTGCCGACTTACCCGGCGCCCACGTAGTACGTTCGGTAGCCGACGTATGGCGCTGTATTTCAAGCCTTGCTCTTGAATGTTTTGCACAAGAAGCCTGTATACCAGGAGACTGAATTCTGACACTGAAAAAAGCGTACCCGAAAATGAGACCAATAGTGATGGCGCTGCGGTGCCGCGGAGCCCTATATATAGTAATATAGTCGATTGACGAGGTGGAAGTGATCCGATGAGTTCCTAACCTCACGACAGACCGAGCGGGATTTTGCATGGTAATGCGTCGTTACTTCTTGACAAAATCGTTTAACAAAAATAATAACAAAAGCCGTGAGCGAACAAGGAAGCAACAAACAAAATCGATATTGTCGGAGTCCATTACTCAGTGTTAAGTATGTTAATTATTTAATTCTTATTCCTACTACGTTATTTGAAAATACTGTGCGAAAATTGATATTATTTAGATTTATATTTATTATTGCCTTTTTTATTGTTATACTTGGCCCTGAACCATGTATTTTGGTTCAATAATGTACGTCTTCCACTTCATTTAATTAAATAACTATTATTATTATAGCTTTTGAATGCTTTATATTTATTGTAATTACCAATATTCCTTTGCATGTTCTTGTATAAAAATAGTATAAAAATTGATATTCACAGCATACTCTACAAAATATCAATAATAGGTAATATGAAAGAAAATGAATTGAAAAAATTATGTCCCCGATTCTATAGATGGAATCAAATGTTGTATATTTAAAAAAAACTAATAATTTTTTTCATATGATTTGGTATAATTTAAATTCGAATTATCGTGTAACGAAAAAGAAGAAAATCTTTTTTTTGTACTTATCTATGTAATTGGCGATTTAATTTTCGCGATTAAAAAAATTATGCTTCATCTGTACTGTATGCGTATCAGTCACCGTATCACTTCGTCTTAAATGTTATTATAACTCTGACATTTAAACATGAATGAAAGTGATCTGTCTTACATCGGAGCCATGTTTTGCGTGTATCTATATATAGGGCTCCGGAGCACCCAAGCGCCATCCTAACTGGTCATCGTTTTGGGGACGAGTTGTAAGGCCGAGTGTGGTCTCCTGCATCTAGGTTCCATGGTTTCGCAGTCCGAGCACGCCACGGTCGTGTACACAGGTCTAGCTACTTCGTCCAAAAATGTGTGCCTCTTATTGTCAGTGAGACCTTTTTTTTTCAAAATCATGCTTACGGGGCATGGTTTTACCTCGTTTCGCCACTGTCACGCATAGGCCTCCGAGATTGCAGCGCTCTACTTTGGTAGAGGCACTCTTTGGGGTATATGGAATATACGGGAGTGCCCAGACCTGTATATACGACCATGGAGCGAGCGTATTAGTAAGCTTGCGCGAAAAGATGCTGACCAAATCCCAGCCCAAAGTTTAACATATATATAAAGATAAGATGCGGTTAGTTCCTAAAGTTTACCTGTACGTAAAAAATCCAAAGACTGTATAGCAATGTATATAACTAATAAAAACTTTAATGAAAGGTCAGCTTGCGCGAAGCGTTAAAGTATATAGATATTTTATTTCGTACTTCGTAAACTGCCAAATGAACATGAAAGCGAGTGGAAAATATCGAGATCAAATAAAACATTTGATTACTAAATGCTGTTGAAACGAGGTTGGTATGAAAAAGAAAGCACGTCGAAAATGATGCCACAACAGTAATACAATCAGATAGATAGATGCTCGTGTCTATAATCATCCTAGTTAATTCACATAAAAAAATTAAATCGACGCATTGATTCTAAACGACTACATCTTATTTCAGTAAATAATACCAAGTACCAGAAATATGAGAAGCAAATAGAATTGTTATCCCTTAACGATGATAAGTAGCTCTGTTGATTTGAAGAAATAAATGTATCAAAAATCAATCTTCCTAATGGTAATATCAAATAAATAAAAGTTAGAATTTACGAAAATTTAAATTAACTCACACATATACAGAATTCAATAAACAAATCAAGAGGTATCGACTTGATTTTTTTATCAGTGTGGTTCTTTTTATATACACGTCATTACCGTTATTTCAATCAGTTTTTTTTTGTATTTCGCTGTAACGTGAATAGCTATAGAAACAAAAAATAAAACGTGCTCTGGAGATTTCGATAATTAAAATGATACTGAAAAAGAATAGCTCTTTACCAGGATAGTAACACTATCAATTCGGAATCACTAATTTATTGATCGTGCTAAGTCACTATGTAAGGACAACAGCCTAAAACCAAGTGAAATCCACGAAGTTTATGTCATCATTTTCAAATTCGAAGTCAATCGAAAATTGTAGCCATAATTTTGCAATGTTTCAGTACTTTTAAACGTAAGTAAAAAAAACCGGTCCTGTCGCAACATTTTACTCATTGCAAAACTCAAGTGAAATTATGCTCATGTAAAATCATACTTTGTTAAATTCTGCCTTTAGTTGTTGAAAGATGTGTACTTGAACATTTACATATATCTTTTCACACCTTAAGTGAGGAAATTTTGAAAGGAGAAAGTCCACCTCCCAGCTGCTCATAACAATAGTATTTTATGATTAATTATTGTTACTAATTATTATTCTTTTGCATTGTAGTGAATTTTAATAAAAATCAGGACTGCTTTTCCTACTCCAGGCATTATGGGAAATACAATCAGCACTCAACAAATATTTCATTTTCTTTTCATTTCGGAGCAATAATCTGGAAAAGATATAGCCAATGTTAACAATATGGTCAACAACTGGGACGGCATCGAACACCGAACGTGGTTAACAGCTCCACCTGGGTGTGGGCCATTTAGACCCACCGTTGCCTAGTGTATAGCCGTATTAATTATCAACATCTGATTAACTATCAGTTTTCAGCCAATGTCAGCTTTCAATTGGCAGCTCGCCGATAGCATCACACGGTCGTCCATGTATCTCACCGATGTCATTTACCACTGCAAATCCCATGGCCGGATTGATTATCAGTATAGGAAAAAAGGCTAGTACTTTTCATGCGAGTCTGAACCACCGCAGTGTACTTACCACCGCGTAGCCCACGGCGGAATTAAATGTTGCCATTTTACACATTAGCGATCTTGGGCCCCTACCGGCTATAAATAGTATTCCACAGTTGGCATCGAATCCCAACCCGGATTTTGTGTCAGTCCTTACATCCTTGGTATCCTTGTATTATAATGCAATATCTACAACTAAATATCTATAATAGACCGGCCTCTCGCGTAACAAAGATTCCACTGATACTCGTTATACTTCTATCAGATACATAAGTATCAGTACCACCTGATGCTTATTATCGCTTTTCCATAATTTACAACATAATTTACAACAATTCAATTGATGAGCTTGATTTTAATCCTCCCAGTAACATCCAAGGTCCTTTTTTCTTGGAATTTTTCCACGCTTTCCTTGATGTATCTGACATTAAAAGAATCATATGAGTACCGTTCGACCCACTCAGTTTCAGTATTGGTACAGAAATGGAAGAAACATTTGCTCAGTACTGGGGAGAACCCGGTGGTAATCTCAAAGTTATCGTTGGGCCAACGTTGAATTTATCATTTCTTAAACCGTCTTATTTCTTATTTCGTAAACCGAGTTTATCATTTCTATGTTGGCCCCACTGTCGCTCAGTTGTGCCGTCAATAGCTGGCCCGACTGTCCAGTGCGGTTCGCGCGAAGCTGAACCAATGCTGGGCCGTGCGTAATCTTTTTCTCGGGAAGCCTGTCTTTCATAGAAACGTTAATTCAATCTATGTATATACTTTCTTACAACAATTGACTGACTAAATAACTAAAATAATATAAATAAATAATAATAATAAATAATAGTGAATAAATAAAAAAATTGAAATAAACTGAAATTATTCCAGAAGCATTAACCGAAAGAAAGAAAATAGAAGTGAATAAGCAGAAATTACTGGCATCGAACGAGCGTTGCATACACGCAAGTATTCAGACAACTATCCGGTTTCTGCCGCTACAAAGCGACGTAAAGGCGTTACGCCCACTTGTAGCGCAAAAAAGGCCTTTTTCATGAATTTTTTAAAAGAAAACTACAAAACCTTTTTAATCGATCAATATACCATCTTAAAGAACACATCTTGAAGAACTTTCAGTAATTTTTTTATTGAAAAATATTACATTGTTTAGTGGCAAATGGCCGTCAATGAAATAATGTTTTTATATACACGGTTTGCGGTGACCAACATTGCGGCGAAGTGGATCATCTGAAAAAGAAATGCGGATGGATTTAGTCAAATATAAGTATAAACTAGTCTTTAATCGAAGGATTTTAAAAAATATTCATTTTTCACAAAATGGCGGACAGTCAAAGTTAACGGTTCGATTTTAACGAAAAAAACGGCCGTTTTTTGGCTATAAAACGGCCATTTTTTTTCGAAAAAAAATCGAACGATTAAAGACTACATTTTTATGTATTAAATAGACCTGCAAAATTTCAAGAAGATCGGTTTATTAGTGTTCGAGTAATCTTGGTCAACGACTTCAGAAATGCCATTTTGAGAAAAACGCGTTTAAAGTTTCTCTTTCAACACGGATTCTTTTCTTTCAACGCCGATTCTTCTCTTTCAACGCTTATATCTCAGTCAATTTTGTTCGGATCGACTTGAAATTTTCAGGACATATTCTCAGATACTTGTACTTCAAAAAAATGCAATAAAAAAAATCGATTTTTTCAAAATCGCAAGTAGGGGTAACCCCTTAATGAAACTCAGCTTGAGCGTTTTGAAGACAAGAACATGAAAAAAAAAATCGATAATCTCCTAACCCGCTCGATCACCCTCTCGCTACAGTCAATTTTGTTGTTACCATTAATTTCAATCGTACTACGAAGTTGTCAGTATAGCATTTTTTGTTTTGCGGTTGTCCGTAACTTCGCGATTGCGGCCGTGAGGTCGGGCTCCAATTTTGTAATAAAATTCGAGGCAATGCAAACGCTCGATCGTTCCATGCTCGAGCAACGTGCGTTTATAAAGTCGCGGTGAGACCGCGCGAATGTAGAAGTATAGACACGGTGGTAGAAAGGCGCCTCGAGAGGCCTTGATATTTCGTATAATCAGCCTTAAGAGAATATTATCTCCCGGCGGGATTGGCAAAGCGGCAAAACTCTCGTGCGGTAAGCTTGGTTTCAGTTCTCCTAACACAACGGCAATCCGGTTGTTAATACATATGTATAATATGTCATATCCACTATAGATATATAATATACGCTACAAATATACAATATACATAGATATATGATATACATGAAACTATATGCATATGCTATTACATACAATATTAACCGTAGATTATACGTGCGTATATATATTTGTGCGTTGTTGTATATAACAGGGACTCAAATACCGTGCGTATTACATATTAATGTTAAATATGTACTATAGGTAAAATGTGGTACGTGAGCAGGTAAAAAGAGCACGGGGAGAGGGCGGAAAGAGGAGGCGGACTAGCTTTTGTGATAGAAATGACGATACTGTAAATGATTTACACATTTTTTTCATCGCTTCCTCGTGTTGAAACTTTTTGAGGATATGCGAGAGAAGGCATACAGCTGGAGCTTTCCGCCCATTCACAATTCAATTGAGGAGATAATCATTCGCGCTACAAAGATTGACTTATTTACAGATTCAAGCGATGCCACTTCGAACTGGCTTATTTGAAACCTTACTGATGTCTTCAAGTGTAATTTTTTTGGCTCGCAGAAGACCACTACCACGAAATTCGAGCATGTCCACTGAATAAATTAATATAAACAAAGCAGATCAATTGGGGATAGTTTTTTTTTATTAAAAAATAATATTGCGGTTTTATTAGAAATGATTTAATATTCCGTGTTTTGATATGCATGCGGGGGCAAAGGAGCAACATTTTCTAGACACGTGGGACATGCTGTTGCGGTAATGTAATTTACTTGAATGTTTTTAGTAACGGTATTATGATTTAATTGTCCATTAAAAAAAACATTCGCACGTATACCACGGATTTTCCGAAGTTTACCATTGCATTTTTTATCCAAGCATAATGAACGTGTACATGAAACAGCGTTTTTACGTACTCGCGAATGAATTTATTATGTATTGCGTTTTCTAGTATATTCTGCGCCGAAAATCCATGACGATGTGTCGTTAAAAAGACTATGCCTGGAAGAATATAAATACATAACAGCAATATTATATTTGTTTATGTACGGCTGGGAGAAAATAATTTAGCCTGCAGAAGAACACGTGTTAAATCGTACAGCTATATAGTTTTAATTTTCACCTCTCAGAAATACACCTGCACACACACACACCCACACACACATGTACATGCAAATCTTGTATATCATAAACTCATCATCAGCATAGCGGCTGAACAAAGAGAACGAAATAAACACGATAATAATAATCCGTCAGTCTATGCATATACATAAAAAAATATATATGTGTGTATATATATATATATATATATATATATATATAAAATACATATATTTATTGTATTGACATTATTACCCTGCGATGCAGGGGACATAATACTTCCAATGTCTTGTTATACGCGTATATTTCCTCGACACCTAAGTCCAGACTTTCCTGGCTCTTTAACATCACAATCCGCTTCATAATTCGCTTCCTCTCAGTTAATAAATTATACACAGAGAAACATTTTATTCGATTTTCTTCAATTGCTACTACGTTTCATGGTGACGTAGTACCACTTCGATATTGTACTACTTTTCACGATAGCACAGATGTTCATAGAAATAAAGTTTTAGAGAAAAAATACTTAATTTATCAAAAGCTGCTATTTTACATCTTCCGCTGCCCAAATTTGATTACTCGGATGTACGAAAATGTTCAATCAAATTGTACATATTTGACTAAAATATATGTCATTTTCGAAATCGCTTTATGCCTCCTTCCTAATTGATAGTACCAATTCATTGGTCATAAGTGGCTGAGTAGAATCATCGGAAAGTCGAAAGCGTAGAGTGGATGTAATCAATAAAACTTGACAAGATTTTAATGATAAGTCTATTTTATCAATGACAATATTCAATCATATGATAAATGCATTGTACATAATTCTTCTGAAGAAAATAAGTTTTTATTTCGGTGGATAGGTATTAGGTATTACAAATGAATGTCACCCGTGATATACTTTGGATTGGGACCATTAATAAACGTCCTTTTTTTTTTCTTTTTGACCTTCAGAAGAGAGTGTGGTTTTATCAAGGCTCCACCATTATTATTATTATTATTATTATGATTATTATTGTGAAAATCTACCAACGATATTAACGCAATAAAGATATCATTGCCAGATTCAAAACAGATATAAATAAGAGAGCGCAATTTCTTCAATAACTTGATTCCGAGGTACACGAGAAAACAAAGAACTTTCGTTCCGAAACTTTTGTGTTGCGCAAAATGTGTTTGACTTCATTGCTCCGAGTATAGTTCCGGAGAAGGACGGGAAGGCCATATGGGAACTTTACTTTGTTTAATCGAAATTTATCTCACAGTATCGTAGCAACTCTCCAATACACACTCCAATACATTCCAGCACACACGATGGAAATTTTACTACGTTCCATGATTATTTCCACCTAGGTATATCTATATTTCCTCGAAGGTATCTATATAGGAATCTACAGGACTAGTCGTAGAAATTTAAGAATTCGCGTTGCAGAGTTGTAGCACGTAATTGCGGAATTTATTTATGCTGACTGTAAACTAACCAAAGGGCCAACTTCAAGCTGAGCCTTGAAGACGGCATATATTTGATTGTGTCTTTCAATGAAAATTTCGGCGGAAAACTATTTTTCTTAATAGCAAAATTCACGATTAGATCATTTTCGATATACTACGATTACAAAATTACTATGTGCTGTTGAAAAAATTCGCCGGACGATATATTTTTTTTACATTTGTTTCACATTAATCCTCTAGGTAGATAATGACGACATGGTTCCACATTGCCATGAGACCATAGTCATTTCTCGCATGAAATAATTTCGCGTGCACTTCAAGAATATTTTCTCCTCTTATTGTAAGCGCAGTTGTTGGGAGGATCCGAACGCTTTTTTGCAAACTTTCAAAGTTTTCAATGGGGACATATAAATATGCAAGCAAAAACCTCAGTGCATTTTATTTTTGGAGCCTTGTCGATCGAAATTGACAAAATATCAGAGCCGATATAGCTGAAATTTTTTAATATTTTTTACTCAAATTGAACAACCTGCATATTTTATGTTTAATAGGAATGTTACGTGCCAATATTTAAGTTTGGTGCATAATAAGTGATGTTGCCTAAACCAGGAGAAAACATTTTTTAAGGCGTTACCCCCACTCGTAGCGCAAAAAAAGGCCTTTTTCATGATTTTTTTCAAAGAAAACTACAAATCTTTTTTAATCGATCAATATACCATCTTAACGAACACATCTTGAAGAACTTACAGTAATTTTTTTATTAAAAAATATTACATTATTTAGTGGCAAATGGCCGTCAATGAAATAATGTTTTTATATACACGGTTTGCGGTGACCAACATTGCGGCGAAGTAGATCATGTGAAAAAAAAAATGCGGATGGATTTAGTCAAATATAAGTATAAGCTAGTCTTTAATCGAACGATTTTAAAAAATATTCATTTTTCACAATATGGCGGACAGTCAAAGTTAATGGTTCGATTTTAACGAAAAAAAACGGCCGTTTTTTGGCTATAAAACGGCCATTTTTTTCGAAAAAAAAATCGAACCATTAAAGACTACAGTTTTATGTATTAAATAAGCCTGCAAAATTTCAAGAAGATCGGTTCATTAGTGTTCGAGTAATCTTGGTCACCGACTTCAGAAATGCCATTTTGAGAAAAACGCGTTTAAAGTTTCTCTTTCAACGCTCTTTCAACGCGGATTCTTCTTTTTCAACGCTCATATCTCATTCAATTTTGTTCGGATCGACTTGAAATTTTCAGGACATGTTCTCAGATACGTATACTTCAAAAAATGCAATAAAAAAATCGATTTTTTCAAAATCGCAGGTGGGCGTAACCCCTTAATAACACGTTTCAGTTACTCAAGCCGTTACATCTATTCGGCTCACTGAAAAGTGAAACTTTTTGGATTATTTTCAACCCTAGGAGTACACTCATATTTTTCGCTACTTAGTTATACACACTGGGTCTGGTGCACCCAACCAGCTTTTGAATGATGTTCCCTTGGAATGATGTCTATTCCGATGATTTAAAAAAAATGAAAGACCAGACTGTTAGGAAAGCACCTGTGAAGAGAAAATCTGTTTTCGGTTCATATTTTGTCTGCGAAAGGTGTTTAAGCACATTAAAATGTTTCGCGAGAGAGTAAAAATGCGAGCTTTGCACCTTTTGGTCGGTTCTGTGACACCCAAGAGTGTACTGCGAGGGTTAAAAATACTAAAAAAGCAAACAAAATGAGCTTCGGCGGGTTGATGTAACATGTTTTGCCCTATATAAGAAAAACAAATTTATGAAAAAAAAAAAAACAAAATGGCGGTTCTGTGGAAAGCTACACTAAGAGCGTTTTTAGCCGCTCTGCGGGAGGACGCAGAACTTTCATGGAACAGCGCTTAGAAAAAAACAATCGTCATTTAGGTAAATGAGTTTTGCTAAAGAAGTAGACACGATTATTAAAAAATATGTTCTTCCCGCAAAATGGCATTAACTTGAATAAAAAAAAAATCCGCTACCGAATTGGTCTGAATCTATCATAAAAACGAGAATTGTTAATAAATCGTCAAAACCTGTGTACTTCTTTGAAGAATCTATCTAAGAATCTAAAACTATCTAAGAAGTTAACATTTTATTCCAATCGGATAGAAACTTCTCGACATGAGCATCCTCCCGATTTCAAAAACGTGGTTTCGCGAAAAGCCCGTTTAAAGTTTCAAAATGGATCTAAGAGCTATCGTCCACACAACGAAATTAAAGTTCTCATTTGAATTCTGCGTGTACCCACTTCAGTTAGGTCATTGTGTATTTTTTGCACAACGACTAGACTAAACGAATTCAATTTGCTACTTTCACCGTCTAGGCTGGTTCGTGCGTTTTGAAGGTGCTTCGGAAAATGAGATCTGAAAATTGAAAAAAAATCGCCCATAATTTATTTTCTAGATCATTATTGTAATGTATATACATCATTAAAACGAATTAAAAAAACGGTCAGAATTTTTCTACTCACATGTAACGCCTTAAGAATTTTCATGAAATAACCTGCGTTCACAGAATGGAAAAGTAAATGCAACAGCTGACACCTCATTGAGCTACTTAAGTTCCACTACTTGTACCTATGTGTTAAAATGCAGAATGAAGAAGGGTACAATGCATAGGTAATTATTACAACTAGAAATAATAATAATATTGCACATCAATTGAAATACCTACAATTATCACAAATCGAAATCGTTTTTTAAATTCAAAATAATAGCGCAGATGAAATTTCTCTTTACCTTCGCATCCAAAGTAGACTTTTCCTGTCATTTTGCTTTGTTTTCCTAAAAGAAAAAAATGGAATTTCGCGATCGCCTAGCCATAAGCGGACATCTAAATAGATGGCTAAAAGATAAATCTCTTTAGATCGTATTAAAAACCACACACGGTAAATACATTTTTTTAAAATCATATTTTTTTTATGGCGCGACAACGCATGGTAAGGACTGGCGTGCCAAGGCTTATCGGTTCAGCGAGCCCGCGAGTGTGATTAGAGTTACGTAATTCGAGGCGGTGAACGACAAGCAGAATTATTCGGTTCAATGATCAATTTGTCGAACGTGTATACTCGGTGAACGTTAATACGAGTATATATTCACGGTGTCTCATACACAGTGGTCCGAATAAGAATCGAAGGTGAAGCTTCGCAACCGCGAAAGCATCTGCCTCAGAAGATTCGAAGAAAGATGAGTTCCCAATAAACTTCAACAGAATTATACTCAAATAGGATCAAAGACTTTCCCGATTGAATGAACTTGGCCCTGCATAAAAAAGATTTAAAAAAAAGTTGAATTTAAATTAAATTAATGTGGTGAATTATTATCATATTTCCTCCGCATCCACTCAATTTTGATTCATTCCAACGAAAATATTTCATTTGCATCTGAATGATCTAAATAGAACATCATTCATGTTTCGTCTGGACTTGTCTATCAAACTAAACAAATGCTTTATTCGATCCAAATGAACAGGATAAATATAACGTTTATTTCGATCCAGCTATTAGTCCCAATTTGGCCTAACATGGCTTTGTAATTTCGACCTCGAACTCGTATTTAGCGACCGAATTTACTCCTAAGAATGAAGTTTGACGAAAGCTGACCGATATTATGGCAACTAATATTTTAACCCTTTGCGGCATAGTGTGACACTGGTATTACACCTAATTCAATTCAGATTTTGACGATTTAAAAGTGTTTTTTAATTAAATATGGCGGTTGTAAATGCGTTTCAAGGTTCCTAGGACTTCAAAAACTACTAAAACATACCTATTAAATTTTTATTTTTCACGTAGCGGGTGTCATCAATAACGGAAGTCCAAAAAAACGTGCACGTAAAGAAAAATGTATGCTTTGAAGGATTAATGAATTCTACCGAATTTCTTTTGAACCAATAAATACGAACGACCTTTTCGAAAAAAAGGTTTAGTCATCGACAGAATATAATTTCATCAAAATCAAATAAAACTTCTTACGTGATTCCCATAATTACGTAATTAATAAACCTACTTATTAATAAACTTACATAATTAATAAATAGGAAGCTTAATGCCTTTCAGCCTAAATAAGCACAAAATTCTTGTTACTACAACGCTCGGATTTATTACCATCCAAACGATCGTTTATCTCACCAAAGTTTGCCAATGTACATACTCGTTGATGGCTCAATTATAAGGAAAAATACGCTTAAAAAATTATAAAAGTTTAACAGAAACTGGCTGTAAATTACAGGAGGGAGCAATAACAGTCCATCAATCGCGTGGATATTTTATCAATTAGTTATCGAAGGTAGGACGATCCTCCCTCTATATTTTCTTCCCATTCTACCTGTCACATCATGGTTTCAAAGTTTTACCTCAACATAGACACAGAAGAAATGTATATTTATGTTCTTATAGAGGTTACGCTGCTTGCGTCAAATACTTTATCGATCTTTACTATGTTCAAATATAAATGAATGCTGCCACAATTAGATACGGAAAAGCATATAACACTGACCACCGAAGATGAATGTAAAAAACCAATATAAACAAATAAGGACACGGAGCGTGCAAAAGGGTATTAATGTATAAAGAAAGAGTGCAAAAACCTGCATCGGGTATCTGCAAGTAAAGCAATAAATATAAGATTGACATTCGAATAAAGAAATAGGAATGCAAGATATTGAGTACTCGAAACAGAAAATACACGAGAAATCGTGTATTTTCGAAAAAGTGAGTAACTTGGTTCGCATACTAAGAGAGGACGACAGCGATATCTGTATATGTGGTTTTGAACTTTGCTTCCTATGGATGTAAACTATACTTACAAATCAGTCTAACTTCGAGGTGGTTATATCGACAACTAAAGTAACATACAAAACTCAGATTGTTGTCTTTCATATCGAGCCTATACCGAAGTATACTTGAATATCAGTTATTTATATAAAACTTATATATAAGTACACGTAGTATACTTATAAGTATTATATACTTATATTAACCAAGTATACTTATAATACTTATATATAAGTATACCGCACTCGTATATATAATGCATACTCGTTATATCCGTTGCAGTCTCGTTATCTTGCCCCCGTGTACATTTTTATATGCGTATACAAACGCACGCGTCCCGCTGTAATGACGCGTGTAATGGTATTAACGGGTGTTCCGACATTACGATCCGGCTCTCACACGGAAATTGTGACAACGTTGGCGTCATTGGGATTGTTTGACGTGATAGATACGCAGCCCATAATTATTGCCTTAACCTTCCATTTAATGAGTTTACATTGTCGTTTTCTACCGAGAAACTTGGCCGAGTCAACAGTGATCCTCGTAATTGCAACTTCGTCGCCATCCTTGATTGGCATGTATGCATCTTCCCCTAGACGCCTCAGCTATTTTGCCTCTTTGAAGAATGTATTTTTTTTTGTCAGTGAAAAATGATGCAATTTTCATTTCAATTAACTCAAAAAGCTCCAAAACAGTGCAAAAAAGATTATGAACAAAAAGAGGACACATCAGAAGTTTTCGGTAACCAATTGTGAAACATAAACTAGAGTTTTCAGCCAATTATTAAAGTGTATATTGGAATTGGAAAAAATTAGAAGGCTAGTTTTTTGACAGGTGATTTTGTAGATGCCGCGGGTGCTAAATCCAAGTTTGCCTAAAAATCGGGGTGTAGGGTTTGTTTTTAGGGAATGAAAGGGGATGGGGTGGATTAATGCCAAACTACAACCTCCACGAGGTCGGCGCCGGGAGACAAAATGTTCAGAAAAATCCGGGTTTTATTTTTGTCCACAGCGCCGAAATCGTGGATGGTCATTTTGGGGGTGAAAAAGTGGGGTGAAATTTTGAAAAATGAGTTTTCATTCGATAACTCTTTGGGAAAAATTCATACAATGTTTGTTCAAATGGGAACGTTGTAGCCCTTGAAAAGACGCGTCGATCGAATATTTGATCATCGCTCTCCAAGAATATCTTCACCCTCAAAAGAATTGTTGAAGCATAAACAAAAAAATTGTTGATTGAATAACTCAAACACAATTTATTTTTCGGGCTAGTTTAAATGTACGAAAAGTAAAGAATAATTTTCTCTATATTTTCGTTCCTGTGGAGCACCCTTGAATTTTTCTTTTTCGAACCCCTCTCAGGGATTGCAAATTCAAAATGAAATTCTGAGAAAACTATTGACCGAAAGTAAAGAGATACGAGTTTGGCGCTGTGGACAAAAATGTAGCTGAGGGTTCAAGCTACAAGCTCTTCCACGGCGGCGAATTCGTGCGGTCAATAGTTTTCCCAGAATTTCATTTTGAATTTTCAACCCCCGAGAGGGGTTGGAAAATCAAAATTCACGGGTGGTCCAGAGAAACGAAAATATAGAAAAAATTATCCTCTACATTTCGTAAATTTGAACCATACCCGAAATATCGATTGTTTTTTAGTTATTCAATAAACAATTTTTTTTTGGTACTTTAACAATTTTTTCGGGGCGAACATATTATCGGAGAGTGACGATCAAATACTCAATCGACGCGTCTTTTCAAGGGCTACAACTTTTCCATTTGAACAAAAAGTGTGTGATTTTTTTCTAAAGAGTTATTGAATTACAACTGATTTTTCAAAATTTCACCCCACTTTTTCACCCTCAAAATGAACTTCCACGATTTCGGCGCTGTGGACAAAACTAAAGCCCGGATTTTTCTGAACATTCTATCTCACGGCGCCGACCTCGTAGGGGTTGTAGTTTGGCATTAATACACCTCCATCTCCTTTCATCCCCTAAAAAACCCAACACCCCGATTTTTAGGCAAACTTGGATTTAGCATCCGCGGCACCTACAGAATCACCTGTCAAAAAACTAGACTTCTTCTGATTTTCTCCGATTCCGTGGTTTTTCAGCGACAGCACGACTGTACTAAATACAGAGGTCGTCATTTCATTTCAGAGTTGAAAACTAGATTAAATTAATCTCCTCCAACTGCAGTTTGTCCCCTGGAATTAGAAAATCGTCTTCGCTATTGGCAATCCATGATTTCAGCATTCCATCATATCGGCATTCCTTAGACACCAAGGGCACTTTTTAATCAGAGGCAATCATTTTTATGTATTCCCAATCAACGTGTTTTCATTCGGATGGGTCGTTACAGTTCGGAGCAAATATGATTATTTAATATATTTTCGATTAGGCACGGGTCTTTTCGATTAATTTGAAAGTTCGAAACTTTGTGCTAAAGTGGCAAGGATAAGTAAATGTGTAAGTAAGTAAATGTATATGCAGTTTTCAGGCAGCTCAATACATCACCTGTGTTAATCACACGAGCGTGAAATGAGAATTCTCATCTGAGCTTTTATTTCTTCAATTTATACGAAATGATATAAAATTCACAAAACTTTGTTCAATAACCAGACTATACATAATAAAAGGCTTCTTCATTATTGAGAGCAAGTTGGCAGAGGCAAACGGGGGACGAATTATTTTCAAACAATTTTACGTTAACGAATACTGTGGTGGGGTTTAGGGTTCATTTTTTGCTTTAAGGACAAATTATTATTTGGTTCGCGTCTCGACAGCGCGTGAGTAGAATATGAATTTATCATCTGCTATGTCGTGTTTACCCGTCGGGTTGGTATACGCCAGCGTCGATAACTAGTTTGTACCCTCTTAATGATAACAATTAATCAATTGTTAAGTAAAAGAGAAGTGAGACTGGAATAACATTTTTTAAATCTCTCTCTCTCTTGCTCTCTTTATGTCTCTTTCGCCCGTCTTCTTGAATATCAGCGCAACGAGAGACAGGGAAAAAACAGTACCGCGTTCGGGGACCAACACCACTGTAATAACAGAGCGAGAGAGCCTCTTGCGAAATCGAACAGAGTTAAATTACACATAGGGGCGTTACGGCGTCCGTTCACGCAGTTCTCTTTCTTTTCCTCCTTTCACCCCCCCCCCCCCCCCCCCCGCTACTCTCCGTGGTCACGGACACTCGAACCAATAATTGTATTGAAGCGTCATTGCACAAGAAAGCTGAGCGGCCGAGAGGCTCAGAGGTAAGAAGAATGTGAAGATAAAATTGAGATTTGTAAGAGGGCAAAATTTCTATGGTCAACATTTTTTGCACAGTTAGCCTCGGTATATGAATTTCATAGAATCAACGTGCTCTATGAACGCTCGAAGCGAAACAAATAAATGTACGTTTCGAGTTTCGAAGTTTAGGTAAGACAAGGCGTGTTAAGGGGTTACCCCCACTTGCGATTTTGGAAAAGTCGATTTTTTATAATTTCATTTTTTTGAAGTATAAGTATCTGAGAATATGTCCTGAATATTTCAAGTCGATCCGAGCAAAATTGACTGAGATATGAGCGTTGAAAGAGAAGAATCCGCGTTGAAAGTGCGTTGAAAGAGAAACTTTAAACGCGTTTTTCTCAAAATGGCATTTTTGAAGTCGGTGACCAACATTACTCGAACACTAATGAACCGATCTTCTTGAAATTTTGCAGGCTTAATTAATACATAAAAATGTAGTCTTTAATCGTTCGATTTTTTTTTTCGACAAAAATGGCCGTTTTATAGCCAAATAACGGCCGTTTTTTTTCGTTAAAATTGAACCATTAACGTTGACTGTCCGCCATTTTGTGAAAAATGAATATTTTTAAAATTCCTTCGATTAAAGACTAGTTTATACTTATAGTTGACTAAATCCATCCGCATTTTTTTTTCAGATGATCCACTTCGCCGCAATGTTGGTCACCGCAAACCGTGTATATAAAAACATTATTTCATTGACGGCCATTTGCCACTAAACAATGTAATATTTGTCAATAAAAAAATTACTGAAAGTTCTTCAAGATGTGTTCTTTAAGATGGTATATTGATCGATTAAAAAAGTTTTGTAGTTTTCTTTAAAAAAATTCATGAAAAAGGCCTTTTTTTGCGCTACAAGTGGGGGTAACGCCTTAAGGAGTTACATCTATCTATATGGTTCACTGAAAAATAGGACTTTGCTAAGTGTTTTTAAAAATACTAAAAAATCAATCGAAATGAGGTTCGGAGGGTTCAATCAAATTGATTCAAAAACATACAAAATTACTGCTCAGTAGCTACGCTAAGAGCGTTTTTTAGGCTCTCGGCCTTCAATTCCTTTAGGAATCGGCCTTCATTTATGTATAAAAACGAAAATTGTTGATGAATCGTAAAAATCATTTGTACTTATAAGAATCTATCTAAGAAGCTACACTTACAATTTTAAGTCGATCGAAAGAAAACTGCCCAAATTATGCGTCCGACCAATTTCAAAAACGTGGTGGCGAGAAAAACACGTTTAAAATTTCAAGACTGGTTCCGGAGTTATCGTCTAGACCATGGAATTGAAGCTCTCATTTGAATTCTGCGTGCACTCATGGAGGTATTTTGGTAGTAGGTCTTCAGTAGTTAGGTCGTTGTATATGTTTTGTACAACAACTGCACCAAATCACTCTAAATTGCTACTTTTACCGTTTTAGGCTGTGTCGTGCGTTTCAGATCGCTCGGAAAATGACCGCTAAAAACTTTTTCAACAAATTACCGCATTTAATGCCTTTTGTATATCATTCTTGCGATGTTTATATATAATTAAAGCTTGATCAAGAGAACAAAAAGCATCTTTACTATACATATTTTAATCTTTTCTATTGATGTTTCAGGAACTAACGAAAAAAAATCAAAATTGAAAAGGTTATGAACGGCTAAAGAAGGCCGCCAAAGAAAAGTGCTAAGGGGCCCTTAAAAGGGCGTGGGTCCACCTTGGAGCCACGAAAAAAGCTATTTTCGCGATTTTTTTTTTGAGGATTTTATAAAATATATGAATATAAAAGTTGTTGGGCTTGATAAATAAAGTCTAAATAAAGTATTTATTCGTGTTATATATATATTTATATGTACGTGCGTGCGTGTGCGTGCGTGTGTGTGCGCGTGCGGTGTGTGTGTGTGTGTGTGCGTGCGTGCGTGCGTGCGCGTGTGCGTGTGCGTGTGCGTGTGCGTGTGCGTGTGCGTGTGTGTGTGTGAGTGTGTGTGTGTGTGTGTGTGTGTGCGTGTGCGTGTGCGTGTGTGTGTGTGAGTGAGTGTGTGTGAGTGTGTGTGTGTGTGTGTGTGTGCGTGTGCGTGTGCGTGTGCGTGTGTGAGTGAGTGAGTGTGTGTGTGTGTGTGTGTGTGTGTGTGTGTGTGTGTGTGTGTGTGTGTGTGTGTGTGTGTGTGTGTGTGTGTGTGTGTGTGTGTGTGTGTGTGTGTGTGTGTGTGTGTGTGTGCGTGTGCGTGTGCGTGTGTGTGTGTGAGTGAGTGTGTGTGAGTGTGTGTGTGTGTGTGTGTGTGCGTGTGCGTGTGCGTGTGCGTGTGTGAGTGAGTGAGTGTGTGTGTGTGTGTGTGTGTGTGTGTGTGTGTGTGTGTGTGTGTGTGTGTGTGTGTGTGTGTGTGTGTGTGTGTGTGTGTGTGTGTGTGTGTGTGTGTGTGTGTGTGTGTGTGTGTGTGTGTGTGTGTGTGTGTGTGTGTGTGTGTGTGTGTGTGTGTGTGTGTGTGTGTGTGTGTGTGTGTGTGTGTGTGTGTGTGTGTGTGTGTGTGTGTGTGTGTGTGTGTGTGTGTGTGTGTGGATATAACTTGGGTTATTGCAGAGCACTCGTCGCAGGAAAGACGTAAAATAGAATTCAATCCCATTCCAGTTTCCTTCACTGTTTTCCTAAAAAAAATTCTTTGTTACAGCGAATACAATTTAAACTGTCGGCAAGATGTTGTAAATTAACGATCTGACGTCCTTCGACAGCGAATTTTTGTTGGTGATCGTTGAGGTTATGGTTATGGTTATCTCGCGTTTAGCCGCATTTCCTTGAAACATGGCTGCCACAGCTTTCAGTTTTTTTAGCAGGCGCCTTTTTTCTTGTAGATTCTCCTTTATATAGCATTTGGGTTGACATTTTCACCCTTTTTTAAATTCATATATAATATTTCGCGAAAGACGGATGGTAGGAAGCTCAACGCTATGACTGCAGGAAAATCGCGCTGTTGCCACGATTACAGCGCTGCTCTCTATACGAGTCTGAGACCTATCTATGCATGAGGTGCGAATGTGTGGGTCATATAGAGGGTACAAGCTCTGTGAAAAATATACAACCGACAGCATCGTATAGGCATTGGATGTTACTATACGCTTCGACCGAAACATTTGGCTCATACGTGTACCTACAGAACTACCTTCAAGGTATTATGGCATGTTTCACTTACGTTACATTAATTGACCATTCCTGCCTCGTAAAGCGGGCCTTCCTCGACTTCGAAATGGTGACTTTCTGAAGATCGTTCTTCCCTGGGAGCAGTTCTCGCTTCCTCAGAAGCTTCTTAAGTTAGTAGCTCTGACCGGTCGATCCTATGGTAGTCTCGTTCGTTGGCGTACATATTTTTAATCATACGTATTGGTTGGATCATCCCAAGTTGATTAGACTGATATGCAGACAAAATCCCGGTACATTGTTGACTGTATAATGAGATTGTGGTTCGTAGTTGATTAAATTGTAGATTTAATTGAGTAGACAATTAAATTGAGAGATAATCACCAAATCTTTTTCTCTGAATTTCCTTCCAATTGACGTAGTGAAGTTGCAATTGATGCAATGCAGGAAAAACGTAAACGTTAAGGTGAAACATCACTTTTCGGGATTCTCTTGACCCTTTAGAAAGAGAATTAAAGCTGTTCGCATAGACACAAAAAAGACAATTCAATCGGAATTATTCCGCATAATTCAATACTAAACTTCAAATCAGTTCAATTCGCCTTTTAAATAAATTGTCTAGCGCAAAATGCGGATATAGAACAGTCTGATATCAAGGCCGTATTCTCGCGTGAACACGCATTTTCAAAGTGATTTTTTGGGAATAAAATTTAAAGAAACGGTGAAATCTACAGTGTTGATATATCACAATTATATTTATACATGTTTGAAGTAACATCTAACATTTTTTCGAAGCATTTTATTCGCAATTGTACATCATATTTCATATTACGCAGGTCATGGCGCGAATTTTTTTTTCGTCGGGCGTAAAAAAATTGGAAAACTTGGCGTTCCGTAATTTGTGTACGCCCGCTTTCAAGAATGTATTCAGTAAGGTAATTTGCTATTTAAAGTGCGGGGAGCATTCCTGCCGAAACGGCTCATGATACTGCTGTGAGTAACATGAACAACACTAACAATTTCCGGCAGCGCTCTAAGTTTTCTTAAAAAATAAATCCTCTCATTTAGGTCAACCCCCAAAAAAGATCCAATGATTCTTGCGGGCCCTTCGAATTCATTAAACTCTAATGGGAATTCAGCCAATATGACAAACCTACCCTTTCCGACCGGAAATGTTGTTCTGGCAGCCGGATTTCTGATCAGGCAGGTTTTAAGATACGGTCCGGAATACCGTAGAAGCACCTGACTGATCTGTGTTGAATATCCACTGGATCAATGAATCCGGAGAACGGGTGTGATAAAGACAAACTGATCAGTCCTCGATCAGGCAATTATGCGAGGGCCTTGTTAGGGCGCCGAAGTTCGTGCCTGATCGGCGCCGTATGTCTACCGGATCAGTAGTTCCCAGATACCGATGTGAGAAGGCAGTATTAATCAGGCCCACATCAGGCGACCCGTAACGCGTCCCTCACATGGCTCCGTTAAGGTTACCTGTGCAAGGCCTGATCGATTTTCCTACTCCGGATCAGGCGCAGATTCGCCATGCACTTCGAAGTGTATGTGTCATCTGCGCCGGATGTCTACCGGATAACCTTATTCGGGGCCATCAAAGTAAACAACAGAGTTGCTGCGTGCATAATTTTGGCGAGATTCTAATAAAAGTAATATGGCGTCCATGCGAAGGCCGTCATCATCAAATCGAGATACAAAGAACGATTGAAAATAAATTTGAAGTTTGTATCGTGGGAATGTAACGCCTTCTTTCTTCACTTTTCATTCGTTTATTTGTATCATCATCAAAAGGTAATCAATCAAATCAATTAAGCAAAATTTTATTGGCACAATTAACTTTTTTTTACAAAAACATCAGAAGCATTTTTTGAAAATTCCGGTCGTAACACTCTAATGAGAATATGTAAAAACGTTTAACTTATTTTCACAGCCTTAATAGGCGAAAAAAACCCGGTAAAGCAATAATTATTGTTGCATTGCAACGATGGAAACTTCAACGTCATGGATAAAATTATTGACATTCTTTAGAATAGCATTAGAATGATAACAAAATGCAAAGAAAAAAAAGAACGTTTAACACAAGTGTTGGAATGGCTAAATAGGTAGCGCGCTCAACTCTAGAATTAAAAGACCGAGGTTCAATCCCGAGGGTAGGTAAAAAACTTTAACGAGGCAGGATACGTTTTATTCCAATTATCATATAGGCAGGATAACAAATAAAGCATATGGAAACAAAAAATACTACCAGAATTTTTTTATTCGTAATTTTTTTTCTTTCGTTTCTGGCGTAGATACCTCAACCGGATCAGGGCCTGAAAAGGTGTACTGATCAGTTACGTCACTGATATCTGCACGATGGCCGGATGCAAAAAAGCGTTTCACGCCCGGTAAAGCCCTGATCGGGCGGCCTGTATTGTGCCGTGGTACGGAATACCATATGCCGGATGCAGACCTTGTCTGCCCTGTAGCAACATTTCAAGTCGGCTTACTGTGATGAGCCGTGAACGTAGGATGGCCTACCAAAGCAAGTTTAGTTCGTTCATTCCGTAGATTCGATGAAAAACCTTCATATCGACTCTCATCAATGCTCATCAATATCTCCATGTGAAGGAAAACTGAGTGATTATTCGAAACGCGGCGTTCCCAGTCGAAAAAATTGTGCGTTTCATGAACGAATAAGCTTTCGAGATAATCAATGTCGTTCAGTCGCGAGGACTGGGTAGAACGCTGCGTATATATGCGCGTTTTGTACTAATGTGTCGTTTCGCGTGCCTCACGTAGCTGGTGAACTGATCGGGTTACGAAAGAGCAATGCGCTGCTTGCCCGGTTGCGTATTGCCGTTTGCGATCCGCAAACTCTCACCCACGGGTTGAGTGTGCTCAAAATGTGTCGCAGATAAGGAGGGTACGTGTAAGCAAATGCATGAGCCCGCCGTCATGATAGTTGGGCTCTATGTACTCTCGGTATACACAATCGAAGTAGGTAGGGGAGCTAGGGGCAAGATGAAGGTGTGTGGTACGCTAAATCACAAGCGTAGCTACTGAACAGTGTATGCGAGCAGAGTGCTCCCGTTGGCGTTTGAAGGGGTGGCGGGGAGGTAAATCGTTGTGAAAGTATGAATTGTGACGGAAGCACGCGTCTCGAGTTAAAAAATAAGATCGATTTTTCGACAGAATGATATAACTCTTGGTAAAGTTTACCATCGTTTCAGTTCACTTGAGTTGCTGATATTGATGAGAGACAGGTAAGTAAACACAATGAAAGTACTAATTATTAATATAGTGGGCTGTGGGCGCATGAATTGTATGCTGGTATTGAGAATGAAACGATTTTTACATACGAGGATGCCAATAATTTTGTCCTATCATGCTCCCAAGGCTGTTCCATCTTGCCCCGCATATTGGGTGAGATGGGAAAAATAAAGGTTTAATTGGAAACATATATTTTATGTTAACACTCAGAAAAAATGATTTTTTGTTTTTAAAATAAAGAGATGAATAAATTTTGATCAGTTAAAAAAATTAATTAACGTCGACCGATTCATATGTATTGTTTTATTTACACATGACCGTAGCGTTCTCATTTTGCCCTTACTTCCCCTATACGAAATGTAGCTTTCATAGGACACAACGCACCTATCAGATCACTGAGTACTTTTATCGTTAAGTTATTTTTTACCTAATCAATAATCAAAGATTTGCAACACTTCGCAAGCTTCTAATAGAGTCTATCTAAATTTTTCTGTATCTTTTAAAATACGTGCTATGACAAAAAAGTCTAAGTACTATTCAATATTTCCTGCAACCACTAATACTTCAGCCTTCAGCGATGTCAATATCATTTACATTTTTTTTTTATTGTAGAACCGCCATATTGAATCTGTTGCATCTGTACGGGCTTCTTCCCATTACATATTCGCTTTATTCCAACATTTATTCCCCATCTTGCGGCCGCAGCCGGCTTCCCCCTCTGTGTTACCTTCACGATGACTTTTATGCCATGGGTATAGGGAAACTGCCGAAAACCTATATCAATACAGCCGATCCTAGGTTCTGCTCCCAAGTTCAGAACTACGTCGCGTTTGGTCGTGTACAACTGGAGCTACGTGACGCCCGTATTCATTTTTCTCCGAGACTACGAGGATGGGTTTCGAACCCACGATCTCTCGATCTTTTGATATAGCGGCGAACACGCTAACCACCTAGAACACCGGTTGTAAAAACCGTATATTTATATTTTGGACAAAAATAAGTATGTTTGCTGACGTCTGTTATGCACAGACATGTGAATAACTTGAAACTTTGATCGTGAGCGAAATAGTCACGATGACAATGTCCACAACATTAAGGCGTTACCCCCACTTGTAGCGCAAAAAAAGGCCTTTTTCATGAATTTTTTAAAAGAAAACTACAAAACTTTTTCAATCGATCAATATACCATCTTAAAGAACACATCTTGAAGAACTTTCAGTAATTTTTTTATTGAAAAATATTACATTGTTTAGTGGCAAATGGCCGTCAATGAAATAATGTTTTTATATAGACGGTTTGCGGTGACCAACATTGCGGCGAAGTGGATCATCTTAAAAAAAATGCGGATGGATTTAGTCAAATATAAGTATAAACTAGTCTTCAATCGAAGGATTTTTAAAAATATTCATTTTTCATAAAATGGCGGACAGTCAAAGTTAATGGTTCGATTTCAACGAAAAAAATCGAACGATTAAAGACTACATTTTTATGTATTAAATAAGCCTGCAAAATTTCAAGAAGATCGGTTCATTAGTGTTCGAGTAATCTTGGTCACCGACTTCAGAAATGCCATTTTGAGAAAAACGCGTTTAAAGTTTCTCTTTCAACGCTCTTTTAACGCGGATTCTTCTCTTTCAACGCTCATATCTCAGTCAATTTTGTTCGGATCGACTTGAAATTTTCAGGACATATTCTCAGATACTTATACTTCAAAAAATGCCAATAAAAAAAAATCGATTTTTTCAAAATCGCAAATAGGGGTCACCCCTTAAATGAGACGAAAATTCCTCACATCCCAATATCAATTCATGATGTTCTTCAAACGACCGTATATTTTTTCATTCCGACAATACATTTCTTGCACGTCTCCTCGCAGATATCTGAATATTTATCGCAGATATATTATGGTCTAAATGGCAGTTCTACTTCGTCGTAAACTTCATACTTTTTCCCGAGCAGTGGAGTTTCAAGAATGTCGCTATCATGAAATTCATAAAGTTACTATCTTGGTACGAAATACCTCGTGTACCCGCCTATTTCACTTTTTTTTATTCTCCAGTTAAGCGCGCGAATATAAAAAGCAGTTTGTGCATAGATACAAACTTGTTGGTCGACAGGGTGAGGCAATGGAGAGTAAGAGCGAGTAAGGATAGAGGGTTATAAGTTAGCCAAAGAGAGCGGGAGGAGGAAATGTTAACACGAGGTTCATACTAATGTTTCGACGTTTGGATTCCTCAAAGACATGTATGCATATGAGTCGAAGCGAGACTGTGTACATTTTTAGGAGCATATTTACGATGTACTGAAATTTATTCTTTTTCTTCCCGAGCATTTCCCTCTGCCAGTTGTTTTATTCGTGGGAATCTTTGGGGGGAAGAAGCTGACCATTATATACCGCCGTGAGTCCACGAATAATAGTTATTTTGAAGATTCAATGTTTTATCTTAAACCATGAATATTCCGGAAAAAAGTAAGAATCACCTTCCATTCTATGAAGAAAAAAAAACAAATTTCGAAAACGAACGTATGATAATCGTTTCCAGCGCTGTCAGCCACCCTCCTTTGCTCTCCGTTCCTAGTATATTTTCTTTCCCCCTCTTACATGGAGTTACTTGACAAGCAAAAATGCACTGCCAAAAAAAAATTTATTTTAAATAGGATCTATTTAAATCAAATAGGTTTTTTCCTTGGCTCACGGCCTACTACTATCTGATTTGTTTCAAAGATATTTTTTTATTTGTTTCAGCTATTCTTTTCAAATATTGAATATATTCAAATTGAATAAATAAAGATTCGAGTTAAATAAATCTTTATTTGCTTACAATGTACACTGTAAATCGAAGTCTACTATATGCATAACATTTTTTATAAATCCAAAATGAAATGATGCACTCAATTGAGAGTTTTACCACAACGATTTTGTATTGTAATTCGTCATTCCCGGGTCTTCTGAAGTGATTTTTTTCGAAGAAAATATTTCACCTATGAGGGATTCTCCGTCAATTCAGCCACTTTTTTTCGACCATCTCAGATCTGCCCCATAATTGGTTATATCAAAGTACTACTAAAAGGCATTCTATGTGAATTTTTTTCAGATTTTTCATTCAACATTTTAGAAAATTCCGTTTTTTCCAAATGAATATATCTCAGAAACTTGAAGTCACTGAAGAAAAATGTCTCCACATAAAAGTTGTAGTTTTGTGTTAGCTTTCGAGCGGAATATTTGAAATAATTTTTACGTTCCGGTAACACTGATATTTTACCAAAAAAGGGAGAAATTTTTTTTTACTCAAAAACGGCCATTTTTTCGCTGATAAAATTACAGAGTCTTCCAGTATGTCTGACGATATTGCAAAAAATCGCCAGAGTGGCACGGAGCAAGGTTCCGGTATAAAAAAATTAATTTGTGTGGTTTCATTTTTTACCCTAGAACCTCGATCCGTGCCACTCTGGCGATTTTTTTTCTATATCGTAAGACATACTTGAAGACTCTGTAATTTTTTCAGCAAAAAAAATGGCGTTTTTTAATTAAAAAAAATAGTTTCCCCCTTTTTTGGTAAAAAATCAGCGTTGCCGGAACGTAAAAATGATTTCAAATATTCTGCTCCAAAGCTAACACAAAACTACAACTTTTATGTGCAAACATTTTTTTTCAGTAACTTCAAGTTTCCTAGATATGTTAACGTGGAAAAAACGGGTTTTCTAAAATGTTGGATTAAAAAATCTGAAAGAATTCACATAGTGGTACTTCGATATAACCAATTATGGGGCACATCTGAGATGGTCGAAATAAAAGTGGCTGAAGTGACAGAGAATGCCTCATCAACATATCTCAGAAACTTGAAGTTACTGAAGAATGTCTCCACATAAAAGTTGTAGTTTTGTGTTAGCTTTCGAGCGGGAATATTTGAAATAATGTTTACGTTCCGGTAACGCTGATTTTTTTACCAAAAAAGGGGGAAATTATTTTTTTTATTAAAAAAGCCGTTTTTTGTCTAAAAAAATTACCAGGTCTTCCAGTATGTCTGACGATATCGCAAAGAAATCGCCAGAGTGGCACAGAGCAAGGTTCCGGTATAAAAAAGTTAATTTGTGTGGTTTCATTTTTTTACCCTAGAACCTCGATCCGTGCCACTTTGGCGATTTTTTGTATATATCGTACGACATACTTGAAGACTGTAATTTTTGCAGCAAAAAAAATGGCTTTTTTTAATTTAAAAAATAGTTTCCCCCTTTTTTGTAAAAAATCAGCGTTACCGGAACGTAAAAATTATTTCAAGTCGACCGCTCGAAAGCTAACATGAAATTACAACTTTTATGTACAGACATTTTTTTCCAGTTACTTCTAGTTTCCAAGATATATTCATTTGAAAAAAAAACGGCATCATCTAAAATGGTGAATTAAAAAATCTGAAAAAATTCACATAGAATGCCTTTTAGTAGTATTTCGATATAACCAATTATGGGGCAGATCTGAGATGGTCGAAGAAAAGTGGCTGAATTGACGGAGAATCCCTCCTATATGGAATCAAACCTAGAACTTACCTAGGTTTGACGAAACCTAGAAGTGCTGGAGAACAAAGAGGGGAAAGAACTAAGGCAAAAATTAGAAGATTAGTGAGGAAGAAGCCGGTCAAACAGATATGCGCGCACATAAAAGAATTTGAGAAATTGACGAAGCAGGTAGCGCGAAGAGAAGAAAATACCGGCGTATAAAAATGTTGTGAAAACGGAAAGCAATGCAAACAAATTGTAAGAACCAGTGTAAAGGCGACGAGAAGGTGAGAGGGAGTATAGGTGTAAACACCCTTAGAGGATTGATTGATTGATATTATGTCTTTTCTCTCCACCCTTTCTGCCCCCAAACCCCTTTGATATGTGTGGTGCAATAAAGACAGACTATTAGCTCAATCAGGTAGAAAAATAATGGACTCTACGAAAATTCGATTTACTTTAAATTAAAAAAAATCAAATAGATCCATTTAGTGGATCAACTAAGTTGTTTTTTGAACAGATGAAACCGAATGACAGATTTATTAGGATTAAATCAAATACCTAGTTATTGAACGATATAAAATAGATGTTGATTTGAATAAATAAATATATTTAAAATACATCATTCGAATAATGGAATGCAATAGAAAAAATCTGTTTCCACGAAAAATCTAACTATTTCAAATTTAAACAAGTCGAATAGACGTCCTTGGTTAATATCAATAGCCTTTTTTCTGTCAGTGCACCTTCGCAATACAGAAATATATACATTTGTCATCGTCTCCGATCGCTGCAAAAAAACCATGTTCGTGAAGTTTTTGTACCCAAAAAAAGCATTCAGCACAGTTGGTTAATTTAAAAAACTATATTTTTTCTGTCGGATATTGAACGATATGCATTTTTATAGTTTCTGAGCGATGCAAGGGAAATGCATATTTTTGGCTTTTTGATACCTAAGTAAATGAATTATGTATTGTCTGCAATTACTGTCACCACTCCTTCTTCTTGATCAACCAATACCGAAAGATAATCTGTGTTGTTTAGTGTGCAGGAAAAATATTATTTTCCAATAGCATTTAATTAATGTTCTCGACTGGTAAATGCGAAAGTGGAGAAACCACACTAAAGGTGTCCAACTTTGAAGGTGAATTTAAACCCTTAAAAGTGTTTTTTCGCCGATACAAAAAAAAATATGCGCGATTTAGATTTCGATGGAGAATAATCTATCCCAAATCGAACGCAATCGGAGGAGACGCCGGGAACAGTGTTATTGTGAGTCATGCAGCCGTGTATATAATAATTGAGTGTGAGGTTGGAGAAGAGAAACTGCATAATAATCGAGGCATTTGTGTGAACACGTCGATAATGAAACCGGTTCATTCTCCGGTATACGGTTTAGTATGAAAGATGAAGATTGGAATAAACTGAGACGAGGTCGCGTCTGAACGAGGAACCGTTGAGGCGAAAATCATTGCGGTTGATCTAATATCCTTGGTGCGTCGCGACTCCTCAACCTCTTTGTCTATGTCTCTGTCTCGTCATATTATCCCATGGGTTTCCCTCATTATACTTCTCGGCTTCATCACGCATCTATGCTAATTCAGGTACGAGGGTCTATTATTAAGCACCGATCCGGGAGTAAGCAGCTTTAAGCGCGAACGCAATATGAGACTGGTTTACCAATTATGCTGCGCGAGGCGGAAGTTCGCTTGATTTTAAGGGAGGATTATCTTTTCTCGGTGAAAAAAATAGTTTTATTATGTTTATTTTTAACGAAACTATGCAGTCAATTAATTACATAATTACACAATAGTTGATTAAATACTAAAATGTATAGTGTTTTTCAATCATTTTCATCGAAACATACGTTTGCTACCCGTCCTTGACCATGACGTCGAGTAAAGTGCCTCGTTTGACGGTTCGCAGGATTTCTTTTGTCCACGTCATCGGGAACAACGGAATCAAATGGCTTATCAGGACACATTGATCTATCAATAGATTTTCCTGTCCGGTATTTTTCATTTTCTCCTCTTGCACTCCTTTTTTGTCAACGTATTGAATTCAGCTTTAGATGTAACGTGAATGTTTTCCAGATGAGCATGGCATGGAGCTATCTTTATTTCTTGGGATGAATCCACGAGGCCTCAAATTAGATGTATACCCTCATTGCCTATTCCCAAAAGTCTCACGGCTAAAATCATCCTCCTGTTCATGTCACGCAATTTTTTGTCGATCCCAGAGCAGACATTTATGTATTGTACAGAACAATTGCAATTACCCGTGCGGAAATTGAGTTGGGGCTGTGATCGGGCCCCAATAATATTCCCCTAACTTTATTCGGGCCCTAATCTGGAAGCCACATGAGGGCCGTTAGCGGCCGGTCACACTTTGTCAACAAGGGCCATTAAAGGCGCAACGACCGGGGCCTTATAAGTTGCCTCAATGGCGCCTCATCAAAACCATTTTGGCGCCCTGAAAATGCCTCAACGGCGCCTCATCATAACCATTTCAGCGCCATAAAATATCCGTATCAGTGGATATACGTGTATGTTAAATGCGTCAGGGTATATCTGTATTTGTTTTTATGTAATTGTTCATGTGCATAGGTGTGGGCGTGAGTACATGTGTATGTATGTGTGCGCGCGTGGAAATGTGATTGCGTATTTGCATGTGAGCCTTTATGACAAACTGCCATGACAAAATTAATACGAAAAATAATGTGTGGCGAACTCACTGCAAACACTTATTTTTGAGGAACTATCCACTATGATAACATTTTTTAGAATTGTGATAGCTTGTAACACTTAAGTTTGAAATGATAAGATTATCACATTGATTATAGTTATAGTCACAGTCTGAAAGGAGTCTATAAGGGTACAGAACGCGAAGGAGCGACATTATATGTCCGCTGTATAAAGTAAAGTATTAATGACTCCAATAAAAGTAATATTATCTTAGTTTTAATTAGGAAATTATTCAGTAATTGAATAAGTAATTCTCAATCATTAAAATATCACGGAAAAATATCAATATATAACGGGGAAAAAATACACCACGGAATTCACTTGTTTTTCTGCAAGGTCCACGTAGAAAAGTCATCTCGATGAGACTTAACGCATCCTGCGCCCCCCATGCCAGTCTTTTGCATTATTTAAACAAATACATTCTACTACTCATCCATTCTAAGGAATGGATGTGTAGTAGAAATAAAAAAAATATATGGGTCTACTGAATCACTAGAATCTATTTCCATTGAGGGAAAGATCTGGAAAACAAAGACCAATTTATTTACTTATCCTACACAGTCAGATTAAGTTTATGAATGGAAAATATCAGCGAAGTCTTCAGAAGGAATAATTTTCCCTATGATGAGTACTGAGCGGAAATTAGTTGCTATAAAAATGTCGAGAAAACCGGTTGGGACTGTTCACACTTATGCGCTAGCATTACTCCATGTATGAGTGAAACCATGAGTAATTGTTTGTATCTATGTACAAGGTTTCTTTAATTTGATAAATAAATACTGCCTGATGTTTGTCTGCATATTTGTGTTCATCGTTGATTTTTTATTTGCTAATGCCCTTACGCTTTTTCCCAATTTGCGTTCGATAATATTATTCGATCGGTCTACATAATCGATTTGAATAATTGAAATACCATCAACCATGTAGCCTAAGCTATTTATACTGGTTTATCGCTATAATAGTCAGATCTGGGCCTATTGTGGAAATCCCTAGTTGTTCATCCCTATACTGGCCAAGTCCGCGCCTATTGTGGAAATCCATACAGGTTTATCCCCATAATGGCCAAGTCGGGTCCTATTGTGGAAATCCCTACAGGTTTATCCCCATAATGGCCAAGTCGGGGCCTATTGTGGAAATCCCTACAAGTTTATCCCGATAATGGCCAAGTCTGGGCCCATTGTGGAAATCCCTACTAGGGAAAACACTAGGGAAGCCCTGCAAGGCCCTTATTTTTATTAGGGATGCCCTATCAGTTTTCCGCACGGGAGCCATTAACATACTGAATGCGAAACCGTTTGATTTCTTTGTTTCGGATGATCCATCTCCGAGATTTCATCAACAGCGCAGATCTACAATTTTTTTAGGACATTTTTCTAACTACCACTTTCGTCGATAAATAGTGACTTGAATAAATAAATAAATAAACAAATAAATAAATTTTAATGTATTTCTAAAGTATATTTATTAAGGTAGTACGAGCGCGCAATCTTGTTTTCTATAGATTTTGTTCAAATTTTAACCAGACATTGTTCATATCAATATGCATGTTTGAGTAAAATTTCAGAACAGTCGACTATTTAGATTAGGAGATAATGGGTTTTAAAATTGCACCTTTGAACATTGCAGAGTCTGCATTGAAATTTGGAGAGAATAACTTTCTGTAAAAAATATCAAGAGTCAGTCCAATGTATTATTTATATAGTCCCACAATGATTCTGTGTCTGCTGAGTGACATGAATCCGGTTCGGCCGGAGTGTTAAAAATGGCTCAATCTCTCGGAAAATATAGACTCGAGGGTTCTTCCTGGCGACAAATTCAAATTTGGCGGAGCGATTCATCCAAGAATGATAAGTGCTCTCGACGCCCTCGCTTTGCGACTTCGCTCTCCCTCTCGTTATTCCCTGTGTTCTATTAATAAAACTGAGACGTGGAGCGCGTTCCGCGTCCGTGGCGGATGTTTTCAGAAAACCGCACTTGCGATGACTCTTTCGGATCAGAGTGTGTATAATTGTTGATCATCATTGTCGACCATTACCGAATCTAAGGAAAACCTCAGTGTAAGTGACTTCTTGACTCTTCTGCTGACGATTATGACCCTATTACGTACCGGTCATTAAAGTAAACATTGATAGAATACACGAGTCTCGTGTCCGATTCGCGATAGAACTCGAAATATCATGGCGTCGAATGTGCCCCAGTTGAAGGCCGTATTCTAGTGTGAACACCCACTTTCAACGTGATTTTTTGGAAATTCATTTTGGAGAAACGGTCAAATCTACAGTATTAGTATTTCACAGTTATATTTAAACTTTTCTTATCGTTAGGCGTAGTTATTGCTGCCATCCTTGTCATCTGAAAGAAAGCGATTTTTTTAAGGTTGTTATGGGGTTAAGTCAACATGTTGCCACCGAGCTGAATTTTTTTCTGGACCTTTATAACCTACTTGCTGATTATCCTGCATAGTTTGAATACGATCCACAGTACCGTTCTGTAGGGAAAAAATCAGCAACTCGACGTATTTCGTGGGCTAATTACGCTATGCTTATGGAAAACTCCCGATATTTTTTCAGTGCATTATTATCTGCTAAGTGAATGTTACCACGGAGCTGAAAAAATAGGTACGGTTCGACTAATTATCGGACTAACCCTTGGTACCGTAAAAACGAGGATTCACAGTACCGTTATAAAATTATTAATGTTTTTGATAGGGAATTTGTGCGAAAATCAAGCACACAAAACATTGGACTGTGCAATCATGGCAACTTTATAGACGCCACAAATGCTACCTATCTCATCGGTATTCGGTAATTACGCCAGAGGACCTCAAACTACTCGGTCAGAATAATTAACAACCTATATTATTGGTACTTATGCTCTTAATTAGTAATAATTACTCAATATTAATTTGATAACTATGATGAGAAATTATACATTTCTAGACATTTCAAGGCAAAGACAAAATAACGCGGACTTTTTTTCATACCTTCATTTTTTTCAGAATATCGGTAAATGGTTAAAGTTTTGATTTCTTCGAGATTATAGGCAGCTTTAGTACACACTTTTTCTTTACAGCGCGATGTTTTTTCTCTGACCGATATTCATTTTTGACAGCTCTTTGAGCCAATATTGAGGTTACGAACGGAGCGCATTTGTCTCTAACTTCGCGACACTTCTGTCAACCTGGGCATTATGGCATATCCTGGGCGTTAATTGAGCGCGAAAAAGTTATAGAAAATAATTATAAACACTAATGAAAACACTTAATGTAATCACCGAATGTTTAACAAATGGATGTAGAAAAATAGTTCGAAAACGCACGTTTAACATGAGGATTATTCGAAAGCTAACAATTAGTAACAGTCAATCAGCACCGTGCATAATCATAGAGCGCTCCCCTCATACTTCACCGCCGACGGCTAAACCCTTTAACAACCTTAAATCCTATTCTTTACCATTGCGATTATCGTTCGACCCTCGAATAAAAAAATTTTATATTAAATTTTATGTATAAATATATTAAATATATATATATATATTAACCATTTCTCTAAATTTAACTTCCAAATAATCACCTTGAAAATCGTTATTCTCGATATTCTCTTGAAGGTAATTCAAAAGGAAGAATTTTGGAGGAAGACAAACCTTTTTCAAATACATCCATGAAAATTTCAATGATTATGCCCTCATAAGAGTTTCTGTGCAAATTCACATGTCATAGCTGCAGGTAGTTTCTCAGAACAAATTTAAAATATTTTTGCGGCTAGCATTTTGATGTTTTACACTACAATAATAGGATGTTTCAGAAAAAGAATAGGCGATATCAGTTTTAAAAGACAGGCTTCTCACAGTTTCACGACTGAGTTCGCACGCCATGAAAGGTTCGTGGCAGTCTCGTTAATTCAAGCCAGCTTATCGTTAGGACATTCGATGAAGATCAGTGCCACGGGGAGTTCGTATATTGCTATCTACATATGTATATTTGTCATATCATCAAAGGACTACCGGATGTATGAATTGGTTTATGCCCTTCACGGTTCGAGATTCGATTACTTTTTGCATTGTTCCAAATTTTCGTCGCACGTACCACAAGACAAGTATCCTGGTCGCGACCCACTCATCGAGGCGAGACTAATTTATTTCGAGGCTCTCGGCTCCTATCATTCACGTTTCCGCAACTGAGTACCTTCCTCTTTCTTCCACGTCCAGGTGAAAGATAATATGTAGACTTGCGGGTGTTAACTCAGCAACTCGGTAAAAACTAAGAAATTTAACAGCGCCAGACTTTCTGATCAAGCACACGCTCCGATTAACGGTAAATCTGTGAGATATAAGAAAAGTGGGTGGTAATTCCGAAAATTACGTTTCATTCGAATAGACATGGAGAAAGGTGTGTTGAGGGGTTTTTCCACTTGAGACGCTAAAAAAGGCTATTTTTATGAATTTTTTGATAGGTTCATATTATAAATATTGATATAAAAGTTGTTACACTTAATAAACACACTTTCGAAATACATTAAAACAAAATTTTCACGTATTTATGTAACCCAAACAAACTTTGAACGCGTTTTGCTCGATGAAACTACTGAACCGATCCTTATGAAATGTTAACCACAATTTCTTTACAACTGTAGATTTTTTAAATTTTGATATTTACTATTTTTTTTGCCAAAAACGATGAACACGTTTTTTTGTTTTATTTTTGCATATATCAAAAAACGTATGATATGCGCTATATCCATTAGCATACTGAATCTAATACCGTTTGATTTTTTCTTGTTTCGGATGATCCATCTCCGAGATTTCATCAACAACGCAGACACACAATTTTTTAGGACATATTTTTAATTACCATTTTAGTCTATGAATAGTGACTCAAATAAATAAATAAAACAAATTTAATGTATTTCGAAAGTGTATTTATTAAGTGTAACAACTTTTATATCAATATTTATAATATAGACCTATTTCAAAAATCATGAATATAGCCTTGTTAGCGTCTAAAGTGAGAAGACCCCTTAACTACCTGGCCGCGAAAACATACTGTCAAATCTTTCAACAATTTCTACTTTATTCACCGCTAACTCTTAGTGAATATTTCCGGAACGAGTAATTATTTATTACGACAAACAGTACGTAGAATAAATAACACTGAGATTATTCAGTTAAATTCCACTGAATTTAGTTTTGACAATCATCGGTGAAATTGAATAATTATTGCCGAAATTTTTTAGTAAATATTAATGAGATTGTTTGGTCCATACTGCTCCAATTAACTGGCGCAACATTTCGCAATATCAATGAACAATCCTCTCTCCGTGTCACAAAATGACAATCAGCGGAACCACTATCCTAACACTCGAGTCGGGACTGTTCATTTGCGAAGCTTGTTAAAGGTCGTGGACGAATGCCAGGGAGCGAAGAGCCCGGAACGACATCAGGCGCCGCGACGTCGACCGCGACAAAAAGACGTCTCGTACATTATACATTGCCCTATACACGTCTGTCGTTGTGACACGGTCTCGTGATTTTCACTCAAGTTTCGTTCCATCAACCTTGATAAGCATCGAAAGTCATTTGCTCGGTTCGTACAGGGTAGTAATAGTCAATGCCCGTCACACGAATAATATCCGGGTACACACTGAGGTGATTGACTTAAGAGTTCCTCCAAATGAATTTGTACAATTTTGCGAGACCTTATAGAGCGTGTCTCAAAATGACCTGACATTTTAATTTATTAATAAAACGTATTATTTCGTTGAAAAGTACGAATATTTTTATTTTAATATAAGGTACAAACATGGAGGTTATGTGTGGAGTACAATATCCGATGAATGGCATAAACAGCATTGCAAGACATGTTCTTTCAATAATGGCGCATCCTGCCAGACTGCGGGCAAAACATTGCAGTTATTGAAGACGAAGTTTCATGGTCGTGTTATTTCGCGCCGCGGCGATGTGAATTAGCCACCAAGATCGTGCGATTTGACGCCATTGGACTTCTTTCCTTGGGGTTTTCTGAAAGGAAAAGTGGCTGCCAATGATCCACAGATGATTCCGAAGCTCAAAGAAACAAATCAAACAAGGTGCAATTGGACGGACCATTTAGGGATAAGACCACTCTACGATTTTGGAAAAATCGTTTTTTTTTCTTACAAAATACTTTGGGGTCATAAAAACAATATGCAATTGGTCTTTTAGCTTTTTATTTTTACTTTAAATTATCGATTTTCCCGCAGCGCCGCGGACTTCTTTCAGGCGCCTCGTACAACTTCAAACGCGTTTGTCTCGAAACCACTTTTTTCAAACTGGGAGGACGGATTACTCGAAAACCTTTGCATCGATCGATTTGAAATTCTGATAGTAGCTTTACAATTACATTCTCTATAAGAGTACGTAGCCGTTTTTTTTAATTAAAAGTAAACTTTTGTTCATAAACAATTTGCTTATTTTTTGGGCAAAAAATCGATTTATTTCTTTCAAAGTGCGCCATTTTTCAAAATTTGGTGAAAAAAAAATCCCGACGTAGTCCCATAGCTAATAATAGATAGATCATGTTTTTTGGTTTTCGTTCCAGTTCTTATACTTTACGAGAAAACCGTCCTTCCGTGAAGCTATTTGTAAAATACACGTTTTCAGGAAGTTGACACTTAGGTGTCAACTCGAATAAAACCAGTGGGGACGACTTAACTTTCGTGATATCGCTATGGCTATGAAGATTCGATCAATTGTCACACTGTATTTATTGAAAACCCCATTTTCACATTTTAAATAACACGCGCCAAAACTTATAGAGTTCATCGAACCGTTTAATTACGCCGGAATCGATGTACAATATATATCGACTGATTTGAACTATTCGAATCGCAAATAAATTTATGAGCGATGTTTCAAAAGGCCCCTCTGAAAATGTTTCCTTTGTTGCAGATATATTTTGTATTTGTACTTTTGTGTTTTCCTTTATCCCGCAATATTTTTCATGAAAACAAATTCGGTCACCGAGTACTTGTCAAATTCAAATTATATACGTTTTATCCCCAGCTCGGAATTCATGATCGAGTTTTACCGGATTGAATACATATGTTATATATATATATATATATATATATATTCGTACAAAAATACACACACATGTAATAGGTAAATAAATTAGCACACGCATGCACGCGCGCGCACACAAACACGTACACACAGAGCGTAGGTTAAAACGTGCTCGTACTAAAAATTCGAGGACATTCACTCGGTTAGTGCGGTGAACGAGTTGCCATACAAGCTTCTCTTGTATAGTCTGCTCTGTACTAATACAGTGGCCGAACGTTGAGCTTCAGCTATATACTTAGTATCCGCAGCTGCAGGATAGACGCAGACGCACCGTATCAGCAGTGTCACGCGATAGCGCCCACTTGCAAACGAGTTCTCACTTTCAATCTTAATTTTTTCATTCAAATTTGCGTTGTACAGTCTATCAACTCTGGAGAATAGATATCGCGAAGTAGGCAAACGTGAAATTTGCCATTTGAAGACGGTGGGCAAAACTTCGTCGACACCCAATCTACTTCACTAACAATGCGACGCAACGTGAATTTTGCAACGGTAACATTTGCGATGTTCCAAACCGTTTGCAATGGTTTAATTACTAAACTGTTTCACCTTAAAAGTTTGTTGGTTTGTTCGGGTGGTGTATGACGTATTTCGGCACCTGGGAGTCATTATGCTGTCCATAACCTGATTTTGATGGAGAGCGAATGTTATAGAACGTTCAACTGCGTTAAGCATGGCTGATGAATTTAGACTAGTAAGTTTTGAAGTATCAGCGCAAGCAATCTAAACTATAAGAGAGATATAAGTACTAAACCATCCTGACCGGATTTCAGGCAGGAAGATGTTGGAAGTGATGATTCAGCATCTCTTTAAATCCATCGTAACGTAAACCGAAACATAAAGGACTTGTTTTAGACTTCTAGAGTTTATATAAAAAAATAGGTACGTCAGTGTCTCTATCTCGTTCTTTGATCTTGGACTATTTCCGATTTAGTTACGTGATTATGCACGGAAGACTTAAGGCGTTACCCCCACTTGTAGCGCAAAAAAAGGCCTTTTTCATGAATTTTTTTAAAGAAAACTACAAAACTTTTTTAATAGATCAATATACCATCTTAAAGAACACATCTTGAAGAACTTTCAGTAATTTTTTTATTGAAAAATATTACATTGTTTAGTGGCAAATGGCCGTCAATGAAATAATGTTTTTATATACACGGTTTGCGGTGACCAGCATTGCGGCGAAGTGGATCATCTGAAAAAAAAAATGCGGATGGATTTAGTCAAATATAAGTATCAACTAGTCTTTAATCGAAGGATTTTAAAAAATATTCATTTTTCACAAAATGGCGGACAGTCAAAGATAATGGTTCGATTTTAACGAAAAAAACGGTTGTTTTTGGCTATAAAACGGCCATTTTTTTCGAAAAAAAAATCGAACGATTAAAGACTACATTTTTATGTATTAAATAAGCCTGCGAAATTTCAAGAAGATCGGTTCATTAGTGTTCGAGTAATCTTGATCACCGACTTAAACTTCAAAAAAATGCAATAAAAAAAATCGATTTTTTCACAATCGCAAGTGGGGGTAACCCCTTAACGGGTTGTGTTTTGGAATCATGCATATGTCTTCCTCCTTTTCGTTGTTTCTCCGTGCATCTCCGTTTCGTGCCATGATAGCAATCGTAACGCAACAACTGTTATTATGTGAAACCAGCTCAACCGGCATGATATACGCGTATCTCATCTTTCTCCCCAATCTTTTTATCTCTCCCCCCCTCTCTCTTCAAACCTTCCTCTTTCTTTGTGTGTCATCTTGTTCTCTGTTTCTCGCGCATCCGACCTGTCGTCCGTGCTCTCTCCCTGCATCACCTACATCAAACATAAATTGCGTATGTGTCAGCTCACATTAACTTGCTGGATATAACAAGTATTGTACATATCGAAACCGGAAGTAAACAGAGTGATGAGGCGGATGCCTTTATGCAACCGCAAGTGAGTCTCTGTTTTTATATATATATGCTCCCATTCTTTGATCATACGTACTATAATCATATCTAACAATCGACATCCCACCGGAGTTTAAACGCATAGCATCCATGCGAGGAGTCGTAAAAATAACTAAAAATAAATAGTGAAATATAAACGGAGCGGTAACGCTGCGATATGTTTCTAGGTTATATTCAACGCGTACATTGAAAGCAACACCTCATTCGGTGATTTGGTATAGTGAAGCACCAAGGGAAACCAATTTATCTCAACCAGCTACCGTCCATTTGCGAAAATATTTATTGAGTTGCCACGTAAAACAATTAGGCTGCGCGATGTTTTTTCCACCAAATTTTGACGTACCAAATTTATGATTCTAATTTATGGAAATACGCAATGTACAACTGTCGTTAATGCCGAGTTCATTATCAGCGTGTTTTTTCAAGTATTGCGCTGCGGCAATGACGGTGATCAATACCGCCTGAAGTGTTAGTATATGAGGTGCTAGTAGGCCCCGCAAGTGTTCAACCAATGAGCCAACTACATTGGGACGAATAAAACGTAAACGGTGAATTTCTTCCGAATCCAAAAATGTCATTTTTGGTTTATGAGGTGCTGGTAGCCCCGCGAGTGTTCAACCAATGAGCCAACTACATTGGGACGAATAAAACGGAAACGGTGAATTTCTTCCGATTGCATATATGTCATTTTTCTTTTGATAAAGTCTTGCGATTCATACAATATTGCCAACGTAAAACTTGCAATCACCTTGGTGAACATACCCTCCCCAAATGCAGCGCTCGGCAATTCACGCGCCTCTGACGGCGGTTGTGACCACCAACTGAGGTCACAACCGCCACAATGCGATATCAGTAGCTATATGTTCTATACGTGCAGGTAAGCGACATTATCGAGAGAGGAAGAGTGCGGCTGTGTATGAGAAGCCGTGGGTGTTAAATACGTGGAAGGAAGTTTGAACGGTGGTCAAATATATGGTCAGGAAGCTTCCATCGTCGGGTTGTTCAGTGGCTCCGGGAAGGCGGTGAGAAAGCACTCTCTGTCCGTCGCTATGGTTACCTGCTGGGATATAATGGAGCTAGTGGAGCAAAGTGAAATTCCACTAAAACAAGGAGAGAAAAGAAAAAAGGTAGAGAGTAACAGTAAGAGATAAATCGAGATTGGCATAAATGGAAAAAGGGAGGAAATAAAGGAAGTAAGCCCGAGAGAAGTACCTGAGAGCGTCGGCGAGAGGCGAATCATTCCATGACTATGTACGGTATACGACAAGAGATACAAAAACAAACAGAAAATGAAGGAAGGATAAAGCTAAGGAGTGACATAAGAGGATACTGTCCCAGAGCAACGAAGAAAAAACAATTTTCCGTCGATTCTCAGGAAGCCATGTTATGCTTCTGAAAGCTTCGAGGATTCGCTTCGAACAGTTTTAAAAAATCTTTATATGAACAAAAGTCTCCGTACTCACTTTGCACTCACTCTCCCACGGTATTCTCAATTTTCATCATTACTTTCAGGTAAAACTAGATTCACCGTAGCGGGATTAACACAGACTTATTTCTCGCTCAAAGAGATCGTCTCAAGGGGTTACCCCCATTTGCGATTTTGAAAAAATCGATTTTTTTGTTGCATTTTTTTGAAGTATAAGTATCTGAGAATATGTCCTGAAATTTTCAAGTCGATCCGAACAAAATTCACTGCGATATGAGCGTTGAAAGAGAAGAATCCGCGTTGAAAGAGCGTTGAAAGAGAAACTTTAAACGCGTTTTTCTCAAAATGGCATTTCTGAAGTCGGTGACCAAGATTACTCGAACACTAATGAACCGATCTTCTTGAAATTTTGCAGGCTTATTTAATACATAAAAATGTAGTCTTTAATCGTACGATTTTTTTTTCGAAAAAATGGCCGTTTTATAGCCAAAAAACTGCCACTTTTTTCGTTAAAATCGAACCATTAACTTTGACTGTCCGCCATTTTGTGAAAAATGAATATTTTTAAAAATCCTTCGATTAAAAACTAGTTTATACTTATATTCGACTAAATCCATCCGCATTTTTTTGTTCAGATGATCCACTTCGCCGCAATGTTGGTCACCGGAAACCGTGTATATAAAAACATTATTTCATCGACGGCCATTTGCCACTAAACAATGTAATGTTTTTCAATAAAAAAATTACTGAAAGTTCTTCAAGATGTGTTCTTTAAGATGGTATATTGATCGATTAAAAAAGTTTTGTAGTTTTCTTTAAAAAAATTTTTGAAAAAGGCCTTTTTTTGCGCTGCAAGTGGGGGTAACGCCTTAAATCCATGCACATGTCTGTCTCCCTGTTCAGTCTCGCTATAGGACTACTGAATGAACGGGAGGTGGAGATATGCTATATGTGGATCAATCAAGTTTCACTTACTGCGGCGTCTGTCAGTACCTGAATCGTCCAAATATTTTTATGTGAACTTTTATGTTCAATGGAAAGAGAAGTGTTTATTCGATAAAAAATAATTCTTTAATGTAAAGAAATAGACCAATACTGTTACGTTGATACCACTGTATCTGTATGTTACAAGTTTGTGTGTTCATTCTCATCTCTCAAATACTGGACCTTGTTGAAGTTCAACATTGCGTTGGCGTATTGCAGGGAGCGTACAGGACACACGGAATACGCAAGATCTCTCACTAACCCCGAACCCTAACTATATATATATACACACGCAAACGCACACAGAATTCTGAATTGGTAAGAGATGCTGCGTGGGAAGAGCTGCGTGTTGCCTGGGCAACCGAATGACCCAGATCTCTTCTATGATGGCGGCATTGAATCCTCAGACTTGTTCGTGTTCAATTTGTCACACCATTAATCTCCCTCTCTCAACACTTTTCTTACCATACTCTCTTTACGCGCCGTACTATCGTCTTTCATTATACCTGCATTTTCCGTGCATGTACCATTCATTTTAAGCCCCAGTAGTTTTAGATCAGCGTGGTTATACCGGGGTAAAGTCGAGCTGATAAAACCGGAAACGAGATATTCCGTAGGTTTGTATATATACGTATAATGAATACTCTTGTATATACACGTATAAACTCATACACCCACCGCGCATATTCAGGATTCCAAATGAAACACCTACACATGTATGTAGCCGGGCAATTACGAATTTGATGGAAAGGCGCGGGGGGATCGAGAAGATTACATATGCATAATTTCATGAAATGTGTACATATCGGCTCCGATGGTGCATGCGCACCATCGGTTCGGTTCAATGGATCGCTATTGATATTGATCAAAAGTGCCATAATAGTATGATTAGGACGTTGAATAAGTTCTCACCGTTTTCCAACTGATAGCCTCACCAGAACTGCGTACGTGTAGTTTAATATGGTAACGCATCTATAAAGAAGCACTATGAGCACGATTTGAATTCAGTGTGTGTGCTTTCGCTGAAGTGTAAACAACTTTTTTTCATAATGTTAAACATGTCAAGTTTCATGCCGAAAAAAAGTATTTGCGGGGTTTTTTACTGCACTACTTTAGTTTTTTTAATCTGCAGTGAAGCACACAGAATTCTTGTTGCGACTCACGGCGACCATGCTTTGTCGGAATCAACATACGGCCATTGGTTTAGACGCTGCAAAAATAATTATTTTAATGTGTTGAATTGGAGGCATATTACGTCATCAAAGACTCGTGTCAAACGCTAGCTGAAATTGCAGAATCATTAGGAGTTGATCGAACAACAGTTTCCGAACGTTTGAAAGCATTAGGAGATATTTCTTTAAATAAAGCATGAATTTTCACCAAAAGCGAGAACTTATTCAACATCCCAATATAATACCTTGATAAGGAGATACATTTAAGGCGCCGAAAAAAAGCCTGAGTTTTGAGAATTCTTTTCTCAGCCAAAACAAAGCATATCCTCATAAAACTTTCATAATAATTTTGTTGTTTCAAAATTATTGACTTATGTATTAAATATTCGTATATGTTTATGACGCTGCGCCGTGGGTATCATCAGTTTGTGAACATTGTGGCGTCTCCAAATTTGGTCTAAAACAAACCAGGCCAATGTTTTTATAATTTCCATGCACAAAAGTCATCAATTAACTATAAAAATAGAATAAAAGTATAAAACTGAACAAATTGTGTGACTTTGAAAAGAAAGTAGCGATTTTCATGAAACAAAAAATCGATTTCTTGGTGCAAAATGTGTTGTTAAATAAATTCGTTTAATCATTTGTTTGAGTTCATCAACGATGGTTGGTCATTATCTAATTAACAAATTTCGGAATAATTTAACTGATTGAACAGAATGTATTAAATAATGTACACAAATTTCAAAAACGTATCGTAAAACGGGGCTACTTTGAACAGGTTTTGGGAGTTTTGTGTAGGTAACTTTTTTTTTACATCCTAGATACTAACTTGGCTTGCTCCAACAGAACCGGGTGTCCTTTGGCTATCAAATGTATAAGAAAGTGAAGCTCCACCACCCCCTCCCAATTTGATATATACATTTTTTAAAGTGTCAAAGTAGCCCCGAGTGTGGGGCTTCTTTGACAGGGCATTGAAATGCAACTTATGTCAAAGATTAAGGAACACTTTGGAATCATTTTGATAAAGAAATGAAATATTTTATGCATTATACATGGAATTAAATGAAAAACAACGATTTTTTATAACCAAATTGTCATCGTTATTAAAGCAGCAGAACTCGAACGATTTTCGTCCAATCGACTTGAAATGTTAACTGTAGCTTCGTAGGTTGCTTTAACAGTCAAGTACGAGCGCTTTTTTCGATGAATCAAAAATTGTAAAAAATAAATGAACTTTTTGTCAAACTCGTCTTTACGTTTCTTTCAATTATTTTTTTATTCCCCCCGTACTTGACTGCTAAAAATGATATAATTAACGAAAATATTTCTTTCTTAATTCCGGGACTAAATTTACGACAGTTCTACTGCATGCCGCGGAGAGGGTTGCCCGACAAACAGTAGTGCTATAGTGATTCGTGCGCCGCCATTTTGTATACTTTTGACAAATAATTTTCTTTCTTTCAGACTAAAATAAATACCTTATAAATCCTAAAAGCTCCTTTGGACATGTATTTTATTCCTTTCTCGAAAAAAAAAATTAAAAAACGGTCGAACATGGGCAGTTACAGTTATGCCCTCCCTTAAGGAAACATTTTACATAAAAATATCAAGTAGCTACGGTGCTATTATAGACAGTTAATGAGTCTTGTAATTGTCATTGAGATCAAAATCAACTTAAGCAACATTACAATCAACTTTAGCAATATTATAAATAATAAACTTGAACAACAAATTGTTGTCAATTCCCCGCACCCACCGCGCGCCATAGAAGGTCAAGCGGGCTCGCTGCGCACACATTTAAAACCTATTCTGGGGCTCTGCCAAAGTAGCCCCAAAAACTGTCAAAGTTACCCTGAATGTCAAAGTAGCCCCGTTTTACGCACCTTCGAGGAAAGCACGTTTAAAATTTTCGGTACAGAAATTTTATAGTTATTGATAACTTACAGCAGTGAGAGGTTAATATGCTATACTAGGCCCATATAACAACCCCTCCTCTTCCTCATGAAACTCATTTCGCGGTATGTGTCTGACATGAGTCTAGGAGCTGTTCGAGCCTCCTTTGGATTGCGTAGGCAGCGCCGATCTTGTCTCGTAACTCGTTGCTCGGCGTAATTGTCGACGAAAAATTTACACTGCTGTTCAATAGTAATATTCAACTCATTCATCACTTTTAAAATAGATGTGTATTCCTCATTAAGTAGGGAACGTCCTCCAGATAACAGGCTTTTCAATATTTTTTTACGAACAATTGAGAGCATTTATTGCAATTAATCAAATTACATAATAATATTGACGTTGAAATGAATTTGAAAAAAATTCATGAGTAAAAAAAACAAAATGGCGGTGCTCGAACTTGGCTCCTAGAGTTTGCACCGTGGAACGCCCAGGTCCTTGTAGTTAACTAAAATCAACGAAACAATTTTTTTTCATTAAAACAAGTCATATCGCTTTGCAAAAACCAACAAAAATAAATAAAAAAATTGAGGACAAAAAGAAAAAGCGCTTTTTTTAAAATAAACGAATCGTTAAAAACAATAGATATTATAACAATGTATAGGAAAGTTTAGGTTTTTGCAAAGGCCGATAAGTTAAAGAATATCTCTATAATATTGTAACTTCATTGGTTCATTACTTTTTAAGTTACATCCACGGCACGGAAAAAAACACGTTTCGAGAAAAACTCGATTGAAGTTTTCGTTCTTGAAAAGTAGACTTTAGAGTGATTTATAATTACCCAAGCTTAATCAGCGATGCCAGGGCCATAAAACAAGCCTTCTAGGAAATCACTAATCTGGGGTGCATTTTTCTCTTTTTGTGTGCACTGTTTGTGTGGAAACGAAACCGGCAGTTACACAGGCCAAATTTTTCTTCACAATCATCGGAAGTGCCCCCTATTGTTCAAAAAGTAAACTAGCTAACTTGTTTGGCTAAGAAATGAAACGGTAGAGGCCGCAAAGAGCACGCGCTCGTTTGCCTACTCTCGGTACATTTAGAGGGCATCACTTCGCTGACTTCCTAAGGACGTTTAGGACTTTCAGTTGGGCTTCAAATATTGGAAATATATTCTTCAGATACTAAATGAATTTTTGAAGCAATCAAAAAAAAATTATATCTGGAGGAGGTCCCCCCTTAAATACATTTGCGACAAAAAAGGCGGCAATTTCTACTATTTTTACCCCCCTTCCCCCTTCAAATGATTAGGCGCGAGACGCCACATTGTTTGGGAATCGAAACTCTCATTTGGGTTTTGCGTGTCACATAGTTGATATAGTCATAAACAGACCCTCATGCTTACTCCAAGAAACATCTGCCGAGCCGATAACCGTATACAAGGAATCAAGAAGCGGAGCGCTCCTATTGGGGTCGTATACGTGTATAACGCGCCGTCGTCCCCTAAACTATAACTACCAAAATACTTCGAATGGAGCTATAACGTTTTACGAATATATTCTCCAAGAGGTCTACTATAGATTTAGGAAAAAAATCAAACCGTTCATTCTGCGAATGCCCCCCCCCCCCCTCAAATCTGTATGACACATTTGCGTGATTTACTACATATTCCATTTTTTATATTAACCCTCGAACCGAACACTATTTTTCGGCACCTTCTAACGGAATGCATGGGTCATTGGCGTCCGCGACATACTAGGGAACTTTAGATGTTACAAAAAATTCATAAATGTTCTTTATAGTTTTTACTATAAGTTTAATAAATAATAACATCATAACGACAATTTTGGGTTGTTAATTTAACCGTTGAAAAAAATGCAGGAAACGCACCGTAATGTTGACAAAATCATCATTTTTGTCAGGTAACTTCATTTAAAAAAATCTTTGTGTTATTTTTACTTGAGATGATGTACTTTCAAAAAAAATATGGGAAGCTTCGGGAAATAAAAAAGGGTATTTATTTGAAGGTTGACAGGGTTGAGAGGGTTCAGTATGGACACTTAAAAAAGATAAAATGGATAATAAATGTAAAATATTGATGGATAAATAAAAAAACTTTCGAATCGGAAAAATCATCGCGCTCCTCTTCCTCTTCCTGATGATATTCTTCTTCGATACAATCTTCATTCTCGGAATTTTCTCCGCCAAAATATTCCGCTTGTTTGTGAGGACGAAGTGGCGCCCTAACCTCTTCGCTGGTTCTTACATGCGTTTTCGCTTTTATTTACTCATCACCTTCATGAATATTTATGATTTGAGTAAAAAAACAGAATTGTAGAGAAAAAAAATATTTTAGTGAAGTCGGATTTTACATACGTGTTCAGAACACATGGGTCGTTAGCGCCCTCGACAGATTTTTACGGCTTGCCAGCTGGAGCTAAATTAACCGATTCCGGCGAGTCTGTAGCAGTGGAGTACCCCTACCTCAAACTTTTTTACAGAACAACACGATCGCCTCAGGTAAACGGATCTTCACGGGTTACCCCATTGTTCAAATGCTGAGGATGCGAAGAACCCGTATGTTCGGTTCGAAGGTTCATGAAATTCTATGTTTTAGTATAACTAGAATGCTTATGTCTATATCCCAGGTAGGGAATCAAAAGGCTGACGATGGAAACAAACTTGTGCGAGCCTTGTTTCACCGAGCCTAAGTGAGACAGACCTGGGCCAGGTTTCATTGCATTGTTTGGAGTAGCCTGGAACCAAGACTGGCTGCTTAGCCTAAACTCAGGGTTATTTCAAGCTTTAATCAGCCAGTGAATTTTAAGGCTAAAAAATCAAGGCTGGATGCAGGCTTGTTTCAGGTTGTGATAAAATAAAATAAATTTTAAATAATATTTTTTCTGTACTTTTATGAAAAAAAAAAAATTAGCAATAAATTTGTCGGGTGCGAAGGCACGAAAAACGAAAGCGAAGGAGGCAGCTGAGAACATTCAAACATATTCTCTTATCGATATTTATAAGGTACACAAAAAAGTTTTTTTCTCGTCACATACACATTTCGTATATACTCACTCTCTGGGGTTTGCGTACACTCTGTGTATTACGTGTCCCATAAACAATAAATAAAATAAAGTATTGTGTTTAAAATATTTTATATATATTTTATAACAAATAATATAATGAATAATAAATATATATAATAAATCAAATGAATTCTTTACAAATTTATTAAATTTACCCCAATGTAGAATATAGAAAACTAAAAACAGGCCTCATATAGCCTCCAGAAGAGTTTGGGATAAGCCTGGTCATAAATGCTCGTGAAGGCTTCATTAAGGCTCGTTTTGAACCTTGTTGTTTCGTCGTTTCAGTCTTAGTACAGGCTTTTCTACCAGCCTTTGGTCAAGCCTGTGTGCAACAGCCTGAAACCGCGTTATCATTCAGGGGTTCAGCTAGGCCTGAAATCAGGCTGGTGCTCAGCCTGAATTAAAAAATGTGAGCCTTGTTTCAGAGCTTGGCGAGCCCTTTTTTCATCGTCAATTCCTACCTGGGATACTTTCTCTAATTCTAGCAATTTCAACTGCTTAGAGCTTTTCGTATGTACCAATTAACGATTTCAGAATATTGACATGAACATGGAGCATTTTCAACTAATGTCAATAACGTTTGATTTGTAATGGAAGACTACTACTACTTATAATCGAAGTTCAATTCGCCAGATTGTTTTAGAAGACCTACCTATTTCTTGTACCGTATTGAGCAAATTTCTTTTTTCCTTTTTGATTGTATCGCTCGGACTATGCCAGCGGGGTTAAAGTAGTTCAGTAGCTTCCATAAACGTCCCCTTTATCAAGTATGCATTGCTGGTGCTTCAAAAATTCGGAGCCGTGAAAGGTAATGTGGCGGGGTACAAATATGTTGACGTTTAGCGTAAGTTCACATGAGCGCTGCTAATGTGTAGATAACACATAAATGAATATCGAATCAGAACATCGTTATGCTGCCTTCGATAAAGTCATCCCTGTACCCAAAAACAAAAACGTAGTTCAACACGAATTTCGGTTGCGAAAATATAGAAGTGAAAAAAAGGAAAAACTGATGCGAACTGAAATCAGCTGGTATATGGCTACGCGGATTAATGCTGGTTTTCATCATACCCTGTCCTACTGCAGTCAACGGAAAGCAGACCGTAATTCGTGCAGGTAAATCCTTAAAAAAAAGTAACAAGAAGTAATTGGGTTCATGAATCTGAGACTCTGCACGTGTGTCTGTATCACATTGGTCAATTGATAGCGGCGTCTGGACTGGATAACAATAGGACGTCTGTTTTTAGTATTTCAGAACCAGGAACGAACGAATCTAGGAAAGAGGTTGCGAACTCTGTAGCTGATTCATTATGGGTAGTTCCCCTGTGATCTAGACTTTACGATTGCTAATAATGAGCATCACTTCGAGACTGAGCAGTGTCAACTGGACTCAGACTATGAGAGTCAACGGTAGCAAAACATGAAGAAAGAATATCGTTTCCTCTCTCACGAGGTTCGACATCATCGTACCATCTATGCACGTCTGTCGCTCCAATTGTGTAATGGACTCTAATTTAAAAAATATCAACCATTTTTACGACTCCATGCTTACGAGGCTCGTAAACAGCTGGCACGGATCTTGTTAGCCCAGTCAGTATCTGCCCCAGGAACCAAAGAAATCGCATCGAACCCCGGGCACGAGTTTTTTTTAATAGCCGGGAGATCATGGGTAGTCTAAATACAGATGCTTGGGATTCCATCCCCGTCGCATTAGTAGCCATCACCTTGAATGAAAGGATGGGTTTTCTTTTTATGTAATAACTCGTTTTTGGTCACCTTGACCGCTTAAATGATAATAAGCAAACTTGGAGAGAATCAAATTTCTCGTAACGTTCGTTTCTACCTCTTTTTCTCAAGAGTCGATATGTTCAGACTTACACCTACGTAAAGGAAAAGGCGGGGTTCATAAATCGTTTATCTAACTATTATGTTGTTGTCCAACCACTTGATGGTGGTTGGCAAATTATTTGTTTACTATGTCTTGTAAAATATAATTTTCACAATCGGGCAAATGATAATTCTGATGCGTGTGATTGTGCATGCACTCATGTTCGTAGTTTGTGGTGATGCCTGCCGACAAAAATGTCTGAACACCTCGTTTTTTTCACAGTTAGTGCATTGCCTTTCTTGGTAGGTTTTTCGCTCACGAAACAGTCTGCCTTTTCCGTGAAACGCGTCTGCTTCGACGTGCATCGATCGACTAACTGGACCGCACGGCGCACGGGCGCAGTTGTCGAGTCGCCGAAATACTACAATGTCGCGACGTGGGTGTAGTGATCGTGACGTAAGCGTTTTCCGTGGGCGAAGACGTGACGTATACCGCGATATGAAACCGTGCGGACGAACGATACAGCTGTTCATAAACAACTCAATTGTTTGATAAACCATTCAATAAGCCTCTCTTCAAGGCCCAAAAATATCGGCTCTACGGGGGAAAACGTGGAAACCAAAGTTATGAAGAAATGAATTATTTACAAGCTCGTTCATCATTATTTTTACTCTAAAGTTGGAAACAAACGGGATGATACAATAAAGAAATTTCCCCCACCAGCGTCAAAACTAGATCCAAAAATATCCCACGAAAACAAAATTTTAATAACTAAAGCCGTGAAGAATGAAATATTCTACAAGTTTTGTTATTACCTCGTTTAAGTCGAAAATAAGCAAGTTGTTTGATAAAAACAAAAATCACCCTTCAATTTATGATGGCAGCAGCAGGGTTGGAATTTCCAGAATCTGGATTCAAACTACCCATGAGCCGTTTCAGCGAATAACAAATGACATCCGGAGATTGATGCAATTTCCAATGTAGCGACTGAACTCTGCGTTGAAAATGATTTCTTTGCCTCGCAATTTTTCCGAATCTAGCGAACTTTATTGTTAAAACGTGTGAAGTGCAAACATTATTTTTCAATTTGAATGATAATATGTGATTATCTTTCCTGCATTTATAGGTGCAGGAAAAAAGATTTATGTGAGCAGCGCAGTATTTGCATAACTCGCTTAGCTGCGTCAGCTCGCATCATTATTACAGAATAGCTAAAAAAAATTATATAGTTTAAAAATGAAGACAGAAACTGTAATAACAGGTTGCAGATAAATAAATCGCTGAAATTAATTTGCAAGTAAAAAAGCACCTTTCCCGTATTTCGTATAGCATCTTCGGAAACAAAAATATTTTCTCACGATCTGATGGTAGTGAGACCCTCCAATAGAAATGCTTTTTCACAAAGTCCAATCGGGCAATTATTACGACATATTGTAGCCTTGGAGATTCTTTCCTCTATTCTCATCACGCGTATCGTCTACACTCCGGTCTCAGTCGGTCTGTAATTAACGTCTTCGGACTCGTTAAAATTAATGCGAATGCTGTTACCGTTGTTCACCTGAGATCACGATGTGTACTTTTGCTTTTCAGAACTTTCGAAACTCGTGCAATATCCATAATAAATACATATATAGGCGAACATCCGTGAACCGCGATCAACTGGACCTGGTGAGATACGTCCACGTGTATGCTTTGTGGTTATAGCCAGTTGCGAGAGACAAAGTAGAAGAATCGAAGTGTACAAAAAGGGAGAAAACGATCTCTGCACTCCGGGTATATTTATCACACGGTCCACATTGTCAAGCGATGAATGATCCAGATACGGTTGCGCGACGAACGAATCCCTTTACTTCTTTCATCCCCGTAATATTTCGTTTTTTTTTCGCCTTTCACTGACGAGATTTAAAAAAAATCGACATTTTCCTGACTTGACTTTTTGTTCGATCGGACCGATCGAAAAGTTATTATCATGCGACTGTAGAGGCAAACCGTTATATCTCTAAGATTTCCGAATTACGGAATGGCTGTTACGGAACCTTAAAAAAATCTCGAGAAATCCGATCACGTGACGTCTGATACGTATGAATAAATTGTGCAAATTCATTTCAATGGAGTATGAATCAGTATGTGAGCCTAACATTGTTTGTGCGATGAAAAAAAAAAACTGTATTCATGTACTGACTTCATCGTGATACGGGTTCTCGGAAATTTTCGTTGTGCACTGGCCGTTTGTAACAAGGCGATTTTTTTTCCGTCCATATACGGATGAGCTCATACGTATTATTCGTGCTTGGGGAATGGCACGAACTCGTGGAGTTTGATAAATGAGAACACGGCGCATCGTTTAACCGGCACATCCAATAACTGTAATGACCCATTGAAGTCAACGTTGTCCTTACCTTTTACACCGAAAAAAACCAGCGTCCTCTTGACGCCACAACTAATTGGAATCGGACTGCGAAAAAAGTAGTCTCTCACAGATTAATTCAATATTACCGTGACGAATATCTAAATAATAATCAAATTATTCAATCTGAAAATATTGCGAATCTTGCAGCATTTAGTGCATTATGTGACAAGTAACTTTTCGCCGTTAAGTTTACACAACAAATATTTGCCAACATAATATCTATCCAAAAAAACTTACGCGTGAGTGAAGTTCTATCGTGATTGTAATTCGCGCCTCTTTCCCGAAATAGACACATGTAGCACCCGCGTTTGACACCAGTTACTGCGCAAGTTCGACGCAAAAATAAAAACGCGTCGTGAGCACAGTGGACGGAAACGTCACTCTGCTGCAAGTGCTATTTTTTGAAGGGCATGTGTCATACGTCCGACCTGTAAAAATCCTACGGCCAAGTTTTCCCTGGACGGATTACATTTTGGGCAAATGGAAAGATAAACGTTATTTGTCTTTCAACAGCGCGGAAGGTATCCCTTTTTTCCGGAACATCAGCCGACTTGGAGAACACCGGGAATCTGCAAATCATTTACCTTTCTCGCACTCATGACCACGCGGTCCATGTAATCCTTATTCTTAAAGTAGTATTGTAACAATTGTAGGGTAAACTCCCGGAAGGGAGAACGATAACGTTAACAAGGAGGGAGCGATCTCTTTGAAAGAATTGTTATATCTAATTGCAATAGAACTCTACTTACAAGTGAATTCTTTTGCATATTAAATTGTATGTCACGCCGCTTCCCAGGGATAGACACATGTAGTAGTATGAGTCCATTTTTGATGCCCAGTTACAACACGTCATTACAAACTTATTTGTCTGTACCGCGCATAGTGCAGTCAAATTACGGCTCACAATGGAAAAAATAAACACAAAATTATGTAGTTTGGGGATTATGAAGGATCGATAGGGGGGTGTATTCTGAGCATACATTCCAATTTGAGGCGTTCTCCGGAGGTTAGCTCAAGGTCATTTCGATGAAAACGCGTTTAATTGGATATCTCGAGAATGGTTAGTGTTAGGCGAAAAATTGTAGAGACCTTTTCTCTTCTAAATTAAATTTACTAACTTTTTTTATCTGAAACTTTTTTTTATCATCAATACTTTTCAATTTATTACTTCCGAAAGGCAAAAATTTTACTTTTTTTTCTCCCTATTTTTCATTTTTCGCCATTTTCTCCCCAACCGTTCAATTTTATGAAATTTTACTGTTCATCAAAGTTGTAGATCCTTTAATTATGAACAACTTTTTCCTATAACTTTTTTTTCTAATACCAATATCTTCGGAGTTATATATTACTTTACCGAGCGAAAACCGCGCCATTGTCGCAACGCGTATTCACAGACACACGGTTGCGTGCATTGGTGTGGGTAAGGAACATCTGTTCCTCGACTCTGGTACCTGGGGTAACCGTTGTGACCTGGGGTAACCTTCAGGTGACACGAATTGTACGAATCTCAACGAGCTCCGTTATAAGGGATACAAAAAAATGGCAGGCAGTGGGAGGGTTAAATTAGAATCCCTTCCTCCTACCTCTGATGCCGCATTTTTTCACTCGTTGAGGTGTTACTACCAAGTGCAATACCGGCTCGAAAATTATCTGGAACCCGAGGAGTGGGGCTGGCGCCGCACCCCCCGTGGATTGGAGCCGATACCAATGTCACTGAAACCAGCTCCGGAAGATTTACTCAGATCGATTGCGTGCAAATGCAAAACCAACTGCGGCAAAGCGTGCGGATGTAAAAAGGCCGGCTTGTTTTGCTCAGTAATTTGCACTAATTGCCAAGAGAACTATTGTTCTAATATCGCCAATGTTGTCGACGATAATATTTTTGACGCAATGGACGAGGACGACGTATGCCCCGATACCGTCAGGGCCTTTAATATTAACGAATCACTTCCATCGACCTCGGGTGCTTAATTTTACGAATTTTATGATCTATTTTTTTATCAATAAATGTGTGAAACAGTTTCAATTATTAATTTACTTCTTTTTGTAATCCTTATTCACATTATTATCCCATTGAATGGAATAAAAAATACCCAAATTGAAGAAGTACAATATTTAAATGATATTTGAATGATTACAATATTTAATATTTAAATGAAGTACAATTTTTAAATAGTTTAATCGATTCACCTTTTGATACAGGTAAGTTGGCTAATAAATTATCATGGAATACTTTAATATTTCCTTCAAGTACTGAATACCCACTGATGTCGATGATATTGCGACATTGGCGCGGATTTCGCTCGGTAAAGTAATATATAACTCCGAAGATATTGGTATTAGAAAAAAAAAGTTATAGGAAAAAGTTGTTCATAATTAAAGGATCTACAACTTTGATGAACGGTAAAATTTCATAAAATTGAACGGTTGGGGAGAAAAAGGCGAAAAATGAAAAATAGGGAGAAAAAAAAGTAAAATTTTTGCCTTTTGGAAGTAATAAATTGAAAAGTATTGATGATAAAAAAAAAATTTCAGATAAAGAAGTTAGTAAATTTAATTTAGAAGAGAAAAGGTCTCTACAATTTTTGGCCTAACACTAACCGTTCTCGAGATATTGAATTAAACGCGTTTTCATCGAAATGACCTTGAGCTGACCTCCGGAGAACGCCTCAAATTGGAATGTATGCTCAGAATACACCCCCCTATCGATCCTTCATAATCTCCAAACTACATAACTTTGTGTTTATTTTTTTCGGTAATTTGACTGGACTAGCAAGGAAAGAAGTGGTAATGCTCAGTCAATTTGTAATGGCTTTCTCGCTCAGCTCGTTTGGCAGCCATTTTTCTTTTTTCTGTATCTTTCCCATGGCATGCGAACGTCGGGATACTGTTGACTTGTCAAGATTCAGCTGTTCAGCCAATTCTTTGAGCGATTGAGAAGAATTTTCATCCAGTAAACTTTCAAATTTAGCCTCTTGAATTTTTTTTCCATTGACCAGCGAGTCAATGGAAAAAAAATGTTTAGTGATTAGTTCCATTGACCCGCAGGTCAATGGAAAAAATGTTTAGTAAGAGCCAAGGGGCGCATAACCGCAGTTAGCTAGTGTTGGCTAGGTCATGCCCACTTGAGAATTTTTTTCTTTTGCAAAGCCATCTAAAACTCAAGTTAGCTAGCCAGCCATGAGTCATTCGCTCGATGGAACTACACGTAGTCACATAACCTTACTTTGTCATTTGTGACCAAGATCAGCTGGGCAGTGACTAAACAAGGGCTGGATAACAAAACATTTACAATATTACTAGCTCATAGCGAGCCAACCATTGGTCAGTTCGTATGAGCTCAATTGGGCGAGCCAGTTACTAGGTCGTAACTCATACAGGTTAGAACAATTTGTCTACTCGGGTACGGGCTAACCGACTGTGGGCAACCAGTGTTGGCACAACGTTGAAACAATGGTTCTGCCATTTCTCAACCGATCCTCTTTTCGAAGCCCGGCATCCAGCATCACGCCAATGTTGGGACAGTTCCGATTAACGGCCGAGAATCGACCGTTGGTGTAGTTTTGATTGTTTTATCGGTGTAGGTGAACGAACAGTTAGTCTATTGCCGGCTTCTCATTCGATACTTAACTATTTTTTCTCCCTTGTGGTTTGTGTCTACCGCGTATCTTCGAACCTGGCTTCGCAGCCAATCGTGTTCAAGGAGGATACCATTTCGACAATGGTACGTTAATGAAGCTGAGTTGACGAAAAAAAAAGCCAACGATAGCATTACAATGAGAAGAAAAATATTTATTCTTTAACGATAAACATAGGTTACGGGCATTGTTCTAAATTAAACCGTAAGAAGGAATAATAGGGCTCTAAATTTTCTCAATGGTCTGCTGACTAGGCCTTTTGACAAAGTGTGCGACTGCATAATGAGCAGAAGAAATAATTTTCTTTCGGCTTATGATCAACTATTTAATTGCATTGGTACTCCAAAAATGCGAAAGGAGGGTAAGATGTGAAAACTTCATCCGTGGGAGTAATTTATGCAAGTAGAAGATATGAACATATATTCTCCTATAATCCCACTCTCCCGTGCCATTTCTCCATCAAACTCCGAGTTAAGTGTGCCAACGGTTGCTCTTGACATTGGACGAATGCCCTTGCCATGTATGTGCTTCGAAGCTCTTTTTAACCAACATACGTAACAATTGTAGCCTCAATAACCCTACAGTGATGCGCGTATCGAATTACCATTCGATTCGTTACACGAGACCCTGGACTAACGGTTAACTAATGTTTTTCTCTGAAAAGCTATTATCAACATAAGCTTCCCGAATTTCATATAATTCCTGGTATACAATTATATTGAAGTAAATTGAATTGCACCGTATAGATCCGCAAATTGCAACAAGTATCGACCACATATTTGTGCGGGCGAGAAGAGATAGAAAAAAGCTTATCGAAATACCGTTATACAACGTTGGTGTAATTCGAGTAAAAAAAACTTGAGCTCTAGTCGAAAAGTCTTTTTAGAAGAGCTTTATAGAGTTGTATCGAACGACGATAGCGCGGTGGCAGAATCAAGGAGGGAATATCGTGTTGCACACCTCTACACCGATGAGGATATAGATAAAGGTCACCAAAAGCAGTTCTCAACCGAACGCTAAGAATCCGATCCTACTTGATGGATTATTTTGCCATGTGCCATTTGGGAAGGGACAGCGGGGAATATGGAACGGCTCGTGTTTTGTAGACGTTTCTGCACTGCAGGTGACAGTGTTGGGTAAATCCCACAAGATGCTACGTTGGATTATTTAATGCACCATTTCTCATCGATCCTCGACGAGGGCAAGCGTGACAAGGCCACTGCCACTTGAGAGGCCTTCATTGTTAAATAACCGCAAATGTGCGCAGAAAGAAAAGAAAATGAGATATATATCTATATATATTGACACAGGATTTATTTACAACGCTACCAGCTATTACTTTACCGAAAACAAAACGAAACAGCTTCATGGAATAACACTGTACACTAGCATTCCACCAGTGAGTGTACTAGAGAAGCGGTCCTTGCAAAAGATCGCTTGAATGGGCCACGCTAGTTCACAGCATATCCCTGAGCGCGACAGGAGAGTTTGCACTTCGAAACATGGTTGGATATAGTAGAAAATCGAAGGCTGAGGTATTAGAGATCGGTAGGTACTACCCATGATTGGTACGTCTCTATTTTCCAGAGATTGGAGTTCGCATCTTCGAAATGTAATGAAAACTAATATGTTCGAATTACTTTAATTTCTTTTCGTTGAATTTTCCAACGAAAATCCTTCAGTCATTTTTTAAGATACTTATTTCGAAATTTGCAAAATATATTTGCGAAAAAAGATTTTGTATTATAATAAAAATACGGAAATGAAAATATAGAAGACAACTTGCGATGCATTTCAACTATGCAGAGTTCAACACCATCCATTTTCCAGGACCTAGCGATTTTGTGGCGGCTGGGATGCGGGGGTTTAGAAATACTGCTTATGAATCTGATCGTGAGTCTCGATCGATCGTTTCCTAATCCTGAATCAATCGCGAAGGTAAGTAGGTTTGCTCTTGAGGGAGGAAATACCTTTGAACGAGCAACAAAGTGCTGTTTTTATGATTTTTTTTTAAAGGAAAGAGTTCTTCGTCATTTTTTAGACGTAAGCTATGTTTTATTACTACTTTTGGCTGTTACAGGGTATTTTTTTAAAATGAATCTTTAAAATCGGTGGAGGTATAGCACGGTCTCCTAAACGGTAATAAAACATACCGTAAGTCTCAAAAAAGGTGAAAAAATCTGTCTCTTCAAAAAAATCATGAAAACGAGCAATTTTTTTTTCCTCGCCGAAAGGTATCGCCCCCCTTAATGCGGCTCCCCACTGCGCATTGTCACGGCGATCTGAGCGTCAGAGATGCGCAAGGTTTTGGTTTTTCCAGCATCTTGAGAAAAAAAGGAACGCGAACTACGCGAAGCAGTTTCCAATTTGCGACGAGAACTTTTTACGAATACAGAATTTTACGTAGTAAGAATTTCGGGACTCACGATTCAAACCAATGTTCCACTCAGTTCGCCTTTTACGATACAAAAGTTCAGTTGTGCGCACCTATTCGGCACGAGTTTGCACACCAGCCAGAGGCCGAGGATGTCTTCACATAGGCGGGTGGAGGCGCGTGATTGGTTGACACCCGCAAATTGGAAGTAGGTACTAAGCTATAGGTTAATTCCGCGGGAGTATTATAATTTTCATTCCTCGTATGATTATAATTCTTATTATGATACATATAAGATAATGTTACTTTATAAGTTTAGGGAGCTCGAAATAGGCAAGTTTTATTATAAGAAACGTGATTTCTTGCGTCTTAAGTGGACATTAGCGGTTGCATGGAATATAATGCAAGGATCGAATTTGGAGAACAAATACCTGAGAGAAAGTAATTCAAGCATTGAAAGGGAGCAAACTTTGCTATGTGTATAAGATGAAAACTTTGTATGTGCTATGTTTCGTTGATGATCGGTTTCGAAGATGATCGTCTGGCAAGGCGAAGGCGTGCGCAGAGGAGAAAGAGAAGGGAAACGCTGACGAGAATTATTAGCCACAATGGAGGAAAACATAAACATTAGTCACCATAAGAATACAGGAGAAAATGTTGCCACTTCCAGATCGGTGCAAAAACATGAGCAGGAAAATAAATGGATCACGCCATGCTAAAATAAAATAAAAATAAATATTTAGAGGTTTTTTGAAAGTTCGTACTTTTAAGAATGTTTTAAGCTACGATCGAAACAAAAATTCCAAAAAATGACTGGGTTGCAGTGGTTTGAACGGAATGCATCAGCTAACGCCGCTCGGCGGCCCGCGCGTAGGTAATCTCCTGGTGCCTGTGGCAGAAGGCAAAGGCAAACATGTCTTTACAAAATGACAAGCATAAAGCTTCCCTCAATACAGACGTTCAGATAGCTTTTCGACCTGTTTATTAAAAACTCGGTTCCGATAATTTATTATCACTTTGTCTCGGAGGCCTCACGCAAAACAATAACGAGAGTGTGGATATCATCCTTATTTGATCTATGGTGCCAAAGTTGCTTCAAATAGTATCGAAATTGTTGAGATCGCAGCACATTTTCCTACAAGCATATGCAACTATCGGTGCAACAATGTCCCTGATGCAAGCCTCACGGTTAAAACTGGAACCGAATGCACAGAAAAGCTGTGACAAGTTAGATAAGAGCCGTGTCGCTATCGCCAATTTAAGAGCTGAGCACTCAGAGGCAAGAAAATTAAAAAGAGCGGCTCACAAAGATACTTTGTATTCTTTTCCTGCAGAAGGGACACTTTTCAGGGCCATTGCATTGACCAGGAATCGCAGTCTATAGGGAGAATTAAAAACATACTTTTTATCCGACATAAAAGTCGTCGACAAATTTGGTCCTACACATATTCTTTGAATGATTATCTAACGTATAGCGTAGAATTTTTGCCATATGCTTATCCACTTGCTTATAGTACGTTTTCTAATTATCAACTTTTTGGACCAAAACCGAACGGGAATTGTAATAAACGCAATCATTTTTCTTTATCCATGAACTACGCAATGACTCAGGGATGGCTAGATTTTTAAAAGGATTTGAAATTGTTCTCGTACTAAGGACGTGGCTAGAAAAGGAAAAAAAGGACCGTAAATACACTAAACGGTGGCCCAATTCTCGGTGTTAAGAATTACTTAAAAGAGAGCTGCAAGATAACAGAATAGCAATTAAGAATGATTGTAAAAATTGATAGGAGTCCGCAATGCGAAGAGTTTTCGATAATTGTCGTGTACAAAAATACTGCTTTTAGGCAACTAGACGGGGAACGAAGGGAATTGATAGAAAAAGGAATGACGAAGTGGGCGGGATATATTATTGCGGCGGATGTAAATTCGACGTTGGAGAGAGCAAATGGAATATCGAACTGTGAATAAATGGGGGGGGGGGGGGGGCAAAGAAGGTCGGAAGGTATTGTAATTAAGTCAGGCGGAAGAACGTTATTACGTTTTTGCAAAAAATTCGGCGTGGCGATTCTAAATGAACGGCTCAAAGAAGCCGAACGGGAAATTACGCTCATAGGGAAAGGAGGAGGAGTTGGAGGTAACTCGGTTCTCAACCCGATAATTAACCTGGAAGACGAAGAAGTTGACACGGTAACGTCGCTGAGAGTAATACTTAGGATTGAATCAGAGCATTTGCCAGTAGGATTTAAAACGAAAAGAGAAGACATAGAATAAGTAGGTGACGTAAGAAAGGAGAACGGATTACGAGAGGAAAGGAATAGCGAAAGGAATCGGATAAGGAAAGCAAAGAATATGGAAAGAATAATGATAAAATAATTAACAAGGGATCAGTGAATACCGAAAGGGAAGTGGAATGGGAATTACTAAAGAAGGCCATCTTCGAGACAGCATGGAGACAGCAAGGAGACTAGGTATGGTTAAGGGTATGAAGGGGAGAGACGGCAGGCAAGGTGGTGGGATGCGCAGTGCAAGGTACAAAGAACGAAAGTATGGGAAAGTCTAAAAAATTATTTAACCAGCAGAACGGAAACGCGCAAGGAACAATGAGAGAAGAGAGAAAAACCCTAGAAGATATGTATGCAAACAAGAGAAGAGCATAGTTTTAGGAGAGATGGGTGAAGGTCAGGGAATGTAAGAACATGGTCGAATGGTGAAGAGGGGTGAGGGTCAAAATGTCGAATGACCAAATATAGAACGACAAAGATTTCGAAACGACAGAATTATGAACTCTCAAAATAACGAAAGATAAATTATTGGAACTTTGTTGACAAAAATCGAATTACACCAAAAAAATTAACGAAATCGAATAACTACTACACCAACGGATTATTGATTCGAGAGCTCATTTATGCGGGAACATATATTCAGATAGTCTGCAGTGTGACAACATTCATATCTCCGAAATAGAAAAAAGTGAGTATCTAATATTCGTAATACCGTCTATAGCAAAAAGCCATATATTGAGACTACAAATTGCGAATGTGTAGATCTTAGAAACGCAAATGATCGATGGTTCGAAATGGCGAACATGGCATGGCTGCATTACCCGACTGACCACTAACGCCATCTGCCATCTTCATTCTGAAGCGCAAGTAGTATTGCTCGATCCCAAGTTTTCGCTATCCGGACCGTTCGCCATTTTGGCCTACCGCTATTTTAACTGATCGACTTTTTGGTCCTTCGCTTTGATGAATTCGAAATTGTAAACTGTCGTAATACGTACAATTCGGCGATTTGTAAATACCGCCTCGAATTGTTTGGTGAATATATACAGGCGAATCGATATTATATTTCCCATTATTTTGTTGAATCTGATATTTGTTTTCGCGATAAATCAACTTCGAGATTTTTACATTCACAATTTCGATTAACTATTTTACAAACTATCATAAGATTGACCTATATATAGGAGAACGTTCGTCATTACTGCATTCGAAATTTCGGTCTTTTTGAATAATGATCGTTCGAATTTCCTATCCCCATCGGGTGGAGAGCAGTGGGACGCGTGAGGGCTAAAAAGAAGGGGAAGCATAAGTAAAGTCAATGGTTGTACGCTTTGAGAGTACGCTAGATAGGAAGGAGAGGCGGAAACACGGTGAGCAGAATCCAGGGAATGAGAACACTAGCTAGGGAAAGACAGAGGGTTCAGGGCAGGGAAAGCTGGACAAAGATATTCGCAGGTATCAGCTAAACAAGGTAGGAAAGAAATTTAACCAAAAGGCAGAAGGGGAAGATGTAGTGAAAGCCGCGTTGATAAAAAATTAAGTATGAAAGAACAAGAAGAATTAAGGGGGATTTCGAATAAATGCCGAAACTCAGAAAGGCTACCAAAGTAGGGTAGTAAGAATTTGGGAGGTAGTAAGAATTTACCAAATACTCAAAACTGAATTTCAGAATATGGCCAGCACTGACCAAACATTTGTTTTATTCGACATTAGGTATGAAATCCGCACTGGTATCACGAAAAAAAGGCTGAGGATTGGATAGAAAAAGAAAGGCCATTAAAGGAGAGCTAAGCGAGATTCAGGCCGAAACGAGGGACGAAGGACCACCTTTTTATTTTAAACTCACTGATCAATAATAGACTGAAAAACAAAGTGTTGAAGATGTATGTGGCATTCGTGGATGCCCACAACAAAATTAAATATATAAAAAATATATCGAAATATATATAAAACCTATATTAAATATACTTTGTTCGAAAAATTGGATATGTCAGTTATATTTTTGCTTATGAGTACAACCTATGCGATAGATAAACATAAATACATTAAAAATATATCTCAAATACATCAGACATACCCACTGAACGTATGTTTTATCTATTGGGAAATAAATCGGAGAAGATATGCTGACGTATATAGAAAAATACATTTACGATATATATAAAATTTATCAACAATGCACCACTAATGTACGTTTTATATATTTTGAATATGAAATCCGAAGATACTTGAGGTATGTTATGTAGATCTGAATATACATTACTATATATATGTATCTATTTATGAACTTTTATACTAAAAATATATTCCACATTCGTTTGCTACCCTCGCATTAAGAATTCGAACTCTTGCCGCTGTGCCAGCCACTGTTTGAATATAATGCTAACATAAAACACTTATCTACTGACCAATCTGCGACAAAATGTTTATTTTCTGAACGCTTGGCCATCTGGAGTTCCCACTTGGGTCACTTCCATTTCTAGTCAAGCCCTACACATACTGTGAATCCGGACGAAATCGGCGATGACTAGGCCCATGAACAACTTGAGTTACAGATGGCGTTGCGAACAAAAAAAATCCTTACGTTGGTATCTTGCGATGACCTAGCCGCACTAGCCGGAATAAATGATCGCACAAAAACAATTTAATGTTATATAATTCTATGCGATTATCGCTCTCAATGCGAACGCAATTAAGTAATTGATCCTATAATGTTATTTACATTTGTTAAGCCACCCATTTTTGAAAAAACTACCATTGTGTATTGTGCAATATGTAGACGATACGAAAATTCAGAAATTTAATAAGTAGAAATGGCTCAGTGGACAACATCACAGCTCATCATTCAGAGGTCCCGGGATCGAAACCACCTTACGTTGTGTAAGCGTTTGTCTGGTAGAATTTGAACCAGATAACATAAAAGCAACGCAAACACCATAATCGTAATTAATGAACAACGACGAATATCGTAAAAAGGTGAAATAATGTGAAAAAAAAGTTTATAGACATTTTATGTGTGTTTCAAGTAAATTTTAAACGGAGTATGAATATATTTTGTGTACATTTTGGATGTAGTTTAAATATATTTAAAGTATATTTCGAATATATATCGAATACACTTAATGGGTTACCCCCACTTGCGATTTTGAAAAAATCGATTTTTTTATTGCATTTTTTTGAAGTATAAGTATCTGAGAATATGTCCTGAAAATGTCAAGTCGATCCGAACAAAATTGACTGAGATATCAGCGTTGAAAGAGAAGAATCCGCGTTGAAAGAGCGTTGAAAGAGAAACTTTAAACGCGTTTTTCTCAAAATGGCATTTCTGAAGTCGGTGACCAAGAATACTCGAACACTAGTGAACCGATCTTCTTGAAATTTTGCAGGCTTATTTAATACATAAAAATGTAGTCTTTAATCGTACGATTTTTTTTTTCGAAAAAGAATGGCCGTTTTATAGCCAAAAAACGGCCGTTTTTTTTCGTTAAAATCGAACCATTAACTTTGACTGTCCGCGATTTTGTGAAAAATGAATATTTTTTAAAATCCTTCGATTAAAGACTAGTTTATACTTATATTTGACTAAATCCATCCGCATTTTTTTTTCAGATGATCCACTTCGCCGCAATGTTGGTCACCGCAAACCGTGTATATAAAAACATTATTTCATTGACGGCCATTTGCCACTAAACAATGTAATATTTTTCAATAAAAAAATTACTGAAAGTTCTTCTAGATGTGTTCTTTAAGATGGTATATTGATCGATTAAAAAAGTTTTGTAGTTTTCTTTTAAAAAATTCATGAAAAAGGCCTTTTTTTGCGCTACAAGTGGGGGTAACGCCTTGAAATATTGGGAGTACAAATAAGTCTCCGCCGTTTGACAAAAGATGACCCCACCAGGGGGTTTTGGTTGAAATTGTCAGATGTAAAACATCATATCGTAAGGTTGGATATCTGGCAAGACCATAACCTTGAAATATTAGCGATTTTGTATCAGCATCACATAATTTGTTTCGTGCGAAAATGTCGAGTTTTGAGCAGAATAAGCGTCATTTGAGCTTACGTGATCTTTTTTACCACGAGATCACGTAAGCTCATCGACAAAAAATGTTAACATCGCCATATATTGTTTCGCTTAAACTCGCGCATTTTTCTAACGACAGGTTTTTTTATCCGACTTCATTTTCGCCATTCAATTGAGATGTGTAATACAAATAGTATCTATATACCCTGTACATATATGATGGCCGCAACATTACGCCCATAATTTACGTACAGTACAATAACGCTCATCAGTTGACGTAGTATTCAAATATCCATTTGCAGTCATAAAGGAAGGGCATTCATTTGTAATGCTGGTATGTACCAGGCCCTTCCTTTGTGACTGCAAATGGACATTTAAATACTACGTCAACTGACAAACTTTATTGTTATTATTGTCGTGGTGGTATCATTTTATGCAGGTTAACGTTCAATGGACCTCGCTTATCCATACTCGATAACTGTATATCTCAATTTGTATTATAGGCTCCTAGCGATTTGAAGAGGTAATTTCTATTGACGTCATGAAGGTATCACGTTTCAATTTCGAACCGTATTACGTACACTACGACGAATCCCCCGGCCAGAACAACCATCATATCGAATGCAAAGCAGTACAACTGTCATTTGTGTTCAAGACGTTACGCCGAATGCTCTTTATGCGAAAGTGGCTCCCACCAGCAAGAACAAATGTATATTCGACTATAGCATTGGACATGGGATGATCGAGGTGAAGGTAAAGCGGGGTTGAGTTCAAGATGTATGTCGATCAATCGATGACTCCGATTGACAATTCTTCGAGTACACCAATGTACATTGCTATGTCCACGCGATTATCGGCGGAAGAGTTCATTCTCATGAATGAGATAGACAGGAAGGAGGCAAACAACAATTAAATGTATCGATTTCACAGGATTGATGCTGTACCGATTGCGTTTAGTGGTGAAACCTAGTATCTTATCGCGTATGCTGCATCGTAGATAATAACGAAAACAACTCATGCGTTACCCTTCAATGCGTTTTCCACGAACATGTACACGGTTCTCATTTTCAAAGAGATAAAAAGACGGTACCCTCGATGTTCCGCGACTCTGATTACCGCGAGTTGACAAAAGGCTTCGAGAATATGCCACGATATATTTCTATCGGATTGTCTAAACACGCCGGCCAACCTTCAGGATAGATTATAATTTGGTGGTGCGTGCAATACCAAAACGTCTCAACTCTACAAATTTATTTCTCAAGTCTAATGTTCGAAGTCCCTTTTCTCCAAACACATGCCCTTTCAACTTCAAGCCATCTATTATACAACTAATTGAGTATATTTTTATTGAGCGTTAATTTTTTATCTTCCGTAAAGTTGGAATTTCGAAAATATGTGTATGACTATACCCTTGAATTCCGAAGCCCGCTACGGCATGCACCTTCGCATACTACCGAGATGCGGTAGATAAAAAACACAATTGTTAAACAGACACAAGATTATTTGTTATAATTATTGTTTCAGCAACTATCGTGAATAATCTTATCAATGTTCTGTAACTGCATGTTCTTTAAATATTGATATTCAGTGTCTTTTAGAATCGATAGGGTGGGTAGCTTGGGGCGTTGAGAATTCTTTGCAAAAAAAATAGTCTTTGTTCAACTATTCAAGGTCTACATTTTAATATCCGATATGCCTGGATGGGAGAGAAAATAATTTCGTTTCATTTTAGCCTATGGAAAGCCTCTGTACATTGTTTTCACGTCCAAATGTGTATTTACATATGATGCAGCATAAATCAATTTTTTTATCACGGCCGGAAGGACAATCGAATAAGAAAGTAATATTAATAGGTTTCTGGATTGTAGTTGAACGGAACCCACGTAACTGATAATGTTACAGGGGTTCGAAGATTCCATCTAAGCGCACAATTCTTCCATAACAAATGCATCTTATTCGTCGTCGTTGCATGCGTTCATTCATTTCTTATCGCTTAAAGCAGAGTATACGAGCGATATGTCGCTCGATATGCGTTACGTACATAGACTTGGTGCGGCTTCCTCTATATGCACCAAGGAGCTCCGGTCACTGGGACATAATCGCAAACACCCTCGCTCACGATGTCAAGGTCGAGCACTGCATTGGCCGCTGGGTCTCGTGGCCACGGCTCGTTCGACCAACATTCTCGCGAGTTATACCCCTCCAAAACTCATCTATATTGCGCAGAAGAAAACGCGAAACGGAATCACTATACAATTCGAAGCTATTAACTATTTTGACAGGTCAAATTCCTTTCTTTAAAATGGCAGCTCATTCGATAATGGTGGACGTAAGGTGTTTTAACAGGCTACATGTACCTAGGTGGGTCAAAAAAATGCATTTTCCAAAAATATTTTTTTTCGATAGTATCACCTTTTACCTATATTCCCTGAAAATCTCATTGAAATACTTCTAAAATTGAATAAGCTACAGCTTCTAACAGTCGGCCGGTCGAACTGTAGCAGCACACTTCTTCAAACTTTAAACGCGTTTTTTGTGAAACACTGTTTTCAAAGTCAATGGACATGATATCTTGAGAACCCGTCACTGGATTGTTTCCAAGTTTACAGGAGTACGTTGACAAATATTTAAAGGACGTTGACGACCTCACTTTTTTAAATCGATTTTTTTTTAGAGGGTCTTCTCACTTCAGACGCTATAAAAGGCTATTTTCGTGACTTTTTGTTGATAGGTTTATATTATAGATATTTAGATAAAAGTGGTTGCACTTAATAAATACACTTCCGAAATACATTTTTTTAATTGTATTTATTTAAGTCACTATTTATAAACGAAAACGGTAGTTAAAAAAATGTCTGCGCTGTTGATAAAATCTCGGAGATGGATCATCCGAAACAAAAAATCAAACGGTTTTGGATTCAGTATGTCAATGGCTATAGCACATATCACACGATTTTTGATATATGCGAAAATAACAAAATGGCGGACACTTTTCGAAAAAACAAAAAACGTGTTTTCTTCACCGTTTTTGGCAACAAAAAGTAAATATCAATTTTTTTTTACATCCTTGATATCCGCTATAGCTATAGTTGTAAAGAATCTGGGGTTGAAACTTCATAAGGATCGGTTCAATAGTTTCGAAGATTTTATCAATAAGCCGTCGAAAAACGTTGTTTCGAAAGAAACACGTTTAAAATTTGTTTGGGTTACATAAAAACATGAAATTTTATTATTAATGTATTTCGTAAGAGTATTTCTTAAGTGTAACAACTTTTATATCAAAATCTAAAATATAAACCTATCAAAAAATTCACGAAAAAAGCCTTTTTATAGTGTCTAAAGTGAGAAGACCCCTTAAGGTCCGTAAAAATGACGACTGTTTTCATGGATTTTGTATGCTCGAATGACAATTCGTCGCCACGTTGTTAAAGGAATTATTTAACTCGACAATCGTTAACGACTCGTATTTATTGTTAACTTGAATAACCTGTAGAGTGTCCACCGCCAAACGTCGAGAAAAAAACGCATCTTTGGCCGGCGGCCATGTTTTTGTTGTTTTTCTGTAATTTATGGTGATTTTTTTTTAAAGGATCTCAATACATGTACCTTTGTGTTTAAAAAAATGCGTTTTGTTTCCACCAACCGTTTCTCAGAAAGGAAAATTGGAATTTGGCCTTTTTCAGGTATCTAGGTAGATGTAGCCCCTTAAAAAAAATTCTGAAAATTTTTGTCACAAAAAATCATGAAGTCGAAAAAAATGGTATATTTTAGAAAAACCAAAGGTAATTGCGGTATTTTCGGCGGTTATGGAAAAATTGAATAACCCGGCATACAGTGGAATATCGCGTATGGAGAATATACCGCTTAAGGGGTTACCCCCTTGCGATTTTGAAAAAATCGATTTTTTTTTTATTGCATTTTTTTGAAGTATACGTATCTGAGAATATGTCCTGAAAATTTCAAGTCGATCCGAACAAAATTGAATGAGATATGAGCGTTGAAAGAGAAGAATCCGCGTTGAAAGAGCGTTGAAAGAGAAACTTTAAACGCGTTTTTCTCAAAATGGCATTTCTGAAGTCGGTGACCAAGATTACTCGAACACTACTGAACCGATCTTCTTAAAATTTTGCAGGCTTATTTAATACATAAAAATGTAGCCTTTAATCGTTCGATTTTTTTTCGAAAAAAATGGCCGTTTTATAGCCAAAAAATGGCCATTTTTTTCGTTAAAATCGAACTATTAACTTTGACTGTGCGCCATTTTGTGAAAAATGAATATTTTTTAAAATCCTTCGATTAAAGACTAATTTATACTTATATTTGACTAAATCCATCCGCATTTTTTTTTCAGATGATCCACTTCGCCGCAATGTTGGTCACCGCAAACAGTGTATATAAAAACATTATTTCATTGACGGCCATTTGCCACTAAACAATGTAATATTTTTCAATAAAAAAATTAGTGAAAGTTCTTCAAGATGTGTTCTTTAAGATGGTATATTGATCGATTGAAAAAGTTTTGTAGTTTTCTTTAAAAAAATTCATGAAAAAGACCTTTTTTGCGCTACAAGTGCGGGTAACGCCTTAACAAATGTCATAAAGTATGCGAGTGGTAATACAGCGAAAAGCGAATCCTCAAACTCGTTTCCGGGCTCTTATCACACTCGTAAAGTATGCATAGTCGCGTGGTACATCAACATTTATATTGAGAGTTTTATACTACCTGCGCCCTCAACTCCGGAACGGCCGGCAGACTTACCGCTTTTTTAAAATGCATTGCAGCAAATATGAAGTGCCTAATCTGCTCACTCTCCCCCTTTCAGCCTTCCTCTTTGCCCCTGCCCCTCTTTCTTTCCCTCTTATTTTCACTTCGAAATGCATGTACCGCTTATAAACCGTACGTCGCGTGATAACGGTTCGAGCCGTCTCGAACACTCGTTTATTGAACATACGTTCACCGCGATTGACAATCGGAGATTTAAGAAAAATGAGCGGTACAAGTATAATTTCATATTTGATAACGCTTTGAATCATTGGAAATTCCCTACCGGCTATTGTCACATTGATTACGATAAGAAATAAACCATTTTAAAAGTTGCCAGTATTGAACGAAGCCATACAAATAAAAAATTCAACAATGGGCTTTTTATATTTTTCTTTGTTAAAATGTGAGTATAAAAATAATAGAGGAGAGATTGTTGACAATACTTTTAACGTGGCGTATAACGTCGTCCGATTAAGTTGAAATAAATAGTAGAATTGCGTAAAAAATTCGGACGCCTTCTAAATCAGGTTATCTTATTCTGAAAGAATAATTGAGAATAATTTTTAAAACGTCAAAGTAAAACGTCCAAATTTCAGAGGGATACGATTCTGGAATATATGGCTGGTTGGAATCTGCAATGACAAACATAACTTTACATAGTCCGACGACATCGATACGGGTGTTCTGGGAAGAATTCTGGACGCGGCTCGCTCCATTCTATGACATTATACACTGCCAAAATTTTTTTTTTTAACTAAATAGGATCTGTTTAAGGGCGGGGTAAAGTTAATTCGGCGAAAAAAGGCATGTTTTTAAGATTTTTTTTGGCGTAACGAATAGTGTTCGTTTATTGAAAAATTTACATATAATAAAGTAACATTTGAACAACATTCTCCTAAATTTGCATTGCAAAATATTCAAAATTGAGCGAGTGAAAATTAAACCCCGGAGGCGCCTCGAAAAAAAGTTGGTTTGCGGTGTGGACCATAACTCGCAACAGAATCATCTGAAACAAAAAAATCAAAATGCATTTGTTAAAGGAGATGTTTCCCGAGGTCATGACGGGAGGATTTATTGTTTTTTTCGTCGGTTTTTCGATTTTTCGTAGCACTTGGGAGCCAAAAACCCGATTTTCGCTAAAAAAAATCGGCTATTTTGTTGTTGAAAAATTAGTAATTATTAAAAAAAAACAAAAAAGCTCTCGACAATACCTGGTGAATTATGTGAAGAAGTACTGTGCAAAATTTCAAAGCGATTGGTCCAGTAGATTTTGAGTTATCGTGCACACGGACTTCAAATATGACAAGTCTCAGAAAAACGGTTTGAAAAACGCAGAAGAGTTTGGTCGCTTAGCGCTCATTGCACATAAAATACTCATAACTTCGTCAATTCTACTCCGATCGACTTGAAATTTTACCACAATATTCTTGATATATTATGCATTCATTTAAAAAATGAAAAAAAAATGAAAAAAAATTTTTTAATATTTTATCCCGCCCTTAAATCGAATAGATTTTTTCCTTGTCAGCTTTCTTTTTTAAATATCAAATATATTCAAACTGAATAAATAAAAATTCGATTCACATAAAACTTAATTTGCTTACAATGTACACTGTAAATCTACGTGTACTATATGCACGAAATATTTCATAAATGCAGAACGAAATGAAACACTCAATTGAGAGTTTTACCACAACGACTTTGTATCGTAATCCGTCATTCCCGGGCCTTCTAAAATGGTTTTTTTTCGAAGAAAATATTTCACCTTTATGGAATCGAACCTAGAACTTATACCTACTCATAGCTACGCAAGCCGCCCCTATGCTACCGAGTGCTTGTAACATCTTTGTCGCAGATATGGCATGAAAGACCAAATCAATGCCTATAATTATTTGTTGTATGACAAAAACCATATCAATTAGTTAATATCATTGTCATAATTAGAGAGTTCTATCGAATAACATGCTAAGGATTTTTCAAACATAACCTTATTATTTCTTTTCTCTCCACCCTCTCTGCCCCCACATCCTGTTGATATGTGTGTTGCAATAAAGACAGACCATTAGCTCAATCAGATCCAAAAATAGTGAACTCTACGAATTTCTAATTAATTTTAATTAAAAAAAATCTAATTGATCCATTTAGTGGATCAACTAAATTGTTTTTTTAACAGACGAAACCGAGTCACAGATTTATTGGAATAAAATAAAATGTTTAGTTATTGGACGATATTAAATCGAATTTGATTTGAATAAACAAATATATTTAAAATAAATCATTCCAATAATGGAATGCAATAGGAAAAATTTGATTACACGAAAAATCTGATTAATTCAAATTTTAAAAAACAAAATAGACGCGGTTAATTAATATCAATAGAAATGTTCTGTCAGTGTACTGATTTAAAAAGTTTATTGATTTCAACTAGGATCCATTACACATAGTGTACTACTCCGTCTATTCATTCGTTAGTTAATTCAAATTAAACATTTTTATATAAGCCCATTCCGTACCTATATACGACTAATATATATTTTTTTAGCAAACAATACCAAACACTAAACGTGTTATCTTGATTCAAATGAATAAATATATTTGAAATAAATCTCCTAAATCGTCGGATGAAATTTTAAAAGTATTAATTTTACGAAAATTTTAGTTAATTCAAATGAAAAGGATCAACTGAATGCATTTAATTGATTTTAATACATATTTTATTTACATTATATATTTTTATATTTATTGAGGTCTCAATTAGTTCTTGAGTTCCAACGTGTACCCTTGGACGTTTTTACGATAAGCCTTCCCAATTGAACCCTTTCCTATCACTTCCTACCCCCACTTCGCTAATCCAAGCTATAGTCCAGTAGAATACGAAAACTCAGCACTTTTTCGCGTAAAATATGAATTTTTGACTGAAGGTAGATGGTTGCATACTGACAGTAAGCCCAATAAAATGTTGCCCCTCGACTCCCCCCAACCCTAAGAATAGGAGTTGAAAAGTTAACTTTAAGAATTAATGAAGTTTTGTTTTATTCCGGGAGGTTATTCACTTCGTACACGAGGATCGTTTGTAAATACATTAGCAACAGGTGTTGTGGTGGGCCGAAGCGTGGGCGTCCCGGGATAATCGAAACCGAAGGACTTACGTGCCTCTCGCTCGCGCTCTTTCTCCCCTTTTTGTCTTCCTCCTTTCCTCTTTCTCTCCGACTTTTTTGCTTATACAGCCGAGTTGGAAAGATTCACCCTAAAAAGTCTGCAAGTTTTATCTACAGGGACGAACATCCGACAAAAGCACACGATTTGTCACCATCGATCATTCTGTATTCTATTATCTAACCGAATGATGCGTTATGTACAGCCGGAAAGTAATACGGATAACAACAACAAAGGACGGAAACAGGAAGAGTATTTTAACATTCTTTCCTTAGTACAAATTAATCAATATTGCTCGTAAAGCGTGTTTTGAAATACATTTAGTTAATATTGATGTAATATAACTACATTAAATTGTAATATTAAAAACATCGATAAATCTTAACGAGGATATATTCGAGTCAAAATTTTTTTTTCTTTTCCCGCGGCCTACTACGGTTCTATTTTTTATAGTGTCAATTATTTTTTTATATGGTTCAAATAAATAAATAAAATAAATGTTTGTACAAAATATGTCGTATTACCACCATTGCGTTACTTGACCGACCACCTTGAACATTCTGCAAATTCAAGGCGCGTTGATACGTCTTGAGGCCTCGGTGATATGATCGCTCAGAATACATGTGGCTTGCTCGAGAAGCATCGAGTTTTGCGCCATAGGTCGCAAAGGCAACAGTTATACAATAGAGTAGATAAAAGTGCTCGTTACTACGAATATGCTCGTCCATTAAAATGAACGCATTCAGTCTGTAAGACTAAACATTTTTTTTAGTAAATAACACAAAACGCTAGAATTATTATGGAAAAATGTATATTTTTGATGCACCGATATTCAATAGATTTCCATTTATACGAATAAATATATTTAGAAGAAAATATATTCAATCAATTAAAATAACAGCGTGCATACAGAGTTGTCATGAGTTCTCGCCACACCTCCATTCCTTCAGCAGAGACTAAAGACGCCATTAAGGAACTCGGACACCCGGTACGAAATGTAGTAAACAAACATCATAGGCGAACTCAAGAGCCTCTGCCACTATTCTTCGTGGATCTACAACCCAATTGAAGTAACAAAGGCATCTACGAGATGGATTTACTATTAAGGGCATGTACAGGGTCAACATAACCTCACAAATCTTTCAACCCTATTTTCTCATAGATGGTTGATTTTTTTAGGAAAATCGAAGCATTAGACTCTGGAGAACACCCTGACGCAGAGCTTGATGATTTCCTTTTGCTCTAAATATTATTCATCGCTGAGAAATCTCAGTTCGAAAATTTCAGCTATCTCTCTGGCACTCATATGTCACGTGGTACATCTTCTACTTAGCCTTTAACGTGAAAGATTGCATCAAGCCACCGCGAGAAAACAACGACATTTGTCCAGTTTACAAGACGCCGTCGATATAGGCTCACTAAAACCTACAACCGCAGACAATACAAATGCGTTAAATGCGGAGGCGACCATAATGGGCTTATCTGCCCGAAAACTAAAGAAACTGCTGCAAAATACGCACCATGTGCTAGAGATCATACGGCGAATTACCAAGACTGTAAAGTATATCAAGAAATTATTGAAAAACAAAGACAAAACCGTGCAAAAACCTCATTGGCACATTCCAAATGCGGTGGGCGAAAACGTAACGGGAGAAAGCCCGTCCGTTAGAATTTCCCGGTTAGTCAGCAATGTAGAAGACAAACATTATAACTACGCTCAAGCCACAAACGCAAACATAAATTCGCCACCAGAGAACGATGTCAATAACAGCTACAACCTTGATATAATAGTTATCCGCAAGAAATCTTTTAACGAGGTCAATGCAGTATTTATACAGAGAAATCAACCATTAAATACAATGCTAAATTTACTGACTACAGTATTGATCAAGTTTTCGAAAACAGAAATCACTTTTATTGATTAGCACTAATGAATACCAACGGACTGGTGAATCATGGCCAACAAATAATTACGTTCATACGATCCAAAAACTTAGATATCGTACTAATTTCGGAAACATTTTACTGACAAGTGCTACTTCAATATTTACGACACAAAAAATCCTGCCAGCAGTGTGCATAGAGGGACTGCAATAATAATTTTAAAAAAATAACAAAATATCACGAGATGATAGGATTGGAAAGAAATTACTTACAAGCGACAATTATTATACTTGAAAACTAGACTCATGGCCCCGTAGTTTTTTCAGCAACATACTGCCCCCCAAGACACTAGATAAAAAGACAAATTTATCAAATATTTTCAAACACTAAGCCCCCGGATTCATAGCTGGTGGCGATTATAACGCAAGAGATCCATTCTAGGCGGGGCATGACTCATCACCCCTAGAGGCAGAGAACTACGAAAAGCTATGGCGGAAAGGAGTTACGTTCAGTTGTCGACTGGCCAACCTGACGTGCTGGACTTTTTTGTAACTAAAGACAGCAAATACGCACACCTTGACTCCAGTCGAGATTTATCGTCTAACCACACTCCAGTGGTACTAACGCTACGCATTGGTTGTATTTACAAACAAACATCTCCGTTTCTACATAATGAAGAGACGGACTGAACTGCCTTTAGGGATACACAGAGCAGAGACATAAACCTGGAAGTATCACTAAAAAATAAGGTGGAAATAGATGATGCTACAGAATATATTGTCAAAATAAAACATGATTCAGCCTGGGCAGCCACCCGTGAAGTGAACCCAAAGGAAACAATTGACAATTACCCAAAAGGAATTAAATATTAAAAAATTAAACTGAGCCGGAACGCAATTGATAAAACTAATCTCAATAGAACAACCCACGAAGTAAAAACCTCATCAATTACTTGAAGAACAACATCGTGCATCAAAATCGCTGATTGTTCGCTTTGGGAAGCAACCAAAAGACGAGATCAGCAACAACGAAACGTTCCGAAAAAAACGTATGGTTATGATTGGGCTAAATGGCAAAAAAGCAGAAGTCTTGCCAAATTCTCGTAAAATTGTTTACACCTCTGTCAACTCAACTCGACAACAAGGAAATTCTACAGTATCTTGAATGCCCTCTGCCTATGATTTATGCTATCAAGCATTCCCCCCCCCCCCCATAAGAAGTCAAACGAACAATCTCAAAAGAAATTGATCGTGGAAAAATCGCAGCTCGCTCTGCCCAACAAACTAAACATTTACAAAGTCATCCGGAAGTCATTAAAAATGACACTCGATACTCCTCGGTTCGTCACCAACGCAATAATTCACAGAGACCTCGAAATCAATACGGTTATGAAGGAAATCGAACGATTCAGCGAAAACTACGAAGACGCAGACCCATCCCAACGACCGGGCCGGAATTCTTATCAAGCCTCTAGACCTGCAAGAGACATTCCAATAATCATCAAAACAAAGCGACGATTTAGTGGAACCCACACGTAAACAAAATATATTTTTCGATATATATTATACATCTTGAAAATAGATTAGATATATGCAATATATACGGGAAATGCATTAAAAATATATTCGCGATATCAATCTTTTGGGCCAAAATAGAGCTGTAAACCATTAATATTAATGGTTTAAATTTAAATTATATCAGACAAACGCTTACACGCCGTAAAGTGGTTTCGATCCCGGGACCCCTGCGCGATGAGCTGTGACGTTGTCCACTGCGCTAGTTCTACTTGTTAAATTTTTGAACTTTCGTTTCGTCTAAATATTGTACAATACACAATATTAGTTTTTGAAAAATAAGTGGATTAACAATCAATCACTCAATTGCGTTCGCGTAAAGAGCGATAATCGCATAGAATTACATAACCTTCAATTTTTTTGCGCGATCATTTATTCCGGCTAGTGCGGCTAGGTCATCGCGAGATACCGACTTGAAGATGTTTTTCATTCGCAACGTCATCTGTAACTTAAGCTGATTAGCCAACCATGAGCCAATCGCTGGATGGAACTACGTGTACAAGGGGAGGTCAGCTACTCGTCATTGCCGATTTCGTCCGGATTCACAGTATATGTAAGGCTTGACTAGAAATAAAAGTGACACGAGTGGGAACTCCAGATGGCCAAGCGTTTGAGAAATGAAATTTTTGTCGCGGATCTTTCAGTACATAAGTCTTTCATGTTAGCATAATTTTCAAGCAGTGTTATTCGGATTTCATATTCAAAATATGTGAAACACACATTCAGTTTATATGTTTGGGTTTGTTTGGGTTTTTAAAATGTATTTATATTTATATATTGCATAGCTTTTTAAATGTATTTATATATTGCATACCTTTTTAAATGTATTTATATTTATATATTGCATAGCGTTTACTCATACCCAAAAATATAATTGACACATCTAACTTTTGAAACCAATTATATTTAATACATGTTTTATATATTTTTTATTTTCATGTGGGTAATCCAGAGATAATAAGCATCAATGGATGGATACATACCCTGACTTTCTTGTTCCTGCCGTCCATGAAATTATTTACGTGTATAATTGATTATAATTGAGTTATTAAGAACAACCAAAACAAAAAATGTTAGGAGTTCAAGTCTCCAAATACCGGGAACATGATCGTGATAACATGTAAACCTTAAACTTGGCATCGGCAATGAAATGTTGCATTTGCAGTCATTCTCCAACCCCTATTTGCCGATGTAATTTTCCGCGTGCGGTACACGAAAACAATTAATCCAATGATTGTCGTGTAATCGTCTTCTCATTGTTTTATTGGCACAGCAATATTAAATATGTACGTCAAGCCTATCATGATAACATCTCCTGCTGATATAATTTGCGATTAAACGACAAAATGTTATTTTAAGTTTCAATGAACACCATACGGAGAATGATTTTAAATACAATAAAAAACACACGGTGATCATATTTTTCAGTCCAACACTACAATTGTTCATAAAAGAATAATCTACAAAACATATATACAGCCTCGGCCAAAAGTATTAGACACCCTGTAAATTTTCTATCCGGACAAAAATCGAATATCTCGGTGAAAAAAATCGTACACGAATTTACCAAACGGCGTTTTGAAGAGGACAAAGGCAGCTTTATTTTGCTTTTTTATTTTTGCGTGTATTTTGTACCCCGTACGTCATTTTGAACATGCCGGTTTTTCACGATTTTCGCACTTTGCAAAATCGCGTGCTGGATTTTCAAAATGAATAATCTCACCATTTAGTGATATGATATTTGAAAAGGATACCAATAGCTTTAGTTTCGTTTAAAAAAAATTGTGATTTTTCTCCACAGCGTTATTTAGTTTTTTCTTGACAAAACGGCAGGTTTCCGAAACGAATCGTGCGGCGTAACTTGAAAACGATGAGGTTTGGAATATATAGTCTGAGGAGTAAAAAGTTGTATTTTGTTATTTAGGAGACACTACATTTTTTTTTTAATTTTCTTTCCCAAATTTCTTTGTATCGCCATTTATGATTGATAGTCGACGATTGTTTCAGGAATTTATTTCCCTCACTTTGAAACAAAGAAGTTTTAATGAAAATATCAAGAGGAGAAAAGGTACAGCCTTGGCAAAAAGTGTTAGGCACCCATATAAAATATTGATATTTAAAAAAATATATTAAGGTATTACAATTGCTCTGAACTAAAGCTAAGACAGCATCGGTAAATATGAAATTAAACAATAGAAAACCTCTTTTGGTGGATTGCAAAATGCACATGTTTAGCGTTTTACGATTCCGAAATCGTAAAACGCTAAACGTGTGCGTTTTTTAAATTTCAACTCAATCTTTTACCAGTCTTCATTTGCTATTCTTAGAGTGGATAAGCCATTTTCTGCTATTTCATTGGTTCAGCGCAACTCCATGCCTTCGAAAATGTCGAAAAGTAGTGAGCTTTCATACGAAAAAACGGGTAAAAATTAAACTTTTGCACAAACAAGTGAACATGGAATTAAGTGAAAAACGACGATTTTTTATAACCAAATTGCCATTGTTACTAAGGCAGCAGAACTCGAACAATTTTCGTCCAATCGACTTGAAATTTGACCTGTAGCTTCTTAGATTGCACTAACAATCAAGTACTTTTGTAATTCTTTATCGATAACTTGGTGACTTTCGCTACTTTTCGAATCCACTTAATCTCGAACGAGATGCACGCAAGAGAAACAACCTCGTTAATCATTCGTAACATCGAAGGTGAAGATGGATCACGAAGATCAATAACCGCCGCTCATCTTTGCTTCTGATGACTCGAATGTTTGCGGATCTTACGCGAGTCGGGACAACGTAACACCAGGGCAATGCGCTCATTCCACAAACTGATGCACGTTTTCGTTTAATTGACACAGTCCAAGGTAACATCAACACGCTTCGAGTCACGTCGGGATTCGCAAAATGCCCAAAGTCTACATCGATTTACGATTTCGATGTCAAGAATGCAAATATCGCGCGATTTAAATTAAAAAGTTATTGTAATAACTTTACACATATTTTGAACAAATTAACGATTTCAAGAGATATGTCAATCACAAAAACAATAACCTCGCAGCTCATTTTTCGGTTTCTCTTTCAATGGTAAAAGTCTAAAGAGGTTTTTAACAAAACTGTTATATATGTGTTTGATCTTTGATCCAAATTTGGAAACTCTTGTTTGTTTGGGTTTAGAGATAAGCGTTAAAGGAGACATGCCAACATTGAAAGAAATAATACATGTTATATGTGTAGGGACCCTAGCCTCGGCCGTTAAGCGTCGAGAACATTCGACAGGGAGCGAGGCATCAAGGGAGGCGTTGAACGTTGTGCCGAGAACATGAGGCAATCGATCTATGACGCTTGAGTCAATAAGACGTTACGTGAAACGCTGAAATTTATATTCTTGGTACCTTCAATTAAGTCGTGTTTTGTATTATACATTCCAAACTCTCTCTCTCTCTCTCTCTCTCTCTCTCTCTCTCTCTCTCTCTCTCTCTCTCCCTCTCTCTCTCCCTCCCTCCCTCCCTCCCTCCCAAAAATTTGGGTGATTTTCGAGTATTTTTTGGAAGAAAAGTACTCAATTAATTGTTTCGGAAAATGAAGAATGTATTTGGCTATATTTGACCTATATTACATAATTTTTTATAGAAAAATGTTGAGATCCAAGCGACTTGTTCGCTTGTGAGAGATACGGCCTTGAATATTTTACAGGATATTCTTGAAAGTATAAACTGTCGAAAAAGGCAACAAAAAAGATCGATTTTTTTAAAGTGTCACACGGGTATAGCCCCTTAATTCAATTTGAATGCGTTGTCTTGTCGAAGAATCCACGTAGGTCTCTATTGTTCTGTCTTGCTTCTCTTGAATGAACATCAATCGCACCTACGTGGACCGTGCATCTATTGGTCGCAAATATAATATATAACACGCTGGGTTACGCTTTCCAACGATCGAAATTTATTCAACCAAGATTACATCGCAATAATATATAGTGATTTTAATCCCAGCAAGATTAGCAATTTAGTGGCAATAAGTTAAAAACATTTTGAAATGTTGAAAAAATCGTGCTAACAATGAGAAAGCTTTCCAATAAGGTATCTAAGAGAATTGAGGTTTCTCAATATCGTTTTTTTTCTTGTTAACTAGTTAATGAAGAAACTTGGACTAACAGCAAAATCGCGAGGCTTCAAATATATACACTGAGAAAAAGAAGTCGTTGAATGTGCAAAATGCATTTTGTTGTCTCGAAATTTTGTTGTTTTAACAGTTGCTCAGTCATGCTAAATAAGCTATAGTTCACACCACTAAAACTATCAGTTAGATTAACAAAACGTTTGTCATGCCAATGAAAAATCAAGTTGAACGTATTTAAAGATACATTTTGTTAAACCAACTGAATTTTGGTTGGATAAACGAATTTTTTTTTAGTGTATATATATATATATATATATATATATATATATATATATGAAGCGGAAGATGGCTCATTTTTTTCCTCGATAAGCACATGAATGATATGCTGAACGATTATGCGGATGCCTTACAACAGTACGTTTGTTTGCATTTGCTCGAGACTCGCTGCCTTACCCGGCTCTGCTCGCGCATGTTGACGCAGTTAATTATCTTCCCGTGCGTCTGACATTTTGGTTCACCACTCAGCCCCCCGATAACCTACCGTGATGATAGATAGCTTAGAACCTGCCGCGGAAAATACACTATGCACTGGTGAAAACCGCATCGAAGTCGGACCATTGATTCCGAAGTTTATCGGGTACAGACAAACCGACAGAAAACCCGACAGACTCTTCTGTTTATAAGTGTAAAGGTAATACTTTGAACTTGTACAATGCAAGGCAGTCACCATTACAGAGCTAAAGGCGACCTTTCTTCAAAGAACTTGTGCGAACTCTCATTGATTGTTCGCCGACTTGTATCTCCTTAACTGCTTATAATGAGCTATCCGGAGTTTCTTCCCTTCACTGCAATATGTCTTCCACATGCTTACTTATCGATATTAGGGACTTGAAAAAACTCAAGCTTTATTAACCCCTCATCAACACGATGCTTCTAATGGACGTTAAAGTGGTAAAACTGGGTTTTTTAGCAAATTCACTTTCGACGATTCGAAGTGGATGTGCTACAAAGCCAATACGTCCAAAATGAATTTACTACAACCAGTAGGTTTCCTATTCCATGAGGGTTTGAAAATTTGCTGATTCAATTTGACCAGAGGTAACAAGAGTCCGTATACCGCGACAGCAGCTATATGGCTGGCTTAAGGGGTTACCGCCACTTGCGATTTTGAAAAAAATCGATTTTTTTATTGCATTTTTTTGAAGTATAAGTATCTGAGAATATGTCCTGAAAATTTCAAGTCGATCCGAACAAAATTGACTGAGATATGAGCGTTGAAAGAGCGTTGAAAGAGCGTTGAAAGAGAAACTTTAAACGCGTTTTTCTCAAAATGGCATTTCTGAAGTCGGTGACCAAGATTATTCGAACACCGATGGACCGATCTTCTTGAAATTTTGCAGGCTTATTTAATACATAAAAATGTAGTCTTTAATCGTTCGATTTTTTTTTAAATGGCCATTTTATAGCCAAAAACGGCCATCTTTTTTCGTTAAAATCGAACCATTAACTTTGACTGTCCGCCATTTTGTGAAAAATGAATATTTTTTAAAATCCTTCGATTAAAGACTAGTTTATACTTATATTTGACTAAATCCATCCGCATTGTTTTTTTTTCAGATGATCCACTTCGCCGCAATGTTGGTCACCGCAAACCGTGTATATAAAAACATTATTTCATCGACGGCCATTTGCCACTAAACAATGTAATATTTTTCAATAAAAAAATTACTGAAAGTTCTTCAAGATGTGTTCTTTAAGATGGTATATTGATCGATTAAAAAAGTTTTGTAGTTTTCTTTAAAAAAAATTCATGAAGAAGGCCTTTTTTTGCGCTACAAGTGGGGGTAACGCCTTAAATAGGTGTAATTTTTGGTCTTACATGCAAATAGAATCGAACATTTCTAACGATCAAATTGTCGTCACTGCGTGTGAAATGCATCGCTTGTGAACCGACTATATTCACGTATTCTCTTCTTTGCGGTCACTGCTGAGAACAGATTGCTTTTTCTTTCCCGGTCGTTCTGTCGGCTTACGCAAACTCGACAAGTATTTTGCGCCGACCCAACACCCGCGAGGGACACTCGACGTTTAGCGAGAGACAGAGAAAATAATTCAAGCGAGAACCAAATTCATTATTACCGTCCGATTTCTCTTAGATGTTGCCGACGAAGCGAGCCTTAAGCGATTAATCGAGTATATGTAAACGGAATACGTATGACGGTGATTTGAGCCACCTTTTTTTAAATCGATATTTGGGTTCATTTGTTGTCTGTTGCCAATTAACCTTACGTTACCCTCACAGAGAATCCGCGATCTCGCAATATCTCGCATAATCAACGAAGCGACTCTGCGCAAACGTTTAAAAAAATGTAAAACTTTCTATATAAGCGATAAAATTAATAATTCTCGAAGCGCTACTCGCTCTATTTTGCAAAATAAATTACCGAAAATAATATTTAGTAGCTGTCAAATTTGCGAACCTTTCTTTATTTTTCTACCCGCTCTAATCCTGGTGCCTATCTATTTCAAGGCCAATAAAGTTATCGATCAAAAGCGAACAATATTTAAACAATATCAAACGTCACCAAAGTTTCACTTTCATCGCATGCACGCAAGTTTGCGCGCAATCGGTTCGTAATTCAATGTCGATCGAAAGTATTCAATGCGCCAGGAGTGGTTGAGTAACATCAATAATTCGTGTTTCACGGATGATCAAGAATCTTAAGACAACACGAGTAAAAAATCAAGCACCTGCATCATTTCATATATTCATTCATAAAAACATTCGTACCCAAATGAACTCCTGTTCACAAAAATACAAGTTTTTACATAAAAATGTACAAGTGAACGGATTCAGCTTACGAAAATTCCCGACTATACGAAAGACTATTTTTTTCTAGAAAAGCTTTTCAAAATTCGATAATATAAAACATTATAAAAACCATAACTAAAATATATATATATATATATATATATATAACTTACAAAACTTCAAATGGCAAATCTCATAATGTACTGGGGGGACCTCACGATTCATTTGATTATCATGGCGTTAAAGCGAAGTCATTGTTGATTAACATTATGCTACATATATAAATTTCACATGGAGGGAAACAATGCAATGATAAATAAATAAAGCCTATTTCGGGGCTCGTATCGTATTAATCTAGAATGGTGTTTTCGATACATTAATTTATTTATCATCGTATTTTTTCGTTCGACGTGATATTACGTGTTTGGAAAGATATTGTTAAAAAAATTCGAGCTTAGGTTCATGATAATTAAAGAATCGTGAAGGAATTACGTTATTTCCCGATTCATAAGTTATTTAATTCTTTTGTATATACTTTCGTTCTGATTCGTGAAACGTTTTTTTCATAATGTGATTTTTAAGGCTTTTGTTTTGAAGTGATAATTTTGTACTCCTGAGCTTTTTTCAATATTTTTTTCTGCATTTTTAGTTGAATATTTTTTGAGTGGTCAGTTCTAATTGCTGTAATAAATACTTAATTACAAAGAATGTTTTTCATCATCCAAACAATTCAGGAACAAACGATGCCTGGTTCTTTTCAAATATATAACTACCGTATTTTAACAAAGTACAGAAACCAAATGACAATTTTCTCAAACGTGAGAACTTTCAATAACCCGCGCGATGGTTAGCTGCAGCGTACAGCAGTGTGGAATAGCAAATAATCGACCAGCTTTATGTAATGTAATACGGCCAAATACATTTAAAACCTATTCAACAACTTATTCAACAACCTATACGTATAAATTCAGTTCGCTGTTCACAAAAAGGGTGAACAAAAATTGGTTAAGGCGTTACCTCCACTTGTAGCGCAAAAAAAGGCCTTTTTCATGAATTTTTTTAAAGAAAACTACAAAACTTTTTCAATCGATCAATATACCATCTTAAAGAACACATCTTGAAGAACTTTCAGTATTTTTTTATTGAAAAATATTACATTGTTTAGTAGCAAATGGCCGTCAATGAAATAATGTTTTTATATACACGGTTTGCGCGGTGACCAACATTGCGGCGAAGTGGATCATCTGAAAAAAAAATGCGGATGGATTTAGTCAAATATAAATATAAACTAGTCTTTAATCGAAGGATTTTAAAAAATATTCATTTTTCACAAAATGGCGGACAGTCAAAGTTAATGGTTCGATTTTAACGAAAAAATGGCCGTTTTTTGGCTATAAAACAGCCATTTTTTTCGAAAAAAAAAACGAACGATTAAAGACTACATTTTTATGTATTAAATAAGCCTGCAATATTTCAAGAAGATCGGTTCATTAGTGTTCGAGTAATGTTGGTCACCGACTTCAGAAATGCCATTTTGAGAAAAACGCGTTTAAAGTTTCTCTTTCAACGCTCTTTCAACGCGGATTCTTCTCTTTCAACGCTCATATCTCAGTCAATTTTGTTCGGATCGACTTGGAATTTTCAGGACATATTCTCAGATACTTATACTTCAAAAAAATGCAATAAAAAAAAATCGATTTTTTCAAAATCGCAAGTGGGGATAACCCCTTAAGAGAATTGTAACCGTTTCCAAGAACGCTCACGACAACGAAATACACACGATCGAGTGATCGCCGAGGAATGCATGACTCCCATCTTTTTGCCCGACAGACAGTCGAGAGTTACAAATGCATCAACCACGGGATGGAAATTTTAGTTGCAATACTCGGATCTGTCATATGGGCGGAGCCTAAAAAACACGGCGGCGATAAGACGACCGTTAAACGTTTAAAGGGTCTTCTTACTTTAGACGCTAAAAAGACTATTTTCGTGTATTTTTTGTATATTTATGTTACCCAAACAAACTTTAAACGCGTCTTTCTCGAAACAACGTTTTTCGACGGCTTGTTGATAAAATCTTCGACACTACTAAACCGATCCTTATGAAATTTTAACCACATATTCTTTACAACTGTAGCTATAGCGCATATACAGGAATTTTTAAAATTATGGTCTTAACTTTTTTTGCCAAAAACATGTTTTTTTGTTTTTTCGAAAAAATGTCTGACATTTTGTTATTTTTGCATATATCAAAAATCGTATGATATGTGCTATAGCCATTAACACACTGAATCTAGAACCGTTTGATTTTTTTGTTTCGAATGATCCATCTCCAAAATTTCATCAACAGCGCAGACCTACAATTTTTTAGGACATTTTTTTAAGTACCATTTTCGTCTATAAATAGTGACTGAAAAAAATAAAAATATTGTTCAAATGTATTTCGAAAGTGTTTTTATTAAGTGTAACAACTTTTATATCAATATCTACAATATAAACCTATCAACAAAATTAATGAAAATAGCATCTAAAGTGAGAAGACCCCTTAAAGTCATGTACTTTCGTGCAAATTCCTGTGATATGATAAGTATTAGTGAAATTTGTGATTGGCTGTTACCATTCCTAAAGAACGCAATTTTGGGGAGGCGAACGTATTTTGATGGCTAGGCACATTTTAAGACGTGGTTAAATCAGCAGTATTTGCGATACCGGTGCCATCAGCTTCAAAGCGTATTGTTTGCAAACGTCTCAGTTACGCAATAATCTGTATGAGCCTGATGGTACGGTGGCAACTTCGGGCAGCCTCTAAAAAATGATTTGATCCTGCAAAGCTGGCCTTGGAGAAAAATGCAAGTACATCATTGCGACGTTATTGTATTGCAATCGGTAAGTCTCACCTCTAATTCTTGAATCTTTAATTATTGATCATTAAACATTTTTTTATTTTATTTAAAAATGTTTCTCAATTTTTCATTAGACTCGCAAAATTCATTCAAATTAGATGTTTCTTTTTATTTTACCAAATATGAAATTAAAGAGTTCAGTGTTTTGCAAGATTGCTTTCTCAGTCTTTCAGAGCACATTTAATGTTCTTTTGATTGTTTTCATGCGGAAAAATTTCGAGCATTCCAATTTCACTGATATTTTCGTTTTTAGTGAAAATGAAATACTTTTGTCGCACGGCTACGCATAACTTCTATTGAAGGCTCTGCCCTAAGTATATTTTGATTTTGCGCCGCCAGATGTCATATCCTCATTTGACAGATCCCAATAATCGGGCGGTTACAACCGATGTGCCGGTTCTTTCTCGACGAAACGCGCCTCGCTCTGAACCTGGGAAGCAAACCTGAAACCGACTGTATTGCTATAGGTTTTCCGCAGTTTCCCTATACCCATGGCAGAAATGTCGTGGTGAATGCGATACAGAGAGAGGTGGGGCTGCAGACGCAAGGTGGGGATGAAAAGTGAAATATGGTGGGAATGTAATAAGGGGAAAGATTCCTCACAATAGAATCTAAGATTTAAAAAAAAGTCGGGCGATTATGGTTTACGTATATACGTTTTAAGGGGTAACGGAGGTTTGAAAATGTCAAGAAATCCTTTTCTTAAATTTTATTATCCAATAGTATATGTCTAGAATATTCTCCCTCTAGAATATTCTCCTCTCTAGAATATTCTTTAGAATTTTATTATCCAATAGTATATGTCTAGAATATTCCCCGAAAGTTTTAAATCAATCGGAGTAAAAGTCTAGAAAAGAGAGCCTTTGAGAATTTCCCTCGTTGGAAAAGACCGGCCGGGCGCGACGCAAGTAATCGCATTTTTCTCAAAACACTATTTTTGAAATCGGTGGACACGATTTCTCAAAAACTAATGCACCGATTTTATTGAAATTTTGCCCACTTCTTCGAAATAGCATTGACTAGTGATTGAACGAAGTTTTTTTTCGATTACAACTAATTGTACAAGGCTATACGTAGTGTAAATTGTACCAAAAATTAAACCATTTCGCATACAACTCTGCCAAAAATTCAAATTTCAACTTAAAAAAAAATCCTGTATTCAATCACGAGCTATACTTATCGACAAACAGAAACAAAATTGGTTACTTAATGTCACATAAAGCTATCATGAGTTATCCTGACCACCACGAGGACACTTTTCTTTTAGGGATCTCCGGAAACCAGGTTCCACCGGCTGAACTTCCCAAATTTTTGCATGGACGCTTTTAAAAGTATTGTTGAAATGTTGCTCTTTTATGTGCTTAACATTTTGAATAAACTAATTTACATGTTATATTTTTTTTAATAGAGGAAATATGCTTTTTTGGCTTCGAAATCCACGTAACCCCTAAATCAAAAGTAATCGATTACATACAACAAACCCACACCTGCGCACGCGTACACACATACATGCGTACATATGGAGCCTTTCGCGTGACAGTATCAGTGCGAAAACCTAGCAATTTTTTATTAGTATCCATTTTTTATATGCATTATTAAAATACTATATGCCAAAGAAAGAGTAGATACAATCCATTTGCGATTTTCCATTTATGAAAAATTAAGCTTCGCGGCTACATTTGTAAACGCAATAATTCTAAAATTTCTGAGCACACACAAAAGATTATATAAACCATTTGTCCACGTACTTCAAGAAAAAAAATACTCCACACTTATAAAACAGAGTTGTCTATTTTCTTACGTTTCTTATCTAGAATCCGTTACTGCGTAAAAAATTGTGTTTTTTTTAAATTGCAGACTACCCCGATATTCTATTTGCAGATCGGATATTTCGGAAATGGGGAATAGTATCTTATTGTTTAAGCGTATGGCTCTGTGTGAGTGTGTGTGGGTGCGTACATGCGAGCGTGTGTGTGCTACAGTGCGGAAGAACGTATAAACAAAAAAAGGGTTATATACAGTATATGCAGATAGCCTGGTGGGGGGCAGTAAAAGATACCGTGGTTCTAAGTTCACTCATATCCGCCGAGTGCCCTAGCATCGAAAAATCTTCATATGCATTGTGGTAAATAATACATTTGCTACTTACACACTGGAGTGAATAGGTACATGAGTTGCTATAAGGCAAGACAGGTCACTAATTTATTATACATTGAGAAAAAAGCAACCCTGTTACGTCGATTTTATTACTTAAAAATTAAATACGTCCATAAAACTCCATAAATAAATTTAAAAATCCGAAAAAAAACATCAAAGACGAGGATATGTTTGCTTGGACAGTCATCACAATTTCATGACAACAACTACAAATGGTTATTCAAATAACAATAAGCTATCTGCTGGGAATTTTGTATAGAAAATATGTTTTCTGTATTATCATTGAACGATTAAACGAACCTACCATTGTCAAGTTCGATCGTAATTATATCTGATGTCTCAAGAAAGGTGATTACAACACGTAGTAGCGCTACGGCATACTGGCGACCACACGTTTAGAGACTTAAGGGGTCTTCTGACTTCTGACGCTAAAAAAAAGCTATTTTCATAATTTTTTTGGATAGGTTTATATTATAGATATTTAAATAAAAGTTGTTACACTTAATAAGTACACTTTCGAAATACATTTAATTTTTTTTTTAACTTATCTAACTCACTATTTATAGACGAAAATGGTACTTAAAAAAAAGTCAAAAAAAATTGTAGGTCTGCGCTATTGATGAAACCTCGGAGATGGATGATCCGGAACAAAAAAATCAAACGGTTGTAGATTCAGTATGTTAATGGCTATAGCGCATATCATACGATTTTTGATATATGCAAAAATTACAAAATGTCAAACATTCTTCGAAAAAAACAAAAAAAACGTGTTCTTTCACCGTTTTCGGCAAAAACATAGTAAATATAAAAAATAAATAAATCCTTGATATGTGCTATAGCTGTTGTTGTAAAAAATGTGTGGGTTAACATTTCATAAGGATCGGTTCAGTAGTTTCGAAGATTTTATCAACAAGCCGACGAAAAACGTTGTTTCGAGAAAAAAAACGCGTTTAAAGTTTATTTGGGTTACATAAATGTACAATTTTTTAAAAAATGTTTTTCGAAAGTGTATGTATTAAGTGTAACAACGTTTATATCAATATCTATAATATAAACTCGTCAAAAAAATTCATGAAAATAGCCTTTTTTAGCGTCTAAAGTGAGAAGACCCCTTAAATCGTAATTACAGGGTCTTTGCCTTATAGGTGGTCAAGATCGACAGTCAGCTTCTTCTGTTCTTAATGTGTTCGAAGCTTGTCAAAAAATAATTTAATAACGTCGTCAAAGGATAGCTATTTCTAGTATCCTTCTGCAAGGTCGGGGAGTGTTTACTGTTTTAAGCATGACTCTTGTTACGGTGGGATGTGATCATCTGAAACAAGACATCAGATATAATTGCGATCGAACTTTAGACAGGTCAGTTCTTTTAATCGTTCAATTATATCCGCGTCTCGTTCTCGACATTACGTATTGGTAGATGTTCAGAAGGTGAACGGTTCCTTTTTTTTGTACAATACGCTATATTCTTTTGATGATTTATTGGTACATTTGTTTCAACGTTTGGCGTGAAACGAATAATAAAACATAAACATCATTTAACCAAAACGAGGTTGCTTATAGTGAGAACCGATAGGTATTCAAAAACCAATGAGGCGAACCGCCTTCTCTTTGAATCTGCTGTGGATTTTATCACCGATAAATCTGTGCCTCCTGCTAGGGCTAGAGGCTGCGTGTTTAGTGCTTGCGAGATGTATTCTGTACCGAGGCCATGGATTCTGCAGACACTTCTTACCCATTGACTTACAGGATTCGCCGATGCAGCTTTATGGGATTTTCTCGTCGTTATGAACAGCACGTCGCAGTCACTGCGTCAGTTCGTTGTCTCCCTTGAGAATCATTCTAGAATGGATGCTACGTAAATCTCGGGTTTCCTTTAAAATGTGGCACTAATAACAATGGTTGCGGGTGACCTGGTCTTGACGTTTTTATGAGATCCCGATTTTTTTATTTTGAATCCGTCCGTTGATCTTACAATATTTGTAATTTTTATTAAAGATAGTATTTGCTGTCGGAGCCATCCCCAGAGCCAGCTGTGTGGCGAGCTTTTTGCTTAACTTCTAGAGATTCATTAAGGCGTTACCCCCACTTGTAGCGCAAAAAAGGCCTTTTTCATGAATTAAAAAAAAACTACAAAACTTTTTTAATCGATCAATATACCATCTTAAAGAACACATCTTGAAGAACTTTCAGTAATTTTTTTATTGAAAAATATTACATTATTTAGTGGCAAATGACCGTCAATGGAATAATGTTTTTATATACACGGTTTGCGGTGACCAACATTGCGGCAAAGTGGATCATCTGAAAAAAAAAATGCGGATGGATTCAGTCAAATATAAGTATAAACTAGTCTTTGATCGAAGGATTTTAAAAAATATTCATTTTTCACAAAATGGCGGACAGTCAAAGTTAATGGTTCGATTTTAACGAAAAAAAAAAACGGGCGTTTTTTTTACGAAAAAAAAAAATCGAACGATTAAAGACTACATTTTTATGTATTAAATAAGCCTGCAACATTTCAAGAAGATCGGTTCATTAGTGTTCGAGTAATCTTGGTCAGCGACTTCAGAAATGCCATTTTGAGAAAAGCGCGTTTAAAGTTTCTCTTTCAACGCTCTTTCAACGCGGATTCTTCTTTTTCAACGCTCATATCTCAGTCAATTTTGTTCGGATCGACTTGAAATTTTCAGGACATATTCTCAGATACTTATACTTCAAAAAAATGCAATAAAGAAAAATCGATTTTTTCAAAATCGCAAGTGGGGGTAACCCCTTAAGCCTCTAAACGTGTGGTCATAAGTATGGAGTAGCGCTACTACGTGTTGTAATCTCGAGGACGAGGCATGGATACAATAATACAGCTGATCTGTTTTAGTTTCGATTAATCGAAAACTTTCAAACTATTTCCGACTAAAAAAACCTTTGGTAATCCGTTTAAAGAGTAAAAATATTAATGTTTCAATAATAAGCCAATAATTTAAAGCCCAGAACATCGACTGAAAAAAAAATCGATACTGCTATTTGTTGGAAATCAAAACGGAGTTACCGCATGAACAATCGGTAAAAAACGATTTGCACACCTTTCTTTTTTGACCCAACTCTACGAGTTCTGTTATTCCTTTTAGCTAGCTTATTGCGAACATGAATATTATATGTTAATGTTAATATATACAATATATTTTAATGCAAACCCACAACAAACAAAAAAGCGAAGCGAGCCAATAATTTGTTACCCACTGTCCATAAATGGACATATGAAGAAAGTAATTGTTTCTCCGCGAACACTTTTTTCTCACACAAACAAATAATTTCTTTTTTTTACGTCTCCGATGTCTCTTTCCGGGTCCGATTTATAGAAATCTGATCCATGATTAAACATATGCATTGGCAGATGGAAAACACATATCCAATAAGGTGTAAAAGATTTGTACAAGTATACCGTATGTATACAGAAAAGTTCGCGTGTAATAAGAACACGCTCCACTGATCGTCAATGTGATCCGGCATCCAAGGACGCTCTAGACCGGATGTAGACTTGTGTAGTCTCAGCTTTTGCCTACCGCCTACAATATTTATACCATATAGTATACGGTCGATTTCGTCGATCTCAGTCACACGCTCTCCCATCTCCTATATCACAAAAAACGCATTATACAAAATAACAAAAGAACGACTTTTAACGCATCTGACCCTCTTAATCTTTTCGAATTCTGTTAGCCCCAATGATCAGAGACCGCAATACCGATAAATAATCTTTTTTTTTCCAGCGACTGTTTATTTCATAACTGTGGGAAGATTTAGCGCAAACACTAATCAATTGGAAACTCCCCGGTTATTTTTATTTATGAACGATTAGATAACGATACGGGTAGACAAAACATATCACTATTTTTTTTAATTGAGTTCACATATTATTTTAATAAGTTCCTCTTCCCAAAGTGGAAAAGATCGTACACATTAAGTCGTAATCATACTTTTTAGTAAAGTTTTTTTTTTACTTTGGCTTCGTCGTTGGAGAAGGTCTGCGCGCGGAATTCGATCATAAAAAAGCAACATGCAAGTTTCTAATTCGCACAACTTTCGTGACCACAAGTCGCAAACATCGTTTTGTGAAAAAAAAAATTGCTGGATGTCTTAAAATTCGCAAAAGAACGGCTTTTATAACACTACCTGCCACGACCATTTTTAATTTATGTGAACAAATTGAGAGCCTATCGCAAAATTTGACCATGTTAACGGGGTCATCCCACGTATTCCATGTTTTTTTGGATTTTTTTACACGAACCATTAAAACACACTATCTCTGAATTAAAAAAAAATCCTTATTTTATTAAACAATAATGACGCATTCTTTACACGATTCGGCCATTGCGCACCATAATTTCACTCATCTTTAAGTGCATTCATTCAAAGTTGATACCCTCAAGCTGTATTCACTAGTCGATCTGAGAACAATTATGCGATTAATTCTCGATTTTTTCTGCGAAGGTTACTAGGGTTACATAAAACAGTTGTTTTTAAAACTAGGCATGATCAAAAATTTTTAAAAAGTTAATGTTTACATAAACTTTTGATTATTTTTTTTACCAAAACTTAGGAAAAATTTTCCACAAAAATATTGGTTTTGAAAAAAACTGTTAATTAGTTTTTGTCCTTACAAACGAAGATTAATTTCACAAAAAACTGTTGATCAGTTTTTTCTTTCAAAAAAAGATAAGTTGTGAAAAAAACTGTTTTTTGTAACCCTAATAACCTTCGCCGAAAAAATCGCATAAATGTTCTTAGATCGGGTAGTGTATACAACTTAGGGGTATCAACTTTTGAATTATACAATTAAATATGAGTGAAATTATGGTACACAAAGGCCGAATCGTGTCAAAAATGAGTCACTATTGTTTTCTGAAATGTTTCGCAAATATTCTACGAAAGAAATCGAAGTTTTCTTTTTTTAATGTTTCGATTTTTTTTCTCCTCAAATTTAGAAAGTAACTAGAGCAATGTTGTGAAAAAAGTCGAAAAAAATTGACCCCTTCATTTTGATGATCATTACAGAATACTTGTTCCTTTAATTGTTTTGTAAAACTTTGAACAATCGGTCCGGAAAAGCGGTTCAAAGGATCATTTTGAAAATGTTCTAGGCTATTGGAGGTACATTAAGCTGAAAAAAAACCTGGCAACAATAGTCTTTCTATCAATATTTGTAAAGTAATGATAGATGTCCTGAAAAACCATAAAAAGTTATTATTTTGTACTTTTTTCGAATTAATGTTAAGGGTGAAACATATTTTTTTTCTCAAAAGTAAACGTAATGCTCTTGTAGGAAATTTATTCAAGTATTGAAAGCTGCCCTTCAATTCCCTGTGCGATCATTAGTTGCTGAGATGTCGTCGATCAAAGACAAAAGGATCTTTTTTCATTCAAAGATGGATATCTCATCGAAAAATTGACGTAGAGAGACAAAAAAACAAATTGTAGCTACATGAACACGCTAACTGGTCTGTGCATAGACTTAACTTTTAAAAAATCCCGAGCCCGTGGAACCTTGAAAAAAAAAAAAAGATGTGGAAACATTTTTTCTCGTGCTATTTCTTATGATTGCGCGATAACCGTAGCTCACAAAAACGTTTTGCCAAAAAGTCTCGAAACTAGAAACTTTGAGCTTCGAAATGCTTTTTTTCATCTTGGTACGACCATTTTTCACAAAAATACAGCGCTTCTAAAATGCTAAAAAAATTGAAGAAATGTTCTATTCCTTTAATTTTTTGGACTAGTGTAAAAACCCAAATAAAATGATCCTACAATCAGATCAAATGAAAGTCAGGCTATAAGTACTGATTTCCGAAGTACAATCCCCGAAGAGCGGGCATATACGTCCGGATGTAAAAATGTAAAATACAAAACACAACATTATTTGAGTCCCTTGATTCGAAATGCAGATAAGCACGCGGTAAATGTGCTCGAGCGCATCGCTCGAAATAAAGTTGGTTATCAAAAAGGTAAGCATTGCAAAGCAGCTGTTTCTTGGAATATTCGATGAAAAACAGTTCAAACTATGTATTACATTTCAAACTAAAGTGGTAAAAATGGGTAAAAAAATATTTTTTAGCAAGAATTGAACGAAAATCAATAAGAGAGTAATGCATATTCGAATTCTACATACCTTAAGGGATACTTTCCATCAAGCCCCATTCAAATCGAACACACCAAGCATTAACTATTCACTTTTAAATAATTACAAATATTTCGGCGCGACTGCGTCTGACGCGCTTCGTTCCAAAAGCGTTAACTCGGGCTGATGCTCGAGAGCAGATGTAGAGATTTACTGTTCTGGCCTTTCCGCATAGTATGCGACAAAGTCGTCCCTACAACATTGTAGGGTAATTTTCCTGAAAAAAAAATTGAACTTTTTCGATTTTGTCACATTTTTCGAGACTTTGAAACACTGTGCGACGGTAAAGAAGATAGAATGAGTGAAATGGCGCTTTGCCGATGTGTCCAAGTCCATGGAGCGTAAAGGAAAAGAAAAGCGCAGTACACGTCGAGGCGCTCTAGCGGGGCAGGTCAACATGCCAGCGAGCAGACTGGGCACGAACGTCCTTGGATGGCCGCGCAACGCCACCTTCGTGTCGCTTAACGCCAACACTGGAAAGCTACGCTGTATACCCGCGAATGTGCTCGACCGATCGACGTAGCGCAGTAGCGCACCTCGCTATGAACAACAGGTCCCCAGAAAACGCTGGTGCTATTGCTGTAGTGCTTTATCAATCACATTTTCTTTTTTTTACAATACAAAGCATTGCCCGTCGGTGCCTTCCAATAGCCGATTAGTGTATCGTATATAGGACCATAATAAAGGAATTCAGACATATTTCAAACGAAGCGACGAGTTCCTTGTGGATAAAACTCTAATGTACTTCAAAGGAACGGTATTGCACAAAGGAAAAGAGCAACTGCGAAACTTCAACGTAAAGCAAATCTTCATACGTAGAACTTCATAGATCTACGACACATCGCCGGTCGTTTGTCAAAGTTTTGCACTAATATGTATCAAAGTAACGGTAAGACATCGAAGTTTGAAAAATGTAAGAATGTGTTCTTACGGGAGGCACCTGCACACAGTAATACGTGTAATATACATGAAAGGGAACGTTTTTTCCTACCCATGCTGGATATCAAAATATAGATCCTTCTCTAATCTTATTTTCTCCTCCAGTCCCTCTATCTGATTAATTAGTGATATGAAAAAATTAGAAGAACGAGAAATATGCTGTTGATTGGATGACTAACAACAAGTGCTAAAGGCGTAACTTTTTTTCGAAATTTTGTGTCAGTTCACACAGAGATCCTTCCCGAAATACTCTTGGTAGCATACGTATACGCCATAACGATTTTTTCTGTTTACATAGAGTTTATGGGTGTTCCTCTAAAATCAGTTTCAACAGTTGTTTCAATTGTTTACAGTACGCAGGTTATTTCGAGAACGAAGCGCCTTGAGACGCGGGAATAGAAAAAATCTCTGCAATGTTTCTCCTCGACGGTTAGGAAGGAAAGATTCCTATAATCCGCAAAATTCTATACACGAATACTCCGCTATATGCGACCATAAAGAAAACTCTTTAAGATTTCGAAATAAAAGATTAAGAAATGTCAGACACAACCAATAGGGAGTACGGTATTTGATTTTCGAAAGCAAAATAATTTATATTGTCAATATATTTAAATGGCATTGTCCTAGGACCAGGGGCTCATTTGCGTATTTTCTACTGTAACAAGTGGACAAGCCGTTTGTGAATCAGATGTAGGCACTTCACTTTAAGTAGGTGGCCAGTCGAAATTAAATAGAACTAAAAACTGTTGTTTAGGTTACTTTTTAGGCACAACCAGGGGGTTGAAACCTTCTATTTCCTAGCGGTATACAACGCTGCTATTTTCGACCGTTTTTTTAGTTCTACCTCTCCCTATGGCGCTAGCAGTTATCGTACAATATTCTTATTGCGTAGGCGCGAGGCCCGCACGGCGTACATAGCGACCGTATTATATACATAGCCCCTGCGCACGCATCAGGTTGTAAGAGTATAACTAGCGCTGCGAGTGGCAGAGTACGACACTAAAAATGTGGTCATTTCGCGTAGCAAAAATTCCAAAAGGTGCCAGCCCCCTGGGCACAACTTGCCCGTTCAATAGCTCACAGCGGATGCTCTCCGGTTCACGCAGTTACACAAAAAAATACACGTGATATGTCACCCCCCCCCTAGCGTGATCAATCGTGATTTCATCCCAACCCCCCCCCCCCCCCCTATTTGAGCCTCACGTGATTAATGGACGGCCCCATTATCCTCTCAGCTCCAATGATAAAATATTAGGGGGTTCCATTGAATCCCGCTGTTCTGCTGTAGGTGTTTTATCCTTTAGTACCTAAGGATATCCCTTATGTCACCTCGATTTGAATGAGAAGTGCAGCTGAAACTCACCGATTGCTTACACAGACCTATGGTGAGACCGCACATCCAAAACTATGTGTAGAGATTGGTTTCAACGATTCAAAAATGGCGATTGTGACCCTTATGGAAGCAACAATCAGGTTGGTCGAACATATTTAAGATGCCGCGTTACAAAGTTTGTCAAATGGAAACTCTTCTCAAACAACCAAAAGAATTGGCCCAACGGCTTAATTTCGACGAGTCATATATACACACATATGCCAATATACCCCCGACGTTTGTATGCCACTGGAAAGATACAGAAACATAAAAAAAGGGCTGCCACATGAGCTAAATGAGAATGCCATTGCGGGTTCACTAAACATCACCAATCATTTGCTCGCGTGGCACATGAATATAACTTGCGTTTGGCGCATTATGCCTGGGAATGAAAAATGGACTTGCTTTGACCATCCAAAATGCAAAAAATCATGGGATGATCCTGCTCAACCATAAAAATTGAAACCGAAACGGAATATCCATAGTCACAAAGCCATGCTGTGTATCTGATGGGATATGGAGAGGGCAGTGCTCTATGCACTCTCGAAATCCAAGAAAAAAGTCAATATCGAATGTTATCAACAGCAGGTGGAGCGCTTGAACGATAATTTGATTGAAAAAAGGACGCCTCTAGCATCATATCACTGATAGGTGATTCTACTGCACGACAACGCTCAGACCTACGTTCCATTAGCTGTGGAAAAACCACTGTTGGAGCTGCAATGACAGGTTCTCCCTTACCCAACATATCATCCGGACCGTACCCCAAGTGATTATTACTCGTTACGCCCGATGCAACTCCCTTTCGAAAATACACACTTCCGTAATTATGAAGAATTTCATAAATGGGTAGATGAGAAGATAGCGTTAAAAGACAGGGCATTCGTTCGACGTAAGATTCAGCTTTCGCCAGTGAGGTAGGAGAAAGTAGTAACATCCGACAGAAAATACCTTGATCAATGTATCCAACAAGTTTTTGCCAAATAAATGTTCAAAAAACACAACAAAAAAAACATTCGAAAGCATTCAATGCAACCACCTAATAGTATATTGATGTCCTTTCTCATGCAATTAAAGCCAAAGCATACTTTTTTTCCGCATACGGCTATTTTCGAAATGGCGATAAAGAAACGGAAGGCGATAACAGCAGGCGGAGATTGCCAACAGCAACATATCAATGTGTTGTGCAGTGCACCACGCCACGCTGGCCTTACGTCATCGCGAGGCAGCTCAACCACCTTCACTTTCCTCTCGCCTCTCGCGGACGTTAGTCGAGCTCAGCGTACTCGGCTAACCCACAATAAGGTCAACTCTGTCTATCCGTTAAGTCTTGTAGATTACGCCCCACTTTGACCAACGATCGATTTAAAAGTACTATATATACAGGATGTCTAAAAATTCTTTATATATATACTATATATACAGGATGTCTGCATTTCTTTAAACGCCTTTGAGATGCGCAAACGAACTTGAGTTTTCATTTATTTTCAAGAATGGCGGATTTTTTTGCCCTCCACACCATGTACTCACCAACTTATTATTATTTGTGCTTCTGTAATAGATCACTTGCACACGAGGTGTTTTCCAGTTTTTTAAATTAATTTTCCTGAACGCATTTAAAATACTTGGCATGAGTTGTACTTGGCCCGATTCATGAAAAATGCAACGAAGGATGAGTCATGGCAAAGTGAAAGAAGATTGTTAATATTTTTGTAATTTCTCGGGAATATTCAACTATGTAAGTAATGTTTCTACATTGGTGGTACGTCGATGTGTGTACGTGCGTGCGTGTACGCGCGCGCGCGCGCGCGCGTGTGTGTGTGTGTGTGTGTGTGTGTGTGTGGGTGGGTGTGTGTATGTGTGTATTATATTAGTTCTGGTATAAACCCCTTCAAAAAGAACTAAATTCCAAATTCATATACATATAAGATCACATGCGGGGACGAACATGATATTTTTGTAGACACAAAGGTACAATGGGTGCTGGTTCCGATTTTAACAATTCCGTACAGGTGTTGTCACGAGAACTTTATTGATCAACTCTTAAGGGGTCTTCTCACTTTAGACGCTAAAAAAGGCTATTTCCATGATTTTTCTAAATCGGTTTATATTATACATATTGATATAAAAGTTGTTACACTTAATAAATACACTTTCGAAATACATTTTAAAAAGTTTTCTATTTATTTACGTCACTATTTATAGACGAAAATGGTAGTTAAAAAGGGTCCTAAAAAATTGTAGGTCTGTTGATGAAATCTCGGAGGGATCATCCGAAACAAAAAAATCAAACGGTTTTAGATTCAGTGTGTTAATGGATATAGCACAAATACCATTTTTTATATATGCAAAAATAACAAAATGGCGGACATTTTCAGAGCAAAAACGGGTTTTTTCATCGTTTTCGGCAAAAAAAATAGTAAATATCAAAATTGAAAAAAAACCTTGATCCGCGCTATAGCTATAATTGTGGAGAATATGTCGTTAAAATTTCATAAGGATCGGTTCAGCAGTTTCGAAGATTTTATTAACAAGCCGTCGAAAAACGTTTCGAGAAAAACGCGTTTAAAGTTTGTTTGGGTTACATAAATACATAAAAAAGTTTTTTTTAAAATGTATTTCGATAAGTGTATTTATTAAGAGTAGCAGCTTTTATATCAATATCTATAATATAAACTTATTTAAAAAATCATGAATATAGCCTTTTTAGCGTCCAACGTGAGGAGACCCCTTAAAAATGTTTGGACGGACGGCTGAAAATGTAACAGACTTGCACGGAGATGTACATTTGAATAATATTACAAATATAGGTAGGCATTGTATGCATACTATTACGCATTAAAGCGATCAATAAGTCGATAATTACTGGAAGACAGTTAATTAATGCTGAATACAAATTTGAAATCTATATACGAAATCTATATAGCCTGGAAGATGGAAGCCTCGGCATTTCCACGATACTCACCCCTCGCGCTTTTGATTGCTATAATTTCGAGGGACTTTCTCTCAGAGAAAAAATTAAGTTATCATCATAAAGCCAAAGGCATTCTCTAGGTCTACCAAAATCCTTTTCCGAAACCTATTTAAAACCCCAAATCAGTTAGGAGAGGCTGTGTTATGAGAGACCTTAAAAAAAGTTGAATAACGCCCTTAAAAATTGAATTTGTATATTCTTATTACGTTGAAATGATTGAAATATGTATTTCTCTGTTTGTTAATGTATATTTCTGTTCGGATGTTGTCCATCTTAGCCACAATTCACAAGATGAATGACCCTCAAAATAGTTCTAGTATTCAACTGTCCATAAATAATGCCGTAACTATACTTAAGGCAGTAGTCTGGTCTAGAGCGAGATTTTTTACGTTATTTTTGGGTTGGAATAACTTTTAAACCGTTGAAGTTTTCTTGATGAAATTTTACATATGTATCTATTGTTTCTTTGAGAAAGTATCTACATTAAAAAAAAATTATTTTAAATATTTTCATGTAGTTTTTTTCATTTTTTTCCAACATGGTCCGGCGAAAACCGCCTAAATTCCCGACTGCGCTACCTTAGCGCGCGGCTTGCTTATAATTTCTATTACTCTGCTAATTTTTTAAATATCAATGAACGGTTTTCACGAGCGTATTAAGAAAGGTCTAAGGAATAATAAAATGAAAAAAAAATCGAATTTGTCAAATTTCTAGACCAAGCTACTGCCTTAAGGTACTAGTCTCGCCAAGGGGGTTTTCTCTAGAGTTTTTTAAATTTATTTTCAAGACACATTCAGGACACTATTCAGTGATATGCATAGCAATATAAATACTAATTAATACATGAAAATTACTAATGTAAATCTATGTACATGTTTTCCCTGAAATTGATACTTGGGCCCCATATGTACCAATTCATATAGATATATATACAGCCTTGATCAAAAGTATTAGGCACCCTGTACATTTTCTATCTGGACATAAAATTGAAAATCTCGGCGAAAAAGAATCGTAAACCAATTTACTAAACGAAGTTTTGAAGCGGACAAAGCCAGCTTCAATTTGATTTTTTTCTTTTTATTTTTGCGAGTATTTTGTACCCCGTATGGCATTTTGAACATGCCGGTTTTTCACGATTTCACGATTCCAACAGTGTCCGTCTTAAAGATCTTATCACTAAATGGTGATATTACTATTTATCAAAGTCCAGCGCACGATTTTGCAAAGTGCGAAAATCGTAAGAAACCGGCATTTTCAAAATGACGTACTGGCTATTAAGGGGTTACCCCCACTTACGATTTTGAAAAAATTGATTTTTTCGTTATTGCATTTTTTTGAAGTATAAGTATCTGAGAATATGTCCTGAAAATTTCAAGTCGATCCGAACAAAATTGACTGAGATATAAGCGTTGAAAGAGAAGAATCCGCATTGAAAGAGCGTTGAAAGAGAAACTTTAAACGCGTTTTTCTCAAAATGGCATTTCTGAAGTCGGTGACCAAGATTACTCGAACACTAATGAACCGATCTTCTTGAAATTTTGCAGGCTTATTTAATACATAAAAATGTAGTCTTTAATCGTTCGATTTTTTTTTCGAAAAAAATGGCCGTTTTATAGCCAAAAAACGGCCGTTTTTTTTCGTTAAAATCGAACCATTAACTTTGACTGTCCGCCATTTTGTGAAAAATGAATATTTTTCAAAATCCTTCGATTAAAGACTAGTTTATACTTATATTTGCATAAATCCATCCGCATTTTTTTTTCAGATGATCCACTTCGCCGCAATGTTGTTCACCGCAAACCGTGTATATAAAAACGTTATTTCATTGGCGGCCATTTGCCACTAAACAATGTAATATTTTTCAATAAAAAAATTACTGAAAGTTCTTCAGGATGTGTTCTTTAAGATGGTATATTGATCGATTAAAAAAGTTTTGTAGTTTTCTTCAAAAAAAATTCATGAAAACGGCCTTTTTTTGCGCTACAAGTGGGGGTAACGCCTTAAAAAAACGTAGAAATAAAAATAAAAAGGCAAAATGAAGCTGGCTTTGTCCGCTTCAAAACGCCATTTGGTAAATGGATTTACGTTTTTTTTCGCCGAGACATTCGCTTATACGTCTTGATAGAAAACTTGGAGGGTGCTCAATACTTTTGATCAAAGCTGTATATATATCCTTGATGCATTATGGACTTCTGTAACTGTTAAATGAAGTGTATATATTCTCCGTTATTATGGAAACCCCGAACCCCTGAAAACTCAAGATCACAGGAAAAATACATATTTGGTTCCGAGTTCATTCTATAAGAAAGTAGCTCTGTAGTGGCAGATCCTCTCAGGTCGTTGTCCAAGTGAATTTTTTTCTTCGACTTGTTTCATTATTTTCGTTGCTGATCCCTCTGACAACCAGAGTGACGATATTTCCCAAAAATCAGCCAAAGAACAGTACGTATATGGTGGAATTTTTTCTCAATCTTACAAACAATCAAACAAGTAGACTTTCTGATTTATAATTTATTCTTACAAACAGTCAAACGAGTAGACTTTCTAATTTGACGTTATTTCTACATTACTTATAATGTAGAAATGTGTAGTTGCAGGTGGTTGATTTTGCTTGCGTATATATCTGCACACGTTGAGTTAGATATTGTGATGAAGATTCTAGGGAGAAAAAAACATTGAAGAAATTTTAATGTGAACGGCGTTTTATGCATCGTCAAAAGAACACAAACCAACATCTCTCTCTCTCTCTCTCTCTCTTTCTCTCTCTCTCTCTCTCTCTCTCTCTCTCTCTCTCTCTCTCTCTCTCTCTCTCTCTCTCTCTCTCTCTCTCTCGCTATTTCACATAGCTCCCTACTGTTTACTGACCCGGCAATTTTTAATTGCAGTCATATGCCATATTCTCGATCATATTGGATTCTATACAGCGCCGTAAATCCATAGCCATAATGTCCAATGTACATCACAATGCAGAAGTAAAAGCGTTGATGCATTGGGAAAATAGCCAGGGCACGAAGCGTTATGGTATGATGAGCACATTTACGCAATAAATGACCGAATCGTTGGGAAGCCGCGAACGTAGCGTAACTGCACGAAATCTCGTATTTGTACTGCTAGTCACAAAATGAAAGTACACGAAGGCGTTTGACGTACGCATCAAAGATGCAGGGAAATTCACGAGGGAAACAAAGCTGCTTTGAAAAACACATCGAGAAGACGACTTTTCTGGATTATCACGGGAATAGCGTAATTTTTTAGGGAACTGGTTTGACGATGTAGTGTATGAATTTTGTCAGCTTTTCAAATTACATACTTATTCGGCAAATAAACTTGCGTATAATAACGCACCCTTTAGCATCCCGTTTTTTTTTCGATAATCGATTTTTAAGAATGCTAATTGCTATTCAGCCAATGTATCACTTGTTACATAAAGATGTTATTTTAAAATTATATCGTGTCTCCCATTTTAATCTTATACCTGATTCATCTCGAAAAATACTGAACTGATCAAGAATTAAGTTTAAAAAAAATTTGTTTGAAAATACTTGTTTGAAATTGATTGAAATTGATTTTTTCACTAAAGATGTTGTCAGGCCAAAAATAACAACTTTTGTAGGACATTTTTTTTATAGCGTTTATCATTTTCAGAACACCATTTTGTACTATTTTAGCGCCATCGAGGATGTACCACAAGAAGGTAATGTTTTTAAGATAATCCTATTGCCAGACTTCCAAATGCATAGGATTTTTATAATTTTTTTTGAGCTTCATTTAATATAATAATAATCGTCTGCGAACAATTTCATGGGCGGTTATTGACCTAATCACAGAGAAAAAAATATTAAAATTTCGTGTTTTTGTAGAGGAATTCCGAGACGACATACAAAAATTCAATTTCCGGTCGCTACAAAAGTGTGTATATGTAATAGTGGAAATCCATCAGATTCTTTAAAATAATCAGATTTACATACTCAACACTCGTAGTAATCCAATGTCCTCAGAAAAAATAACGCTTATTGACCTAATTTTTATGTAATATCAAGTTTAATTTGAACTTCCGGTATTGGATTTACCACCCCTTGCTACGGTGAAGAGACGCGACAGCAAGGCAACAGCTGACTGTATACTTAACCTCATTTCACTCATTCGAATTTCCACCCATATTTCATTTTCAACCGACATATTTCGCCGACACAAATTTTCCACGCTTTTTACCAGTCGTGGCTCGAATTCAATGCTTTATATTGCCTGCACTTGAAATTGTTTCGACAGATCGACGTTGAAAAGCATGGAGGTTAAAAGCTCGCCTGGTTGAGTAAAAAGAGATGGAGATAGAACCAATGTTGCCAAACATCAAACCTAGAAATACTGCGCGAATCGTTGGAATAACCATTTTTTCATTTTTCCAATTAAATGTGAACATTCATTCAACAGTTCACACATGGAAAATTTTAGTTATTTCAAATTATTTTTTTCGCATATGTTAAAAATATGAATTGTACAAGTCTCAAGTATGATCATTGGTATGGCTAGTGTGAAGCGATAGGATTACCTTACGTCCCTAGTGTGAGCGTGCGTGTGCGTCAGTGTGAGTTTGTTCGTGTTTGTTTGGGTTTATTCGATAACCCAAACAAAGGTAAACAACGCTTAGGTCTCTGCGGCTCATCACTTCCGTTGTCAAACAAACCCAAGTGTAGGTGTGCGTGCGAGTTTGTTTGGGTTTGTTTGATAACGGAAGTGACGAGCCGCGGAGATCTGATCCTCGTTAGGGTTTGTTTCGATTGTCGGAAAAAACCCAAACAAACAAACACGAACACTTACACTAGGGATGTTAAAGACTTTACCTTCTCGTAGTACATTCTCGATAGCATTAAGGGGTTACCCCCACTTGCGATTTTGAAAAAAAATGTATTGCATTTTTTTGAAGTATAAGTATCTGAGAATATGTCCTGAAAATTTCAAGTCGATCCGAACAAAATTGACTGAGATATGAGCGTTGAAAGAGAAGAATCTGCGTTGAAAGAGCGTTGAAAGAGAAACTTTAAACGCGTTTTTCTCAAAATGGCATTTCTGAAGTCGGTGACCAAGATTACTCGAACACTAATGAACCGATCTTCTTGAAATTTTGCAGGCTTATTTAATACATAAAAAAAGTAGTCTTTAATCGTTCGATTTTTTTTTTCGAAAAAAAAAAATGGCCGTTTTATAGCCAAAAAACGGCCGTTTTTTTTTCGTTAAAATCGAACCATTAACTTTGACTGTCCGCCATTTTGTGAAAAATGAATATTTTTTAAAATCCTTCGATTAAAGACTAGTTTATACTTATATTTGAGTAAATCCACCCGCATTTTTTTTTTCAGATGATCCACTTCGCCGCAATGTTGGTCACCGCAAACCGTGTATATAAAAACATTATTTCATTGACGGCCATTTGCCACTATATATTATTAGTAATAGTAATATTTTTAGTAATAGTAAAAGTAATATTTTTCAATAAAAAAAATTACTGAAAGTTCTTCAAGATGTGTTCTTTAAGATGGTATATTGATCGATTAAAAAAGTTTTGTAGTTTTCTTTTAAAAAAATCATGAAAAAGGCCTTTTTTGCGCTACAAGTGGGGGTAACGCCTTAAAATAGTACAAAATGGTGTCCTAACCTAAAAATAATGAACTTTACAAAAAAAATTCTACAAAAGTCGTTACTTTTGGCCTGGTATATTATTTCGTGGAAAAATGTCATGTTCTCATTGTAAAAAACCATGTTGGCCATTTAAACGTCGCCTTTTCGTATTTTGGACCAAAGCAGATTTTTTTTAACGTCCCCCTTTAAACCGTAAATGTTTTACTACACTCAATACTCGATCGCAGCAGTATTTTTCAAGATGAATCAGAATAATCCTTGAACAATGAAGGACGATAGTCGGCCGGATTCGAAAAGCGGTTGCGAATTTGTTCAATCCCCATTTACGGCGGACAGGATCAGTGACATAAAATTACAAAAAATGAATAAAAAATTCAGCTGAAACACCTCTAAATGTTGTATCGTGATAAACCCTTATGCTGAAAAGCCTGCGTAGAAAATATATAGCAATGACAAGTTAAAGGTGGTTCCAGTAACCTTTTCGAAAAAAATGTGATTCGTTCAGTTTTATTCCATAGATAATGCGGCAGATATACAGCGTTTACAAAAATGTTCTTCTGGGGATCGTGCCACGGTTCATCACATTTTTCCTTGCACTACAGTTCAATTGTTCTTTACACGGTAGTCACTTGAACGTTGACTTCTACATCGACGTGGCAAAAAAAGCAACTTTGCAAAATGCAAAAAATCGAATACCAGAAACTATTGTTCAAAAACTAATATTGATTCCTATGCATCGTACACTAGCACCTGTACCCATTTTCAAGCTCCCTTTTCGATCAATTAAAAACTGTACGTACGATGACCAGCTAAATTAGTCGAAACTGACGAATGTAACATTCGTTTTTATGCTCGTACCGTTTATTATTATCTAATGTCCGAATACGAAAATGCATTTCATTCTGTATTGCAAACATTTGTCCTAATTACAATGCTCGTAGGACAAAATGACCTTTGCAGAATAAAACTAGCATTCGTATTAATTCGTAAAAAAAACTAATCCCGAACACCAGTTGAAGAATTTATAAGAATAACCAACGAATTATAGGATATATGTACATGTTACAGTTAAAAAGTTTTGCAACAATTGGTAAAGTGTTACCATTTGATTCAAATTTATACAGAAAATTCTTTGCCATATACTGAATGCACCCTTGAAATTTTAAATCGATCGTATACACTGTTTCTATGAAATTTCAAATTGAAACAAAAAAAAACACTTTTTAACATAGTGTGATGCCTACGCTCATCGCTGAATGGCAGTTTTGCGCACGAAATAGTGTGAAAATTGTTTAAAAATATTATAAAAAACTATCACATCACTCGGTATACTATAACAATTTCGTCATCAGTGTCATATTGTAAAATCCATGTGGAAAAGGGTTTTTTTCAATTGTACATTTAATAAAAAGAGTGTAAACGGTCGATTTAAAATGTCGAGGGTCCATTCAGTATATGACAAAGATTTTACTGTAGGTATACATTTGAATGAGATGGTAACATTTCGCCAAATGTCCCGGAACTCCTTAAAACACGTATTCCCTAGTCAAAACAAAAAAGTACAAACAAACTCATCTTAACTAGGAAACTCGTTCTAACCACATTAATCAGTTGAAGGTTACAGTTAACCCTTTAAAGCATACATTTTTCCTTACGTGCAATCAGCTCAAAACTTTGTACTCGGGGGTTTTCGGGGTCGCTGATTACAAATCTGCACTCAAAATTTGGAAATTCGAGATGGCGGATCCAATATGGCGGACCATAAATGCAAAAATCGTTTGATGGAAGCGAAAGTTGGTACTCGCGGGTTTTCATGGTCGCTGATTACAAATCTGCACTCAAAATTTGAACATTCAAGATGGCGGATCCAATATGGCGGGCCACAAATGCCAAATTGTTTAGGTTATAATAATATATAAAATTATTCATATATTATAATTAATATATAAATATATTTTTATAATATATTATAATAATATATGATATAAAAAATATATAAAATATAAAAGAAAGTATGAAGCTAGAAACTCGCTACGTCCTCGCCGTTAGCTCCGGGTGATGCTAAAAGCGTAATTCTATTAGAAATTCAGTATAGCAGAATCAACATATTGAGCAACTCCGATGTTTTAGTGATTCCAGTGAAATCTCCGGTTTTGGTCCGCCATATTGGATTCGCCATTTTGAATTTCTGGATTTTGAGCTCGAATTCGTAATCAGCGACCCAAAAAACGTCTCTGAATTCATTTTTTGTGTATGGGTATTTTAGCTTTCACTAGTAAAAACTAGTTGTAACGAAAACGTTCAGTCAGAACCAATTTTTACTAGATAAAACGTAAAGTGAAACGGGTTTTAACAATAACGTATACAAATAAATGTCGAGTCCTCATTTTTTCACCACACCGAAATCTATTGTTGCCGCGTAACGAGCGCACTTCGTTACTTTCCTTGATCAGTACCGGCCGTTTGTGGTATCGACAAAACGATGTTGACCTGCTATTGTAGACGAGTCTTTGGCACACGAGCAACCACAGCAGGCGAGAGTGCACCAGCTGTGCAGTTCGTGTGGGCGAATCACGATGAATAGTAGGTGGATATTTATGGGCCGGGAGGAGGGGGGGAGGGGTCTGGAACGGTCGACGACGTAAAGAAAGGAGGGAGTAAGGTGCTGCGAGAAACGTAACTCGGCTTCGCTGCGAAAAAGGCGCACGCGCATTTTCCGACTCCGAGGAGGTCCGCGAGTCGCTACGCCATCTATCCACGGTATACGCGTACCACATATACGTATGAATTGTGCAGGCAGAGCAATAGGGGGGAATCGGATGTGCAAGGAGAGGGGGTGAGGAGGTGAATGACGCCAGTGATGACGGACGTAGAGTGGAAACTGGGAGCAACTGCGTACCAACTCGTAGAGCAGTGACGGAGCAAGCCAGACGGATGGACGTACACAGGAGAGAAAGAAAGAGCCGAAGCTTCGAGAGTGAAAACGCAAGGTGGCGATGGTGAGCGTCGACACAAGAGAGCGAGAGAATATACTAGATACCGCGGCGTGCGCAACGCGCAACATTGCCGGGCGGCTCTGCCAGTGTCAGTTGGTTCGTCGCGGTGACTTGTCGCGTACTGTGATTTCGTTTCATTGAGAGCAAAAAAAGGGAAGGTAGACGTCCCCGTGCGTCGAATCGCGAATATTCGCAAATGTACCGCGGATTTCCGTGTATTTGAAAAATTCCGTACGAAAATCGTTGTAAACCGTGAGAGACCCGGCGTTGTCGGGGTTCGCCTAACTCGGGGTGTGGTCTTTGATCGGCCGATATTTGAATGAAAACACGTTTTTTTTTGCTTCGAAAAATTGTATTTTTTCCTTCACAACAGTCGCCGATTTGTCGTGCCGTCGTGCATACGACCAACCCGCGTACCATATGACATTTCGAAACCAGTGAAACTTCAACTCAGGGATTTTCTTCTTGTTTTTCCTTGCTGTTTTTCTTTTTCGTTTTCGAAAGTAAACAGGACAAACGTCAAAGGAAATATTGATCGAGTGCGCATGCTCGCACGCAGCTACGCGACAAGTGTTTCGACACGCGTTTGTTCGCACCGGTGAATTATATCCCGAGACAGAGAAGATCGAGTTATTCGCAGCGAGCGTATCGGACGATCCTTTGAAAACGCTCGTCCATTCACGTGTTCGATTGTTGAACTGGCAAAAGTGCGTTACAATATTTAACGAGCACGAAACATCCACGTGATTCTCGAAATATCGACGTCCCTATCGATATATACGCGTATACGCGCATGGGGGTGTAAATACGCATTTACACATGTAGGCGTGCGAAGGATCTAACAATGTGGAGAGAAGAATAATTCCCGAGAACAATAATATATACCGAACCTCTGTGATCTTGCTTTCGATGAGACAGGAGAAGACAAGTGAGAAAACGAATAGGTGCACTATGGCGCACTGAATCCGTACATCCTCTCCCTCCTCTCAACCCTTTAGCATACGTAACGCCAGAGACGCTCAACTACGTCCTTTCGACGAATCGGAGACGAAGAACAAGACGTAAGTATTCCCCAATTAATCGATCGTTGCATTCATTTTTTCATCTTTTCATTTCTAATAATCGTATATATCGAGCTGCCGGAAGAGCGTCGTTCGGGAAGAGTGACGAATCTTGCAATTTCCTGCTTCTGGAATAATATACTCGAAACTCCGCGAGAGAGAATAAAAACTAAACTCCGGGCAAAGAGTAAGATACGTGGGATTGGAAAAGAAAAACAAGCTACTCCAGCGTTGTGAAAACACAAGGGGTCACAGATCCCAAACCACAATACCAACATCGAGTTTTTCGTCTCTTTCGACCTTCATTCAATATCTGTTTCTGTTTTATTTCGAGCGGTAGCGAAGAACATTTCCTTATCTCACATTTGACATATCGCGCTACGATAAATCCATTTTTTCTCGTAGTAGTGTAAAAACACATTTCGTAAACAAGATACAGGAATAACCTCGAACGGCTTTCCCTTACACAAAATGATTATGTTTGTTCGACACCAATTCTTAATAGGATACAATGCCTATACTTTATCGAACATTTGAATTTAAAATGTCAGCGGCAGCCATATGGCGCACGTGTGCATACAAGATGCGTACGTGATTCTATGAGCTACATTTGTACAAGCATATTTGTTAGAGCCATTGAAGTTATTACGAAATTCGTTCTCTTGGTTATACCAGACAAGAGTTTAAGGAGGTTCGAGCGTTAGCCACGATCTAATATTAGAAAAACATCAACATATATGCTACTGTTTAGCCTATACTGGGTCTGTACGATTTTTTTTAATTTTCACCACAAAACACCATAGATAAAAAATTGTTTGAGGTATGTAATTTTACGTGCGGTTAGATAGGCAAGACGTTCACAGTATGGTCGATGTAATTCTTCTTGCTATTCAGCACCAAGATAAACCATTTCTAACAACGGATTAACGCAAACTAAACCTTTGTAAACATTTGGAAAAGAAAAAAACCCATCTTGCCCATCGCAAATCATATAACAAGTTGGTAGTGGTACAAAAGTTTTTCATATTCACGTAATACAAATATGAAAATGCACAATTTTGCGCTTTGATAATATATTTAATGAAAAATTGACATCTACAGGATAAATCTATCCCTTGTGTACATTTTTGTTGAGGCCTGAACATTTTTGTTTTGAATAATTCGGTCGGTTGAGCGTATCATCTCGTTTCTGACACAATAAGGGCCCTGATTAATCCCGCATATTAAGGGGTTACTGACGACCGGAATATCAGGGTGAAAGGAAAAAAAATATTTTTACGGAATAGGTAAGATGACTGAAAAATCGTTTGGACATTTCATGGTACGTACATTAAGGCGTTACCCTCACTTGTAGCGCAAAAAAGGCCTTTTTCATGAATTTTTTTAAAGAAAACTACAAAAGTTTTTTAATCGATCAATATACCATCTTAAAGAACACATCTTGAAGAACTTTCAGTAATTTTTTTATTGAAAAATATTACATTGTTTAGTGGCAAATGGCCGTCAATGAAATAATGTTTTTATATACACGGTTTGCGGTGATCAACATTGCGGCGAAGTGGATCATCTGAAAAAAAAAACAATGCGGATGGATTTAGTCAAATATAAGTATAAACTAGTCTTTAATCGAAGGATTTTAAAAAATATTCATTTTTCACAAAATGGCGGACAGTCAAAGTTAATGGTTCGATTTTAACGAAAAAAAAACGGCCATTTTTTTCGAAAAAAAAAAATCGAACGTTTAAAGACTACATTTTTATGTATTAAATAAGCCTGCAAAATTTCAAGAAGATCGATTCATTAGTGTTCGAGTAATCTTGGTCACCGACTTCAGAAATGCCATTTTGAGAAAAACGCGTTTAAAGTTTCTCTTTCAACGCTCTTTCAACGCGGATTCTTCTCTTTCAACGCTCATATCTCAGTCAATTTTGTTCGGATCGACTTGAAATTTTCAGGACATATTCTCAGATACTTATACTTAAAAAAAATGCAATAAAAAAATCGATTTTTTCAAATCGCAAGTGGGGGTAACCCCTTAACAGAATTGTGTACCAAATTTCATTAAAAAAATTGAATGATAAATAAGTGACAACGCAATGTCGCGAAGGACCTTTGAACGTGAGGGACTCAACGGCGTACTTGATTTTGGCCACTCGATTGATCTGAAAAAAAGTTTTTTTTTTTTCTTCTTAATAGCATTATTGGTAAAGCAAATAATAGCATTATTGTTAAAAAAATGCTAAGAAGAAAAACGTCGGTCAAGACTCAACTACTGTTACGCTGAATCAGTGCAGCAAATTTCAAGCCAATTCGTTCATTAGATGTCGCGAAATCTGGTACACCGTTCTGAAAAACATACTTTCAAGAAAAACACGTTTAAAATTTTACCAGCAGCTTTATCGTTGTAATCTTGAGTTTACCTTCAATCTGCCATTTCTGCGCCATATTGTTGGACCGTCCTCTTTACTTTGAGTTGCCTGAAGCGAGCGTTCGTCATTTTCACAGTAGACTAACCTCTTGAGTTAAAAAGGGGTGTACGAAAGTTACGAGCAAATTGTTTAAAATAGAAAGTCCTTTTTTCTAAATTGGCTTAACGGATCTTTATAGTAAAAAAAATACGTTATGGAAGATACTAGGAATCTTTTTGAAGAAAAATTGCGAATCCCATGAATAAGGAGAGGATAAGACAATTTTTTCTGTACCGATGCAATTTTTTTCTGTAATATAGTTATATCGTGGCAGAAATGTCATGGTGGGCACTATAGAGAGGGGCAAGTCGGCTGGGGCCAGAAGGTGGGGATGAAAAGTGGAATATGGTAGGGAGGTCAATAGAAGAACCCCGCGCAGGTCGAACAGTGTAAAAAAATAGTAATAACAATAACGAATACTTACATCCCACGTTTCAATATATGTTTGTGGAAATGATCAAATGGGCACTTCAACGTGAACAAACATAACATTTTTGGATTGAGAAAGTGTATGTAATTCGATGAGAAATGGGCCCCAACAAAATGTTCAATTTATGAATCAATAAAGTGAGCATAATTTGAACGAATGCCATAGGACTGTTCAATTCTAAGCACGCTTTTCTAACGATTTTTCATTGCGTGACTCAATTCTACAGAGATTCCGGTTATGTTTCTGTTTTGATTTTTTAAAATTGGTTGTGTACGCAATGTTATAAAGAACAAACGAAAAATGTTTCTTTACATTTTCCCATTTTCCTTGTATGCAGGTTTATAAAACACAAATGAAAAACAAGTTACCGCTGTTGTTTCTTGTTTGCTAATATTCGACAAATTTCCTCCAAGAAGTAGGTGGCATCTCAGAGTGATAATATAATTAAGATTATGTACTAATAATTAGATTTTACCTCTTCGATGAATATAAACGAAAAAAAAAGGTTTTTATCCAGTGTTTGTTGTTTGTCGTTGGTACTTGTAAAATGTATAGCTACTGTCGCTGTACAATGATGCTTCTCGAATCCACTAGGCTTCTTAGGTCAAAGAACCGAGAGTTTCCTGCCTGGACTCGGAGCTTCAAACAATACCGCGAAGGTTAGACGAATTGATGGTTCATTTCGCACACGCTGGATGCTGTACACGCATTATGGATAGCAATTATTTTATTACAATTTATTGATAGAATATTTCATGCTTTAAAGTCGAAAATGTATTTTTCTCGCGTCTATGCTATTTTGCATTGTATCATACTGACATTACATCATTCCGCGCGAACAAGTTTTATTTTGATCGTTAGTGTATTCATGGATTCTCGGCACCATAATGTCATCGAATGGTTCTTCATAGATTGCGACATTTCATTAACGCATCTGTATAAACTTGACGCTCTAAAACAGTTCAATATTTCAATATTTTTCCAAAGGCTAATACTCCCTTTGGGGTATTGCTACATGGGTAATTAGTCTAGGTGGTTCTAGCAACTGAGGTTATTAAAATGAAAAACAAGAAAAAGTACTTCTAGTATAGTAATAAAAATTTGGAATGACCGGATACTTTCTTGAAGTTTAAAAAAATACTGAAACGGCGAGTTGTAGAAAGAAGTTCTATTGTCAACCAAAAAAAAAAACAATTTTAATGACATCTTACTAACAAATGGATTGACCTATAAAAAAATCATGCGGACGTCCAAATCAGATTTTCAGATCGGATCGACTTGAACTGTTCTATGAAACATGGTTTCAAGCAAAAACCGAAAAAGGGCAGTAAAATCGACATTTTCCCCATAAACTTCGAGGTCTATTCGATTCCTTTATTTTTTTAAAATGTGGAATACGCATATTGAGGTCATTTTTTAAAAGTGTTCTCCCTTTTTTAGGGTTCCGTACCCAAAGGGCAAAACGGAACCCTTTCAATGACACTCTGCCGTCTGTTCGTCCGTCCGTCACGGGTCTCTAGCTCGCAAGCGGAATGAGTTACAGATCTGAAATTTGGATATTTTGTGTAGAATGTTGGCCCAAAACCGAATATTGAATTAGAAATTCAATAAAATTATTTTTCTTAAATTTCTTCAATACAGGAAAAAGGAGTTAAAAAAAATGTCTTACCCTGGCATGTGGAGTGTAATTTTTTGGAGATCAAATATACATTTTGAAATTTATAATTTATATAGAATATAAATTTGTTAAACACTCAAACAGTACAAATACATATTTTTCTTTTGTATCTTAAAAAAGAATGAAATTCTTAGTTCATATCTCTATTTCCGAGAGAGTCAGCACAGAAACAAATAAGACCTTTGTTATTGCAAATTGATAAAGGAACCTTTTCAAGAAATTTCACAATCGTCATTTAAATAATTAAACTGTAGGAAAGTTTCTTAGGGTACTATAACTACTACTTTGAAAAACTAAAAATGAAAACTTAAAATTTAGCTTGAATCTGCGATTCCTCCGCCATATGGTAATCCTTCCGCAACAGCGGCAATATCGTTAGTTCCTTTTTAGACTGCTCGACGAAGTTGTTGCTCTTCTTTCGATCCTTCCAGCGCTCGTCAGTCGTTTCTGTGCACTCTGCATCAATTTTGTGGCACTTTTGATGGCCATGCAGACCCCTTAAGGAGAAGAGGCATACCAACTGAGCCACCGGGTAACAGCTGTTTTACAGATTTCGGACGTTCTCCAAGATGACATATTTTGGGAAGAAGACAAGGTATACCTTTCGCTCCGTGAAAAAGGACAGCATCACTTCGTTTTCGCGATATATAATTGATCCCTGAGAAAACTCAGCCGTAGGAATTTTACCGAATCAACGTGTGATACCTCATCTTAAGGAGTAATGCCACCCTGAGACCCTCCAAAAAGGATGAAAGTTAACAAACGTTTAATTACGAAACTGCTAAACGTAGACTTTTCTAAATTCCTATTTTTGCAGCATATATTTAATAACGCTAAAAAAGGCCATTTTCATGAATTAGTTTTGATAGGTTTATATTATAGATATTGATATAAAAGTTGTTACACTTAATAAATACACTTTCGAAATACATTTTTTTTAAATGTATTTATTTGAGTCACTATTAATATACGGACATGGTAGTTAAAAAAATTGTAGGTCTCGGAGATGGAACATCCGTAACAAAAAAATTAAACGTTTTCAGATTCAGTATGTTAATGGTTATAGCGCAAATCATACGATTTTTGATATATGCAAAAATAACAAAATTGCGGACATGTATCGAAAAAACAAACAAAAAAGTGTTTTTTCACCGTTTTTTGGCAAATAAAATAGTAAATGCCAAAATTTAAAAAAATCCGTGAAATGCGCTATAGCTATAGTTGTAAAGAATATGTGTTTAACATTTCCTAAGGATCGGTTCAGTAGTTTCGACGATTTTATCAACAAGCCGTCGAAAAACGTTATTTCGAGAAAAACGCGTTTATAGTTTGTTTGGGTTACATAAATATTTAAAAATATATTTTTTATGTATTTCGAAAGTGTATTTATTAAATGTCAACGTTTATATCAATATCTACAAGATAAACCTATCAAAAGAAATCATGAAAATGGCCTTTTTTAGCGTCTAAAGTGACAAGACCCCTTAAGGTAGTACATGTGAGCCAGTCCTATTGAAAAGCAAATCTACATTGGAGTTTTCAAATGAGCAATAATTTCGAATTTTTACCTGCTTCCAAACGGCATACGTAAAATATCTTACTACCTAAAAGTTTGAAATTGACATAGTAAATTAATTGACAATAAGTTTTAGAACTCTCTTCTTGTCTGTGGGACGAAACTTTTAGCAGGGATTCCCCGGGGTATATGCCAACACTTGAAAAGTTTGTGTATACGCATGCTCGCATAATGACTTTCGAACATACGGTACGTACATGTGGCAACGTCGCTGGCGAGCACAATCAAGCCCTTACCCTCATCATACTCATTACCGTTGTTGACAGTGCCGTTATGCCACTCGTGGACTGTACAAATCAAAGATTTAATCAAATGAATAGTCGGCTTCTCTATAAAGGATGATTGTTAAAGGCTAACGTTTTAAAAAAGCAGCCCATACAACGCGGATCGTTCGCAGCGTTGCTAAATCGTCCGCATCAACTCATTTGACCGGTCACGTTTCATCGTGTATTTCATACTTTGGGCATGTATAAATTTGAAAGTTTATGGTTAAGAGTAATATAGTATTTTTCATAATAACCGTAAAACATTAATCTGTAATTCCACCGTGTTTTATGAGCTTCCGTTTCGTTAATTTTTTTGTTATCAACAGAAATGTGATGCTCTCTGGGACTTGTACTATGCAGGGCGTGTTAGGAATGCCAGTTTCAAGAGCGAATCTATCGATAACGAGATGGTCAATGTATCACAAATTTCACGAACGTATACACTGGACAACACTAAGGGGTCTTCACACTTTAGACGCTAAAGAAGGCTATTTTCATGATTTTTTTTATAGGTTTATATTATAGATATTGACATAAACGTTGTTACACTTAAGGCGTTACCCCCACTTGTAGCGCAAAAAAGGCCTTTTTCATGAATTTTTTTTCAAGAAAACTACAAAAAAAATTTAATCGATCAATATACCATCTTAAAGAACACATCTTGAAGAAATTTCAGTAATTTTTTCATTGAAAAATATTACATTGTTTAGTGGCAAATGGCCGTCAATGAAATAATGTTTTTATATACACGGTTTGCGGTGACCAACATTGCGGCGAAGTGGATCATCTGAAAAAAAATGCGGATGGATTTAGTCAAATATAAGTATAAACTAGTCTTTAATCGAATGATTTTAAAAAATATTCATTTTTCACAAAATGGCGGATAGTCAAAGTTAATGGTTCGATTTTAACGAAAAAAAACGGCCGTTTTTTGGCTATAAAACGGCCAATTTTTTTTTTTTTCGAAAAAAAAATCGAACGATTAAAGACTACATTTTTATGTATTAAATAAGCCTGCAAAATTTCAAGTTCGGTTCATTAGTGTTCGAGTAATCTTGGTCACCGACTTCAGAAATGCCATTTTGAGAAAAACGCGTTTAAAGTTTCTCTTTCAACGCGGATTCTTCTCTTTCAACGCTCATATCTCAGTCAATTTTGTTCGGATCGATTTGAAATTTTCAGGACATATTCTCAGATACAAAATTATAAAATATAAATATATTAATAAAAAAATGCAATAAAAAAATCGATTTTTTCAAAATCGCAAGTGGGGGTAACCCCTTAATAAATACACTTTTGAAATACATAAAAGAAATGTTGTTATCTATTTAACCCACTATTTATAGACGAACATGGTAGTTAAAAAATATCCTTAAAAATTGTAGGTCTGCGCTGTTGATGAGATCTCGAAGATGGATCATCCGAAACAAAATAATCAAATGGCTTTTTGATCCAGTATGTTAATGGTTATAGCGCCTATCATACGATTTTTGATATATGCAAAAATAGCAAAATGGCGGACATTTAAAAAAAATAACAACAAAAAAAGTTTGTTTTACCGTTTTTGGCAAAAAAAACAGTAAATATCAAAATTTTATAAAAATCCTTGCAATGCGATATAGCTATCGTTGTAAAGAATATGTGGTTAAAATTTCATAAGGATCGGTTCAGTAGTTTCGAAGATTTTATCAACAAGCCGTCGAAAAACGTTGTTTCGAGAAAAACGCGTTTAAAGTTTGTTTGGGTCAGATAAATACATTTAGAAAAAATTGTATGTATTTCGAAACTGTATTTATTAAGTGTAACAACTTTTATATCAATATCTATAATATAACCCAAACAAAAAAATTAATAAAAATAGCAATTTTTTTTAAACTAAAGTGAGAAGGCCCCTTAATGTTAAACCACAAAACTTTCTGTCTCACACAATTTTTTGCATGTACTACCTTAAGCAGTTGTGCGTTCCATACGTAGATATTCTGGGGGTAACGTACGTGTCTCTGCGGGTACGTGATTTGTTTCCTCTCTTCTTCGTAGCCCTATCAGACAACTTGATTTTTGCATCGTGATAATTGATGTTTTTTTTTATTTATTTAATCTTTTTTTTTATTATGATGTACGACATATTGCTTGGGGCAACGCACTTCCTCAGTTTTTTTTTCGTTATTATTACTATTATTATTATTATTGTTGTTGTTGTTGTCGTTTGTATAGGAAATACGCTTCTCATCAAGAAAAATCGTTGGTGCTATACATTTCTGGAATTATTCAGGTCAACTTTCCCAAACGACGACGTAGCTCCATTGCATATTTGTTTATACCTATAGAGATACTATAACATAAACATATATACGGGGTAAATGTGTATCTATGATAATATATATAAATATATGTGCACTGGTTATTACGATTTATTTAATCGCCTGAGAGTTGTACGGTAACACACACGTGCACACACAAAACAACTCTATTCTACTAGAAACATTGGAAGCGAAGGTAGATTCATGAAAATTGCGGTAGAAAGGAGCGCGTGCGAACAACAGCTGTTAGAACTCGGGGTTCGTCGATCGATTCTTAGGTTGCCGAGCTCTCCTATGGATATGAACGGCCTGGGACCGGAAAAAACGATCGAAAGCTCTGAAAACTTTTCACCGCGAGAGCGAGGAAGATCGCAAATAGATCGCAACCGGCAAACGAACGATTTTCTCGCTCAGAAAAAGAACAAAATATTATTGCGTCTTATAAATTGTCATAGTTGTTACGCATGTGGAAAACAAGGAAAAATCAGGGAACTTCTTTCCTTCCGGAATAAACAGGGAAAATTCAAGGAATTTTGAAAAATCCCCGGGATTTTTCCAGAATTTACTTTTCGCAAGAATTAAGAAAAATATAACCAACTTAAAAAAAACTGAAAAGTGTACAAATAAATATTTTTGTATATTTTTAATATTTATATTATTGTTTTTTATATAGAAAAAAAAAGTTATGTCAATGGTAAACGTTGGCAATTTTCAAAACTAATTTACTCTAAATTCACGTTTGCATTCGGTTTTTCCATACACCACCACACAATTATTATTGTAGATAAGCGTTTATATTTATTTTTTATTTATTAGCACCGAAATAAACATTTCTGTTTATAATAGAGAACAGGTATTTACTTTGTATTCATCTTTTTTACTTTAAAGTGTTTGAATTATTTGTCGAATACCAGTACAAAAAAAAATTGTCTCAATATTTAACATTTCCATATATTTTATCTTAAAAAAAATTATGTTCCCCATTCGACCCCAATCTCCCTGGAACATTTGCAAAATCTGTATGGACAACCCGGTAAAGTCGGGGAAATTGTGACGGCGTGTGAATTGTGGGGAGGCGTGTGAATTTAGTTCCATTATGTAAGATGGACTTTTACATTGTTCTTCTGAATTGCCATCAATAATGTAGGGATAGGGTTATAAAAACCCGAAAAAAATCACTTTTCTCAAATTGTACGAAGCGAAAGTTGAAAGTGATCGTTTGGAATGGTCCGGGATAATGTTTAAAATAAAAATTGCCATCTGTTTTTCACGTATTGCGAAAGCGTAACGGGAAAAAAAACATTTTACTTTCATCAGTATGCACAGTATGAACAAAAACATTCCATACCCTTTCAGTCCAATCGAATACTCTCCGGCGCTATATTCAGCACATAATATACATTTGTGCATGATGATCGATAGTGACATATTCACACGATGCGAAATAAGTAGGGTCGAACCAAAACTAAATATTCCAAATGTACGAGATAGCTCGAGGAATTAAAAGAGGCCGGGTAAAACGCAGACGCGATCACAGAATCGCGTCCATTTGACTCGCGTAGCGATACACGCAAGCGTTATTACGTGTTGCACGCTACATTATTATATACTATATCTTACCCGTGTACAACTAACTTAAATACACGAGTGTATAGATGTATCTATACGTTTATATATAGCAGCTGGCTCTAACGTTATTCCGTAGCTTCTAGAACACATACCTGCTGCGCACGCCCCTCACATACATATGGATGTATATGTGCTTGAGAGAACTTTCTGGATTTCCTCACGCTGTACACCTTCCTCGCACTCTACATTATTCGCCATCTTTCCTCGCGTTTGCTCTACCTTTTTACCTCTTTCTCCTTCCTCATTTTTCACAATTCTTGTATATATATATATATATATGTCTCCCCGTGTATCTCGGAACTTGGTTTGCCCTCTCGCAATTTCTCCCTATCCTTTGTACATAAGATTGAAAACGGAGAGTTATTGCGCCAGAATCAGCCGAATTGCTCTGTGCGTGCATGCATTTTTTTGTTTCATTTTTTTTTCGCTGCGTTTATATCTCTTTCTCTCTACTACTGCCCATCCCTCCTCGTCTCTCTTTTGCTCGACGAATCAAACGGAGATGTATTCTACTCTGGCTTTGTGTCCTTACCAGCCAAAAATGATCGAAAAAAATGAAGTAATTTGTCGATATAAAAATGAAAAAAATTCCGATACAAAAATATATTTAAAAAATCGATATACAAATATTACTTTGCATTCGGTAGATAATATTAAATGAGAGTGAAAAAAATCGAACGAGTCACGTGAGAAATAAAAAAAATCATTGTTAAACTTTATATACGCGTTGGCTCGAGCAACGAGCACTTAAGGCAGTAGTCTGCTTTACAGGCTTCAAAAAATCGATTTGAAGAAGAGGAAGGATTATTGTATGGTCCGGGGATAGCTGATTAACATCTAATTAGTGTAAGTATCCAAAAACTTATATTTTTTTGGACCGAAAACTTTAAAGCCCGTTTTCTCGAGTTTTCATTTTCACAAGTTTTAGAAAACGGTGCCGGCGATAGCAAAAACAATATATGTCCGATCGAAAAAAATCAAAGTGATCTAGCTTCAGTATTAAATTATCTTCTATTTGAACTAAAAAAGTTTGACAAAAGTACTATTTAAATTACTTGTTTTGCAACTTAAAGTGAATTTTTTTTCTTCAAAAAAGTGAATTTTTTTTCAAACTTCGAAAAAATTTGGAATTTCATCATTTCTTCGGTATTTTTTTAGTTCATATAGAAAAGGAACTTATAAAAACTTAAAAAAAATTTGGTTCGACTGTTTCAGATGCATCGCACGACCTCCATCACCGGCACCGATTTACAAGTGCAGACTCCAGGCGCCCCAGAAAAATCGTTACAACTTTGAAAAGTTGCAATATATTTTAATAATAAAAATTGTTTTTTAAAGCTTGAATATAATACACTATCGTCTCAAAATTTCGTTTACCGCAATCATTTCCTTCCCTTTCAAAAAAATTGCTGAAAAAACGCTTTTTTTCGGCTTCTAAAGCAGACTACTGCCTTAATGATCATTTCGCCTTCAAACGCGCATTATAGATGTTAATACGAAACATTTTCAATTATTTTAATTTCCCTTAATATAAATGATGAGCTGTCAAAAATCTCCTATTTCGTCTGGTCGAGTCTTTGATCCCCCATACCGCCACTATTGGGAATAAGTTAGGGACGTGAATATTTCATACAGAGTCGATTTTTTTTCGCTCCCTCGTTATCACGCCGTAATTGGTTCGCGTAAAGTCAGCGCTCGGGCTTTTATCTGTGTCAATAACGAATCGAACATTGTCACGCTCCGACAACTAGGTTTTAATCAATCTTACGTGCTAGCCTCCGATTCCGCCCGCGTGATAAAGCAACAGTAGCGAATTTTTTCACTATACTGTACGTATATACGACTGAAATGAGCAGTACAGGCGAAAGTGAAAGGTTCGGTAATGTGATTGTAACAATTCATTTTATTTGTAGTTTCACTGTAACTTCATTTTACGCATTGATACAAACATTACGTTATGGTTCAATAATTTTGTCATGTTTCATACGTGCAATATGATTCAACGATTTTTCCATATTCATTTATCGCTCGGAATATATTTTTGCATATTTACGATACGCGCTTTATTGTTCAATAACAAAGATAATTAATTTCCTTTCTGACAGTCTTTGGTTTCTCCCTTTTTTAAATCACGAATGCGATTGATGTATTTTCGATACATTTCACTGTACAACTGGCGAATACCGTGACTTGATCGTATTTTATCGTAAAAACAATTACATTCCCGAACAGAGTTTCCACTCAATATGTCAGGCCTGGTGATCGACGGCAAATATTCGAAGGATTTGATACCGAGAGGAAATATTTTCAGCGATATTGGATATCCCGTTCGCGTCAATGACTATTGATTGAGCTTGTCGCACGTCTGGGAGGCAATAAATATCGTAATTTCACTCTAGAGACCGTCATTGGGCATAACCCGTTGTTCCTGATATTCATTTTAATTCAAGCCATCCGATAATTCATGCACTTCCTTTAAATACTCGACGTCATTATAATATACCTCTTTACATTTATATGAGGTGTAAAGAGCCTGCTATATATGGATATTTTCACAGCATTCGCCTATAATTTATCATCCTTTGATCTTTGACAAGCCACTTAACTGCACGTCAATATGGGCCTGATCCTAAAATTAAACTAAATACACTACGGCGGCTTCTTCTAGTTCGATTACGAGAAGGACATTCCCTCTCTTTGCTCTTTGCTATATCGTAAGTAAGAGTTTCATCCTCATGTTATCGTACACCCACATATACTAATGAATACGGAATTATTTTTTACGTTTGTTGACAGCCCCCGAGCTATTTACAACGACTTCAATTGTATTAATAAATAGGCTTATTATATTTCCCGAGCCTAGCACAACTCTAATGGTTCGTTTAATGGTGTTAAGTAGTTTTTATTGGCTCTTATATACATGCATTCACACATACGCGTACATGCAATTGGCCATCGACCGGATGCCTTCAACTTTCCTTGCATACGTTTGTCATTTACTACTTCAGAAAGAATGAAAGCATTCTCATCTTTGGTCGCTACTATTTCAAAAGGTCTCTCAAATAAGTGACATGATTTATAAGTAACACTATTACAAATCGCTGATACAAATGACACACGTCGCAGCACATTCCATATCTTTTGGTGCCTCGATTTATTCCTCGCTAAAAAAACGTCTCACATCAGATGCGGCGTTATACAGTCGAACATGTCCGACTCGATCATGCTCAGCCCGACCTCTCGTTTGATTCGTTTGATAATTTACACAAAACAAATCCCATTGTGATGTTAATGTACTGGAAAATTTGAGTTACACCTTTATTGGAATCCTCGTGTACCGTCGTCAAGCCTTTGACCAATTGTTGTCGAGCTTTTGTAAAAGTAAATCGAAATCATTTCAACGAAACATTAATGCTCTTCATATTCATTCATTATCCTCAAATGTTCCATTTGGATTCCTACTAAAGCAATCGGTATGTATTTCACCGTATATCTTATAACAAAGGGTGTCTTGAAATGACCTGACATTTTCATTTATTGATAAAAACGTATTATTTATTTGAAAAGTACGGATATTTTTATTTAACTATACAGTGCAAACATGGAGGTTATGTGTGGAACACAATATCCGATAAATGGCATAAACGGCATGGACTTGGCAGACATATTCTCTCTTGCAATAACCGCGAAACAATGCGGTTATTGCAGACGACGTTTCATGGTCGTGTTATCTCGCGCCTAGGTGATGTGAATTGCCCACCAAGGTCGTGCGATTTGTTGGGGCTTTTTGAAAGGAAAAGTGTATGCCAATGATCCACAGACCATTCCAGGGTTCAAAGAAGCAATTAGACGCACCATTAATAAAACTAGTCCGCCATTATGTCAAAATGTTATTGAAAATTTCGTCAAACGACTGAACGTTTGCAAATAGGGACGAGGCGGCCATTTATCGGATATTGTGTTCCACACATAACCTCCATGTTTGTACTTTATATTACAATAAAAATATTCGTACTTTTCAAATAAATAATACTTTTTATTAAAAAACTGGAATTTCAGGTAATTTTCAGTCACGATATACCTTGTGGATCCTCCCTTCGGTATTATTACAGAAAATCAAGCCCTCACGTTGTTGATTGTTCAAGAACGTGAGATTGTTTAGAAACGTGAGATTGTTTAGAAACGTGAGTGCTTGATTTTTCTGTAATAATGACAAAGGGACGACCCGCAAGGTATATACGGCATTTATGAGTAGAACAGACAATTGCAAACCGTTTCTCGACAGTAGTGTCATTGAATTTGACGTGGTCCAAACCTCTTTGGACCAATAATATTATCCGATTATAGTTGTCCTTGTCTATCCGAAACGAGGTTCCGAATCGCCTATGCCGCTGATACTCCCAACGGCGTTCTCAGTGTGCAAATAAAATTCCCAGTTACAACGAGAGTGAGACAATTCGATGGTTTGTTTAAAATTATTTTTTAGTTTTTGATAAGCCTTGGAACGTTCCGGTTGCTACTTTCACATGGAGTATTTTTTTAATAGCTCGTACATCGTGCTATATTCCGCATCAGTTCCATAACATGGATGGGAACATTCTGGTTTCATGGTTCGACGATGATTTGCGAACCACTTCATCATTATTATTTGGATTAGACGTCGGCACGTCAAGGTTATATATTTTGTTAGGTAATTATGCAATTTGTGGGCTTTTCCAAAAAAACGACGGGGTCTTTTTTTTCACCGTGAATTCCATAAGTTATGGTGTTTTGCAGTTTGCGGAAACACGTGATAAAAGTAGAACATTTTTTAATATTTTGACGCCTATATTGGGGGTGGGGGCATTTATAAAAAAGCCTTTCTAAATGCAATGCCGAAAATGAATGGCGGCGGACACCCTCCCATAAAAAGGTATAGGGGTTTAAAGTTCACGAAAGCACGTTATAAAGTAGCGTATTTTCGAATATTTTCAGAACACCTACATCGGATGTGCGAAGTGGGAGGATTTATAAAAGAAACCTTCCTAAATACCCCCTGCCCCCTCTCTTTTTTCTGTATTATATGTCGAAGGTGGATGATAGGGCCACGCTGAGGGTCCGCGGGGTGCAACCCCCCGGCGGGGCTACGGGGCAGAACCCCTTGCAGGGCGGAGGGGACGGAGCCCCCCCATAGACACTAAACGTAGTTTTTGAATATATTTCAATGAACTATAATTGTACTACCTTAATAATTTTTGTGGCACTAATAACAACCCAAACAAGCCCGAACAAACCCAAACAACGGCCGCAGAGGGAGAGTGGGAAGTGGTAAGTGGTTAACGAGACCACTTACCGATCGATTGTCCACATGATCATTTCCTTCCCAATAAAAACTGTTCAGTAGCAGTTCTTGTTGATGATTTCGCGAGACTTTTGTTTGGGCCCTTCATTGTCCGTACAATGCTGTTCCTCTCTGAACCGATGCCATCCATTTTCGATTGTCGCTTTGTCTTGATCACTCATTTGTTTGCCGGGCTTATTTTTCTGTGAATGTTGGAAGTTGTCTTAATATTTCTGTTTTATTTTTTGCTTGACATACTCGTCTTGGTTATCTCATACAGAATCAATTTGCCGTTGAATTTTGCCAATGCTTTCAAATTTGTCGTTGATATCTTCGATAAAGTAAATTTCGAATAAGTGGTATATGGTGATGTCGTAAGAACTTTTATTTGGTTCTCCATGATAATGACTCATTCTGTGGATGAGAATCGTGCTGACGAGTGCAGCCCAACATTATGCTTCAATAATGTTTACATATTTCAAACATGCTCGTTCAATTTGGCACTCAACATATTTTCACTTGTCTTCAACATGCGGCTTATCATTTAACAAGAAGGATAATTCATATTCGCTATATCAAAATGAAATAATTTCTCCGTTGTTGGATATCCCAGTTGCGTCGACAACTATTAATTAAACTTGTTGCACATACGGTTGGGAAAGTCTAGACGCAAACCGTCTTTCCTAAAATTTATTTAAATTCAAGCGCTTTGTTAAGGCAGTATTGTTTTCTAGAGCACTGTTTTGGAGGTGATTTTTAGGATGAAATAACTAAAAAAGTAGCTGAAAAAATTAATACACATGTTTATTGATCCTTCAAGAACATGTATGAATTTGAAAAATCAAAGAAAAAAATGTATTACTATGTACTTTTGGACGCTTGTTTACAACGCTGTATAAGTCTAAAAAAAACCAAAAATATTCTTAATCTGTATGAGTGTTGTGATGAAAAGTACCAGATTCAGCAAAGCAAATGTACCAAGTAACGGCATGCTAAACTGTGATTATCAATTTTTCCAATTTTTCTGATCTTTCTACGATAAATGTATTAAAAAATTGTTTCGACTCAATTCTGCTACCAACGGTAAAAAGCAGTCTGCTGAAAGTGTATGCTAAATCTGAACTCAATCGGCCAATTGATTATCGAGGTATCGTGATTGCCGATTTGAAAAGGTAGTTTTGAGAAATACGCGTTTAAAGTTGCTACGTCTCAGCGGATTTTATAAGTGTCATTAAACAGTTTTCACAGACGTATCCGAAAGATCTGTAGAATAATTAAGATTAAAAAAAAAATTATTTCTAGACAACAATACTGTCTTAACCCGTTGAAGCATACATTTTTTTTACTTGCACGTTTTTTTTTGCACTTTCGTTATTGATGACACCCGCTACGTGAAAAATAAATTTAATATGCATGTTTCAGTAGTTATTGAAAGTTTAGTAGTTATTGAAACCCTAGGAACCTTGAAACGCATTTACAACCGCCATATTTAATTAAAAAACACTTTTGAATCGTCAAAATTTGAATTAGGTGTCACACCAGTGTTGCACTATGCCGCAAAGGGTTAATGCTTTCCGTACTTTTAAACGTTGCTATTAATTATTTTGAATTGTTTTTCTATTTTACTGAGTTTTCCCTATATACAGGGTGAGGCACTAACTGTTGCCACCTTGAATATCTCTGTAATTATCGACGCTGCAAAAAAATGTTTGAAACAAAAGTTGTACCGTACGAAAGGGGTCAACAAATGCGACCTTTTTTTATCTCAATGGAGGCCCTGGTGCACAGTAAAGGTCACCTCCACTTTTTTAAATGGGACGGTACATTTTTTTTTCAACTATCTTGTAGAGCATTGGAAACTGCATAAAAAACATTTAGGGGTCGAAGTCGTTCAAGGTCATTTCCATCAAAAAGTGACACGAACTTTATTTTTATGTGAAATTACCTTTATTCACAGTAGATGTTCAAAGTGATTGCCATTGGAATCAATGCAGTATTGCAATCTCCTCATCACGAATTTCTTATCACTTCGGCACTTATCGCCGAAGTCTTGCCATTGTCTTGTATGTAAACAACGGCACCAAACCTACAATGTACACGGAACATTGTACAATGTTTCGCCCAAACAAACCCAAGATAACGATAGTAAGAATGGTGAGACTAGTATTAATGAATCAAGCGAATGTAAATGATGTATTGTTTTGAAGAGCAAACTGATATGCTTCTAATTTACGGAGAATGTCAGAAAAATGCAGTGAGAGCTAGAGACTTATACGCTGAAAGATTTCCTCAACGTTCTCATCCTACACGCCATACATTTCCAATTTTGTACACTAAACTGAGGACAACTGGATCCTTAACCCGTCGGGAAAGTAACCGACAAAAGCGAGTTACTAACGAAGAAACAGAAATTGGTGTTCTTGCCGCCGTTCATCTACATCGTCATAAATATTTTTATGCAGTTTTCGATGCTCTATAAGATAGTTGAAAAAAAATGTACCGTCGCATTTAAAAAAGTGGAGGTGACCTTTACTGTGCGACGCGCCTCCACTGAGATAAAAAAATGGTCGCATTTGATGACCCCTTTTGTACGGTACAACTTTTGTTTCAAACATTTTTTTGTGACGTCGATAATTACAGAGATATCCAAGGTGGCAACAGTTAGTGCCTCCCCCTGTATAAAGTTTGTGATGTTCTTCTGGATTTCGAAATTTCCTAAAGGTTTGGGTGACATTTATGTTCTATTTATCGACATACCACGGAATTGAATTTTGCATAATGATTGAAACAAACTCCCTGAAACAAACAACTTAACCCTCAATCCGTGAACGTTTTTTCGGCACCCTAATTTCGTGAACCGGGGTCGTTTTCGGCTGGGCGCTGTCACACTTACAATTTTTGTCTAAAAAATCTGAAAAAAACCATGTTTTGTCTTTATACTTTCTTTTAAAGCGAAAACAGAGAACTTTTTTTTTAATAATTTTTTTTTTAACAAAAGTGAAGCAATGTACGCGAAAAACGTTTTTTTTTTTTTTTTAATGCAGCGGGCGTAAAAATTATTGAAACAAAGTTTAATAAACGGTTATTCAAATGAAAAATGTTGTTCTTTAAGGAAAAAATACTACAGTATCGTAGGAATAAACCGGATACCCTATTTGGCACCGGGAAAATAGGCATATTTTTAAGAGGTTAAGACGAAGGAAAAATACTCAATGTCCAGGATATTTTTTTTTCTCATTTTATTTATGTTATAAGACCATAAGTAACATTTAGTTATGTTATTAGACCATATTTATGTTAGTAATAAATCTCCTCGGCCCTTCTCACCGCCATAATTTTTTTTTAAACTGAAATACTTACGTTACATTGATTGTTTACAGTTTAAAACATCAAAATATGAACAAAAAAAAACAAAGAAAAATCGAAAACCGCCAATTTTACTTACGTTATTCTTAAACAGGGGTCATTTTCGTCCTGCTCCGATTTGTCTCGTACGCCAGTTCGAGAGTAACTGACTGCCAGACCTGACCTTGTACGCTCACGAACCTACCTGCCTAGACTTTTTTTTCGTTCCCGTCTAGGGGCACTGACATCGCCGACGTTCGAGAAATTTCGAAAACAAATTTTCGCCCGGACGAAAACGACCCCGGGTCACGGATTTAGGGTTAAAAAGTAACAATCGTATACATGAATAACAGAAGGAAGATTGCATAACGATGATAAATTGCAAGTGATTGCATTTCTGATGTCACCGAGTTATCGTTTCTTCGCTAAGCCAGTGGCATTTTTCGCTCTTTAAAAAAAATAAAAAAAATAATGCTATTGTGAACCATTTCGATAGTTCTGGCCTCTTCTAATGTTACATCGTCACATGATTTCCTTCATTTTCGTTATTTCTGATCACGACTTTAGTTCGGTTACGCAACTTGAAGATAGTATTTTTGTATCATTTTAGGACTTGTAGTCGACTGGTCTATCAGTTGATCACTGTGGGTAACGGTCCCGCAGTGCGCATGAAAAAATTATCGATACGCCGGCTTTTGAGTTGATAGTTGCTGTTCGTCGAGTCACCTCGCGACAGTTATTTGACCCAGGCTCATTGAAAACATCCGGAATGTTGATTAACATCTAAGAACCTCCGCTAATTCTGAGAAAACGATTCAGAATTTAACGTCTAAAAATCGTGCGACGCCAGACCAAGCTTGAAATCGGCGTGAACGAAATTTCGATAATCAAGGTTACTTTATATTCACCCAATAGTTATTATTTTTTTTCAAATCATTTTCATAACTTCGTAACTATGACGACTTTTCGAGTGCAATTTTTTTATTTAATGATTTACAAAAAGATTATGTTAATTATTGAATTAATGAAGTATGTTTTTTTTTTATTATTGTAGATTCCATTGTATGGGGTCTGCCTCCTTTATTACATTCCCTACCATATTCCACTGCTCATCCTCACCTAAGTAATTACTAATTAATTAAGTGATAAATACATTTTGGGTTAATCATTGAATAAAAAATAATAAGAAACAAGATGACGTGTTGTTAACCGACCGGGTAGTCATCTTGTTAACGGAATCAAATAAAGAATCAAAATATGAAATGAATCCGTAATTTTATGGATGTTCGCAAAGGCTTTCGAGAAGGTATGTTACAGCTGCCTGTGAAGCGCAACGCGCTTCGAATGTTGGTCCGATATCGACGTTTCTAGAATGCTCTTGAGAATTCTCTCACACGTGCAATGGGAATTTATCGATTATAGTGGCTCGGGAAAATCCAATGCGATCGGGCGTTAACCCATTATCTATGTGTCACAGTCTTGTAGCGGATGTGTATGAATGTGTGTGGGTGAATAAAGATGGCAACATTATTGCCAATTTCAGTTGAAGGAGTTAAAGAGATACAAGACGCTGATATAAAATATCAGAAAGCCCATCAAGTAAAAATGGCGAACAAATTACTACTACTATTACTATCATCCATTATATACAGGGTGTCCCCCTTATCTCTGCCACCCGAAATAACTTGGTAATTATCGACGTCATACAGTGTTTCAAAGTCTCGAGAATTGTGACAAAATATAAAAGAGATGTCAGGTTCGAAGTAAAATCCGTATATAGGGGTTTTTGAAGCTTCTGATGACGAATCCGAAATGCAAATTCAGAAACTCAAAATGGCGGATACCAAATGACCGACATTTTTGCAAAAAACTTGTCAGATTTGAATAAAAATCCGTATATAGGGGTTTTCGACAATACCAATGACGAATCCAAAATCCATATTTTGGAACGCGAAGTGGCTGATCCAAAAAGGCCGGCATTTTACAAAAAAAAAAACTGAGCTTCGTCCGAGAATCCATTTATGAGGGTTTCCAAGGTTGCTGACAATGAATCCGAAAACCAAATTTCGAAATTAAAAAATTCCACATTTTAGGGAACAATACTGTCTCATTCTTTACACGATTCGGCCTTTGCGCACCATAATTTCTCTTATCTTCAAGTGCATTCATTCAAAGTTGATACCCTCAAGCTGTATTCAATAGTCGATCTGAGAACATTTATGCGATTAATTCTCGATATTTTCTGAAAAGGTTACTGGGGTTGCATAAAACAGTTATTTTCAAAACTAGGCATGATCAAAAACTGAAAAAAAGTTGATGTTTACAAAAACTTTTGATTTTTTTAACCGAAACTTAGGAAAAATTTACCGAAAAAAAGATTAGTTTTGAAAAAAACTGTTAATTAGTTTTTTTCTTTCCAAAAAAAGATTAGTTTCACAAAAAACTGTTAATCAGTTTTTTCTTCCAAAAAAGAACATTTGTTAAAAAAAACTTTTTTGTAATCCCAATAACCTTCGCCGAAAAAATCGTATAAATGTTCTCGGATCGAGTAGTGAATACAACTTAGGGGTATCAACTTTTAAATTGTACAATTAAAGATGGAAAGAAGGAAACTTTTCTCGCGCTATTTCTTATGATTGCGCGATAGCCGTAACTTACAAAAACGTTTTGCCAAAAAGTCTCGGAACTAGAAAGTTCAAGCTTCAAAATGCTTTTTTTCATCTTGGTACGACCATTTTTCACAAAGATACAGCGCTTCAAAAATGCTTAAAAAAATTGAAGAAATGTTCCATTCCTTTAATTCTTTGGAATAGTGTAAAACGAAATGATACTACAATCAGATAAAATTACAGTCAGGCTATAAGTAATGATTTCCGAGGTACAATCCATGAAGAGCGAGCATTTACGTCCGGATGTAAAAAGGTACAATACAAAACACAAAACTGTTTAAGTTCCTTAATTCGAAATGCAGATAAGCACGCGGTTAAGGTCGGGTTTCAACTGCCCCCCTGCGCGCTGACGTGTACCCGAGCGCATCGCTCGAATTAAAGTTGGTTATAAAAAAGGTAAGCATTGCATAGCAGCTTCTTCTTGGAATATTCGTTCAAAAACAGTTTAAACTATGTATTACATTTTAAACCAAAGTGGTAAAAATGGGTAAAAAATGGTGGCTCGATATTGCGACCCGCTCGATTGGAAATTAAGTGTTGTGAAGAGTTGATATTTCACGTTATTTTTAGCAAGAATTAAACAAAAATCAATTAAAAGATCATTTATATTCGAATTCTACATACCTTCAGGAATACTCTCCATCAAGCCACATTCAAACCGAACACACCAAGCATTCACTTTTAAATAGTTACAAATATTTCGGAGCGATTGCGTCTGATGCGCATCGTTCCGAAAGCGTTAACTTGGGCTGATGCTCGAGAGCAGATATAAAGATTTACCGTTCTGGTCTTTCAGCATAGTATGCGGGAATGTGACCCCTACAATATTGTAGGGTCACTTTCCTGAAAAAAATATCGAACTTTTTCAATTTTTTCACATTTTTCGAGACTGAAACACTGTGCGTCACAACAAAATGTTCCAGAAAAAAGTTGTACGGTGTGAAGTGGGCTATCAAATGCGATCATTTTTTTATTTGGGTAGAGGCGCATAGTGAAGGTCACCTCCACTTTTTGAAATGGAATGGTACATTTTTTTCAACCATTTTGTGGCCCTCCTCAAGCCGCATAAAAAACATTAGAGGATCAAATTCTGTCAAAGTCATTTCGAACACCTATTAAAATGACGTACAAAATCTAAACAACTCGGATCACTACCACATATTTGGTAGTGATCCGAGATATTTAGATTGGTATAATCGATACTGACCTTCAATGACCTTGTCATTCAAGGTCAGTGACGTGACTCAAGTGACGCCTATTTGAATCGAAAAAAACGCAAAACTGGTCAAACTGGCTGGTAAAACAAAAACACCAATATTTGTCATTAACATTTGTATTTTGGAATGTTTATTTACGGTTCGATCTCATGAGAAAAATATAATGGAAAATGGTACAGAATGCTTTAAATTTGTTGTGTCGATAATTTATGTACGAAAGAAACTTTTTGAAAGTTTCACAACCATTCAATTATAAAGTATAAAAATCCTCTTTATTGTTACACGGGTGAAGAATAGTTATCGACATTCAGGTCGACTGGTGATTATTTTTATTCGATTTTTGTTTGCTTTGATTAAGTTTTTGATTCCGAGTCTACGTATTTGACTTACCTTTATTCTTATTTTTTTTTGCAAATCATCCTTTTCCTTAAAATTCCTATAAATGTTTTCTAAAAAAACAATTCAAATAAAAGTGATCCCATCAGCCAACTTATAAGAGTCTGTGGCGATCAAATCTCGGCGTCCCAGTTTCTTTTGGAAAAGCTTTTGCACATGGTCCATTAAAATAATCAAAGGAATAAGAGGACACCGAATCTTCTAATTTACAAATCATGATATCCCTCACAAGCGCGATATTATAATATTTCAATAGCATAGGATTCGAAATGAAGAAAAAATCTGAGAATAATTCGTATATTATTCTAACCAAAATGGCATTTAAATTAATTACTCTTACGAAATCCGATAGAATAATTTAAATCAAAGCATGCAGTCCCGACCGAAAACAAAGGGAAATACTTTTGTGAATTAATATAATTGTTCTTTGTGTAAGGACTCCATATACTCGAATGTTGGTTATATATGTATGATTTTAACTAGATCCTCAGTCGAGTGAAGATTGCATAGCTTGCATAAAAATCTACGTAGTTTTCTTTCTCTTCTTCCTCAGTTATTTTAATGAAGCATGTATGAAAGCTGTTGCGAAAAAGACTGGCGCGCCAAGTTCTTGTCACTTCAGATTACTACATCTCGGCTGGTGATTTCACTTTACTCAAATGATTTTTTTTTCGAAAGCATTTATTAGGCCTTTGAGGAAAAGGACAATGGGCCAAATTTCAAATACTTGCTGTTAGTTTGTAATGTTTTCGCAAAAGCAAAAAGTTTCGATAGATTCGTAAACACGCTCTAAAAAAGTTATTAGAATCCATGAATTGTTGGCAAATCTATAATTTTTTATTTTTGTCTGCGAAAAAATTACATTTTTACCATCGTTAGCAAACTAAAAACGGAAAGTCCTACGTCGAAGACAAATACAACCATACGGTAACATAAAAACAAGGAAAAATTGAACAGATGAGGCACAGCTGGATCGTGACGAAACGGCCGCTAGATCGCTTCATTGCGTTAAGGCTTCGCGCACACAACGATTAGTATTCGTAATGAAAAATAACTATGTCTGGCACTTGGCGAATATTTTTCGAAATAGGGCGAATATCAACTACCGACCGGGCAATTCATTTCGTAGAGCATCAAATTATTCGAAGAGAAGGGGAACGTAAAGTATCACTGTTGTTTGCGAATAATTCAAATTTCATTTGCCCTCGTCCCCATGCGAGAATAACTCGCATAACTGGCATTAGCGAAACATTCGCCAATACCATGACGAATTAATTTATCTGAATAAAAATCAATTACGTGATTTACAATTGCAATTACAGCAAGATCCGAAACAAAATTATTGCTTCCGCGGATACGGGGGTAATCCATTTTTTGCATGTAATTATTCGATCTAGTGCACCGGGAATAAAAAAAATCTCGGCGAAGAACGAATGAACGTAGACGCGTTCGATACCAGTAAAATACGTCGTTAATATTCTGAACTTTAACGAAATTTTCGACACTACGAAAAGAGAGTACATAGCTAATTACGATACTCGCATAATGATTTATCCCTCTTTCGCTCGATTGCGCCTCGCTAACAACTTATTCTCGACGTTCGACCTCGACGATAAAGCTCGACCCGTTCTCTCCCTCTCTCTCCCGCCCCCTTACTGCTCTCTCGTCCCTCGCATAAAACGCGTCGTTAATTTTTCACCGAGCCGTACGTGCGACCGCATTTTCATTGCAAATCCAGGGACACTGTCTTAGAAATCGTTCGAACCTATTTATAAATACAGTCCGATTCTAAATCCATGGAAAAGTAATAAAGATGAGGATTCCTCTTGGGCTTCCCAGTTATCGTACTCATTCCACTCCCACACGACTGTCTCGATAATCCGCACCCGCAGCTCGCACACTTATTACAATACTTCTGCTGCTCCCTTGACATTAAAAATCTACCGTTCTCTAGCCCATTCTCGATTAACACACCTTTATCGAAAACCTTTGGATGCGCCACAATAGCTGCGGAATAACACGGATTGCCAACCAACAAGGGTTCTAACTATGTAACCTTACACGCGCATACTTTTAGAGCTGTATATAAGAACAGTCTCAAATATATTTGAATACATTCGAAGGAAGGTTGAAATTGTTGCTTCAAAGAATCTCAGGCCCTCTTTGGAAAAATGAAATGACACATTAATTTCATTGGGTTGACGTTCGCATCGTTGGTCAAACTACATCGGTGACTAAACTACTATTTCACTGAATGAATGTACTAAGTTTCAAGTCAATCCGTTCACTGGATATCAGAAAATCGTGTACGCCCTTTTGATAAAAAAGCGTCGAAAAAATGCGTTCAAACTTTTACTAGTAGTTGTATCGTTGTAATCATAAGTTTACCTTCAATTTGCGATTCTCGCATGATATGTTGGACCTTTCTCTTCAATTTGAGTTGCCTCAAGCGACGATCGAGAGTGCGTCATTTTCACAGAAGCCTAACACCTTTAAAAAAAACGATTTCGTCAGGAGTTAAGGCGTTACCCCCACTTGTAGCGCAAAAAAGGCCTTTTTCATGAATTTTTTTAAAGAAAACTACGAAACTTTTTTAATTGATCAATATACCATCTTAAAGAACACATCTTGAAGAACTTTCAGTAATTTTTTTATTGAAAAATATTACATTGTTTAGTGGCAAATGGCCGTCAATAAAATAATGTTTTTATATACACGGTTTGCGGTGACCAAGATTGCGGCGAAGTGGATCATCTGAAAAAAAAATGCGGATGGATTTAGTCAAATATAAGTATAAACTAGTCTTTAATCGAAGGATTTTAAAAAATATTCATTTTTCACAAAATGGCGGACAGTCAAAGTTAATGGTTCGATTTTAACGAAAAAAACGGCCGTTTTTTGGCTATAAAACGGCCATTTTTTTTTCGAAAAAAAAATCGAACGATTAAAGACTACATTTTTATGTAATAAATAAGCCTCCAAAATTTCAAGAAGATCGATTCATTAGTGTTCGAGTAATCTTGGTCACCGACTTCAGAAATGCCATTTTGGGAAAAACGCGTTTAAAGTTTCTCTTTCAACGCTCTTTCAACGCGGATTCTTCTCTTTCGACGCTTATATCTCAGTCAATTTTGTTCGGATCGACTTGAAATTTTCAGGACATATTCTCAGATACTTATACTTAAAAAAAAATGCAATAAAAAAAATCGATTTTTTCAAAATCCCAAGTGGGGGTAACCCCTTAATAAAGCTTTAAGTTCAATGTTCGAGTAGCAGACATCTGCCAAACATATTATACATATGGGCACTAAATTATAGAGGCTATGAGATGCTTACTGTTCCAACTAAACTAGAAGTCAGCCACGTTCATTTGATTCTTGGCAGACTACCGTGTCACAATAAATACGTGATTGGCTCGCTCGATCGTATTTACTCAGGTCAAGTCCACGCACTGACGAAAACAAAAAAGTTAACACGCAGAGATTTGCTGGTCGTGGACTCTTTTTCCTAGATGGATACCCAGTAAGTTTAATTAGTTACACTCGCTCGATCATTCGATACACTGTATAGCACAGCTAACCACGGAGTCCGAGAGTTGCGCGAATATTCGACTTCTGAATAAATCAACGACTCGGCAAAGACCGAGCGATTATATTTCAGACTCGAAGTATTGACTCGCCCAGTCCATTTGATCGAAAATTTCGAGGATTTATGTAACGCGTGTATAAATGTGTATGTACTTCTTCGGAACCCAAACATATTCTTCTAATGTTCTACTGTAAAGCTCTATGTTCTAAAATTCTTCCAATTTCCGATTTGTTCACGAGGCAAATTAATCCTTAGTTTTTATTTTACTTTTAGCTAAACTATAAAAAATTGTTAAAAAATATTTAAAAATTAAATTATAAATAATGTTTTACATTTAGTACAAGAAGAAATTCGTCGCAGAACGTGAAATTATTATCCACTACTATTAATCGGAATCATGTCACTTTGAAATCGCTTGAATGACTATAATTGAATATAAATTGAAAACTCAGTAAAATTATGTTGTCGAAGTTTGCATCGTCGGAATGCTGGAATTTTGCACTTATTTTCCTTTTTCTTCCATTTTTAATGCTATCTGAAAACATTCTCGATGGATTCAGGTTATACAGGTAGGTGTCTAATGTCGATCTTAAAAAAAGTTTACCGTAGTCTTTTTTTGCGAAAGAAAATTGGCAATGAGAAAAAAATCTTTTCGGTGCGTTTCATCGGTGTCAATTTCAATATCGTGTAAAATTTGATACAATATTTCGTGCATCTGACTATTTTGTCAGTTGTCTCGGTCTCATCAGGTGACGCACAAAAAAAAGTCAAGGCATCAGCGGCTTTACGTCAGCTATCCACAACCACGTCCTGTTATTGAAATCTCTATTTACACGGATTTTTATTCCACCATCGTTATCACAGAATGTTCTCTTTTACGAAAATCGATGTCTTCATGTACTATCGAAATTCTTATGTTCTTTCAAAGTATAACGAATTCAATCATTCACGCTTGTTCATTGCGCAACTAAATCAATTATTTCCATTTTTTGTGTTGTGGCAAATTGCATTGCTTATATCGCTTCTCCTTGGATATTTATCCGTCAAACTCGGTGTTCTGTTGTTTGGCAGCGGTCATCGTAAGAACATCTACAGATATGCCGTTGAAGTTTGCATCGTTGGAATGCAACGAAAGCACTTGTCTATTTTTTCGTCTGTTCATTTTTATCCTCATGTATATTTTTTCACAAATTGAAATCGTAGAATCGTAGATAATGAGGATAAGAAAAACCGTGTGGGTGACTTTCGTATTTTCAATCGGTAAAATAACTTTGAGCATCAGAAGAAAAATTAATTTCCATTGCACTCCAACGATGCAAACTGCATTATTATCTACAGCTCTAATCTCAGAAGGGAGTACTAATCAAAGCCGAAACGAATGAAAATAAAAAGCAAGTATAGCTCGAAGCCTGCACGGAACCACTTTCAAAGTTACAAACCATGGTTTGCGTTCACAGTTCCGGGCGTATTGATGATAACCGCTAACAAGCTCGTTTACAAAGTCCAGTTAAGAATCGATGTCTTCGTAAAAATAGCAGAACCCCAAAGTTTTCACGAGCATGTGATCAATTACTTGCCTACCTCTTACCTTATTTTCCTGGAGGAAAACTTGGAAAATTGAAGTATGGAGGTTATTCTTTAATGTTTTCTGTTTGAAATGATTATTTTACGTTGTCACGTTCATAGAAACAAAATTCCCAATATAAAATTAGAAAATCTATTGATGAAGTTTGACAAGCTATATATCTCACGCAAGCAACGAACAGTTTGACTAAAAATAAAAAGGAGCACTGAACTAATCTGCCCTATATAAATACGAAATATTGTCGATCTGATAAAGAACGAGTCAAATCCATTTGCGTTGGCCAACCCGGTAATTACTGATCAATCCCGGTTCCGAGGTTCAAGCCCCCCCTTTCGTTGACGTCGATCGTTCATTCCAGTACCGATCAATTATTCAGTTGCTTTCCTCAAGTATGACACCGATTCTATAGACCATCTTTACTCAGTGTGAGCCTGGATTGGGTATACACCTGTTCTATATAACGTTTCGTATGTCGCGGGAAATATACATAGCTCGGGATGCCTAGACGGGACGTAAGACAGCGTATAACTCGATCGATAAGTTATACCAGGCGCGAAAAACAACGTGAACGAAATTTTCACATGAACGCGATCGATCGAGACTCTGCATTTGGAGCATTAGGTTAACGCGATTGATTGGAACGCATGGGAAAAAGAGCACGACGACGCGACCTGGTGAGCGTTTATTGTGACATAGAGCACTGCATACTCGCGATGTCGCTATAACGATTCGTCGATATAAACCATATGAGCGTTATTGAGGTAGAACAGTCGTTGAATGAATGTTAAAGAAATGTCGTAAAACCCCACCCATTGATTGCGATGCTACTCAAACGCGCAGTGAATTTGAATGAAAATTATCGCTCACCACCCGTGATATTTGCCATTTGAAGCGCCACTTTTACACGTCGCGCCTATTCTAAGTATCCGTAGGTAACATACTTTTCTTTTTTATACAGCGCACACGACTTTGGAGACAATCATTTTTCAAAAAATGCAAAAAAACGGAATACCATTGTTAGATTCGGCGAAAGTCTCTGAAATGATGAATCGGTCAGTTTAGATGTCTCGAAATTCAAAGGTATGAAGTAATGGCACTTGAATCTATCGCACGTGACGAGCGACCTCTCGACCTCGTCTCTTGCCGCGCATCTCTCAGCACACAGTCCATCCCCACCACCAGAGGACGCGGGCTCTACCTTACTCGAACCCCCACTTGTAGCGCAAAAAAAGGCCTTTTTCATGATTTTTTTAAAAGAAAACTACAACACTTTTTTAATCGATCAATATACCATCTTAAAGAACACAACTTGAAGAACTTTCAGTAATTTTTTTATCGAAAAATATTACATCGTTTAGTGGAAAATGGCCGTCAATGAAATAATGCTTTTATATACACGGTTTGCGGTGACCAACATTGCGGCGAAGTGGATCATCTGAAAAAAAAATGCGGATGGATTTAGTCAAATATAAGTATAAACTAGTCTTTAATCGAAGGATTTTAAAAAATATTCATTTTTCACAAAATGGCGGACAGTCAAAGTTAATGGTTCCATTTTAACGAAAAAAAACGGCCGTTTTTTGGCTATAAAACGGCCATATTTTCGAGAAACAAAATCGAACGATTAAAGACTACATTTTTATGTATTAAATAAGCCTGCAAAATTTCAAGAAGATCGGTTCATTAGTGTTCGAGTAATCTTGGTCACCGACTTCAGAAATGCCATTTTGAGAAAAACGCGTTTAAAGTTTCTCTTTCAACGCGGATTCTTCTCTTTCAACGCTCATATCTCACTCAATTTTGTTCGGATCGACTTGAAATTTTCGGGACATATTCTCAGATACTTATACTTCAAAAAAAATGCAATAAAAAAATATCGATTTTTTCAAAATCGCAAGTGGGGGTAACCCCTTAAAGCCGATACTTGCTCTCATATAGAAGTTAGTACGTATGAAAGTCGCACAGGTGGCCCAACCGTCTACGGCAACAACGCATAATTAATTACCGTACTAAATACGGTAGTCCCGAACTAAATATCTCCTCTCTCCGCTGTATGTGCTCTGAATTATGCCGATGGCATTACGACGGAAGGGTGTCGAGTCCTAAGACCGCTACTCTCCATCACGATCTTTTCACTTTAAATCAGGTCAAGATGTCTTGGTTTTTTTTCCGATTTTTTCCTTCTCACGGGGCAAAGAAAATCAGGTTCGCAATAGGTGGAAAAATGTTCGACGAGCTACTTCGAAACTCGGAAGAGAAGAGTGTGGTTACCTTTTCAGAACGGCCAATTACTCCAATGAGTTCTGAAGTCGTAATAATATAGCTGAAAAATGTTGGGCTTCTGCCTGTTTTTGTCTGTTTCATCTCCGTGCACTCCTGTGGCCTTGAGGGAGCCGTCATTTGTCAGGGATCCGTCTACTTTACATTCGTTTTTTCTCACACATGTCCTTGCTTTCTCCGTCTCGTGGCGTTTTTCTTTTTTATATTGCATCTGAAGTTGACGACCTTTGGAAATAATTCTACCACCACTTTCGATTGTACGATGTAATTCGGATATCAAGACGATGCGAATGATTTATTGACACGAACGCTTTTGACCGTTTCAAATTTCTTTCTAAAGTCAGTTCACAGATCCTGCGTTGGCTACATTTCTCACATTTTTCATTCCACTAACACTTTTCTCGGTTCATATTTATGTGCCTATCTGATGTGCAGATGTTGCTATCGAGATGAGACAGAAATGCAACGAGGAGTCTTTGCAATTTGGAAAGTTTCCGGCCTCTTTTCCTTGCCTTATCGTCAATTTGTCACTAACACATGAATATTTGGCGACCAGTTTCGTATAAAAAGATAAGCGCATCAGCGTAGCTGAAAAGCGAGCGGTTTGGACTCCTCTGGAGGTCATCTGAAGCCTTTAAACGAAACTTGTTCCGAATCGCATTTTACTAGGCCGTTGTCAGCGTTTTAAACGACTTTTTCTTTTCCAATACTCTGTAACCGATGCACGACTATAACTTTTACAATCCCACCCGAAAGAGGGTGTTTAGCCTTGAACTTTTAGTGGAGGCTTTTCTAACCTATGCAACATTTTTCTAACTAAAATTTGACGGTCAAACTAGAGCCAAGATTAATGACATACACTTACAAAGACCTCGTTCGAAGGCTATTTTCAAAAATTGAAAAAACAATGAAAAAACAACATACATTTGGATTAAGCCAATTTACGAAGATTATTTCGAAAAATCGATGGCATATGGCCACCCAGAGTAAATTGTTGAAAAACAAATGTGGCAGGTATAAAAGTACTTCATGAAAACGTGTTGCCAATGAATACCGCACCATCAGTATTTCAGTCCTCGTACGTTCGAGCTGTACTGTGGGAGTCGCGGTATGTTCTGTCAATGTCGCTGAGTCTTGTTATTTATCATGAAAAATAGCGTCAACGGATGATGAAAAAGATAACGTTGTTCTCTTGGTGGTTGAGAAGACATTTATATGCTGACCAGGGATAAACCTCATCCGAATGCAGCATTGTTTGAGATACGTTTTTCAATGACATAATTATACACTATAAATCGTAATATTAGTGGTCCATTTTTCAAAACGAATGCGTTAAATACAGATACGAACTACGTGACCGCTAAATAAACTAATTTCAGCTCGTATATTTACTGTGTTTATATAAAAAAAAAAAAATTGTCGGATTACGCACTGAGTTCTTCTTCACATGGTTCGATAAAATCGAAATTTATTGTACAACGTCATCAGTAAGTAGCAAAAGATACGTATATGCGACTCTCACAGAGATTTGTATTCGAACCCCGCTGATGGAATAACATGTTTTCTATATTCAAAGTGATGTGCACAATGTAAGCTCCCATAACTGAGTATTGGTATTGGATCGTTGGTAAAATTTGCCTCGATTTATCCGCTGCGCAAATCTCAGCCCACGCACTAATCCCTTTTGCGTGGGCTGAGGTTGCGATAGAGCGTATTTCAGTTACACGTGAAGAGTGTCTTTTGTCATCAATCGAACGGATAATAACGGCGTTATTTATTGAATACGAGAAATCAAGTATTTGAAATGATTTCAGAAGATACTAATGTGTACCAATAAGCGATATTACGAAAAATGATATAAGTCACACAATCACAAGCATTCAACAAACAAATATAATACATTTATAATGATAGTAAGAAATCTCGTTCAAATTTATGATAATACCTACTCGGTGTTCAAGGCGCTATGCATTTATCATCGCCAAACAAAGTAATGACTATATTTGATTCAGTATATTCAAAACGATCCAAAATTGAACGAACGTATTCCAGTGAACTTTTTTGGTATATTTTCTTCTAATTCAAAGGCGAATCAACAACATTTTATTAAGTTAGATGTTGTCCTATATCTGCCGATTTTACAGAATTCGTTAGCTTTTTTTACGCGCTTCAGCATCGGGGATGTAGTTTTTTTTATCGTATGTGGTATAATTGAGCCCATCGTGGCAAATTTGTGAAAGAGGACGTTCACATAAGGCGCAATTTTTTGCAGCGTGTGTGATGAGGTGAATGTGTGTTGCGTTTGTGTGTTTAATTTTTGTAAAGTCTTGTATTCCCATAATGGAAAAATGTTCGGCGTTTATCCTTTCGTTGACTCACACGGGTCTTCCCTTCTCAGTAAAATCCATCGAGGTTGAATTCGATTTGTTTGGGTTGGATTTACAACTCACGTAACTCCGTCATTGTTTAAATATTTTGGAAAAAAATAGGTTGTGATAGTTTCAAGTAATAATAAACCACACCCTAATGTGCAAATATGTAAAACAAACCTCCTTTTTTAATAATAAAAATTGCGTTATTTCTAATTTCCTGAAGATATTTACTCCCTTAGTGGAAAGAATCCATTGAAGGATCCATATAAGCTTCGAGCTCAAAGAACAGGTCAATTTCCAATATTTTTCGCTGGCGAGAGATTGGGATGCCGAAAGATGGAATTTTACACACGTACTTTTGCCAATTACAAGTTTTTTCCCTTGAAAACATTGATAAACAATGGAGTTATATTGGCAAATACATTAGAGCGCTTTTTTTTCAATTCTACTCAAACCAATTCCAAGTAATCTAAAAGCGAAAACTATTCGTTGGTTTAGATCGCAAGGTCGGCCAATTCTGGGATACACCGCTACTTTTCTAGGCTCACGCTTGTTACACGAAATTACTAATTAAAATCCCAAGCAGGCAGAGTTTACTTATGCAAATTTCGCTTCTCCATTACATGTTTTACATTTCACCAATAGCATAAAAATCCGTGAGAAAGTTCACGATGCCTGTATCTGGACGTGAGAAAAAATAGAAAAGATACACAACAACGCGGTGGGTTTATAATATTGGGATTTTTAATAAGTACTCGCTGTTTTTTTTCGTGAACATTAATACTTTATTCTAAAAAAATCGTTCCTAATGTTTTCAACGTTTCGAAACTGTTGTGTGATCAACTCCTACTGATGCTGCAAGTTCAGTTAGCGTCTCACATGAGTCTTCATGAAGTAATGCCTCCAATTCAACACATAGAAATCATTAGTTTTAAAGCCTCTAAACCGTGCATGTTGTTTCCGACCGAGCATGGTCGCCGTGAATCTCAACAAGAATTCGGTGTGCTACAGCTGCAGATTTTTTTTAAGTAAAGTAGCGCAGTAAAACTCTTCGCAAATACTTGTTTTTTGCCCGAAATTTGGCATGTTTAACACTATAACAAAAAGTTGTTTACACTTTGGCGAATCGAAATACACTGAATTTCAAGCTTGCTTATAGTACTTCTTCATATATGCGTTGCCATCTTAAACTACACGCACGCAGTTCTGGTAACGTCATCAGTTCAAAAACAGCGAGAACTTAATCAACGTCCTAATAATAATCTCCCTATCACGAGTTATCGGATAAAGACATGATTCTACATACGACGGCCATAATGCCAAATGCAATGTGAACTATTTTATCCCATAGCTAGGTAATCAACGTGAATGATCGCACACATAACATCATCGTTACTTAAAACACATACGTGACTTTTCGTCAAAACGCTGAATTATCACTGGCGTGCTTTGAAATAGACAGTTTTCGCGACTATCACTGTATATTTTTAAGCAGTGTGTTGGTCTAGTGGTTAGCGTGCTCACCGCAAAAGCAGAGCATTGGGTGACCACGGGTTTGAATACCAGCCTCGAAGTGTTGGAAGATAATTAATACGAGCGTGACTTGCTCCAGTTATACACGAATGTTATCCACCGTACCATTTCCGTATGGAACCGGCTGTATTGGTGTACGTTTTCCGAAGTTACACTATGCCGATAGCAGAAATGTCATGCTCCATACGATGCGGAGAGGGAAGTCGGCTGCGGCCGCGAGATGGGAAAAAATATTGGAATGAGGTGGACACGTAAGGGGAAGGATCCCGAACAAAGCGAACAGATCCAATATGGCAGATCGGAAATTTATTAGAAAATTTCTTAAATAGTAGATTTTGATCGTCGCGAAATCAACGTTGATTTCGTATCGTACGGATCAATCCAAAATATCCTTCTTCAAACGTCATTTCAAAATTATGATTTTTTTTTCTTTTTGCAAGATTTAAAGAAAAGTTATTGCGAAACTGTGAGAAAAAATAATGAATTTTCTTTTTATATTTTAATCATCATTAATAGACATTTGAGGAACAATAAAACTATTATAATTCCTTCAATTTTTTATCCTTCCTTTAATTTTTGATAAAACTTTGACCCTTCGGTAAAAAACAACGGTTCAGCCGGTCAATTTTAAATTGTGGGGGGTCTTTGGGCATGGATTGAACTAAAAAAAACCTAGAAACATCAGTCATTTTCGCAATATTTGCAAAGTTGACGTGGATTTTCCAAAACGGGAAACGTCATTTTTCCGTACTTTTTCAAATAAATACTAAGGTTGAAAAAAAATCCTCTATCCTACGAAAAGGTGCTTTTAGAGAATTTATTTCTGTTTACGAAACCAACCTTTAGCTTGCTGTACGATCATTTGTTCATGAGATATTGATGATCTACGAAAAAAGCTCCTTTTTTTTCTTTAAACGCCGATATCTCAGCGACAAATGGTTGTACAGAGGTCCAAAAAATACCGTTTTGAAGCTGAAGAATCAGGCTAAATGACCCCAGTATTGATCAAGCTCAAGAATCGATTTTTTTGAGCCCGTGGACGATTTTGAAAAAACAATCGAAAATGTTTGCTTCGCGCTATTTCTTAGATTCACGCCGAGCTCGTTACTTAAAAAAATGTTTATCGGTGAGATTCGTGAACTAGGGATTTTAAGCTTTGAAACCCATTTTTTTTATGATACGACCATTTTTCACGAAGTTACAGCTATTCAAAAATCAATGGAAATTTTTTGAAATTTTACTGTTCCTTAATTTTTGTAGTGAGGGTATATATATAAATGCGCTTCATTACTACCCCTCTTGTGTGGTTTTATATATTTCAAGACGAAATGGATACACAACACAGCGTGTATTGAAAAAGCCCACATTATTGTATACCAGATTGAGCGTCACGGCGCTGCCGAACCTATTGATCACAGCAGCCAAGATCTATTCAGTGGAGAAAGTGTTAGCACCGCTTCTCCTCGGAGCTTATATACGAGCTTTGTTTAGGGGGTCCTGGCTTCGAACTAAACGTTACGATACACAGTCGCGAAATAAGAAAGACTGATTCAAGGTACACTGTAAAAAATAAGCGTGTTGTCGGTGTGTTGAAGCAACACACAACACGCCTACAGCGTGTGTAGGACCTGATTAACGCGTTGAAACAACGTGTTTTACTTATTTTACCGTGTTGAAACAATACGCTCTATACCATTCTTGGTAACAACACGTTTTAAATCTGTTGCTGTAGAACACGCTTAATGTAACACACATGAAGCGTGTCGAATCAAGCCATTTTCTTTCAAACAACACACTTAGTGTAGGTACACGCGACTCGAACGACACAAAGCGTCGTGAAACAACTCACTTGCACGCATGTACCACAAACAACACGCGTCTAGTGAGTTGATATGACAATATGGCGGCTTTATAACCTCGCTACGTTATGTACGAACTTGCGAAAGAATTTTTCTATTGCGAATTGTGTTATTTTAAAAGCGAAACACATGAGTTTTTGCTCGTCGTGCACACCTACATGAATGAAGAAAATGATGTGCTCTGTGAAACCATGGTAATTGCAACACTCAGTTTATTGACGTATATATAAAGTAATTTTTGCGTAAAGTGTCACTGCGAAGAATTTTTTTAATTTTGTGCGGATCAATATTTTGTTCGTTGTTAAGAAAAGTTTCTGTCCAGAGTGAAGAAAGATGCTTCTAGGGTGCAAATTTAATTCTATGCGTACCAAGTTTTCTGTTCAGTGGGAAGAAATTTTCTGTGCGGAGTGGAGGAAATTCGTTGTTCCGGGCAAAGGAAATTTTGTATTCTGTGCGGACCAACTTTTCTGTCCGGAGTGAAGTAAACTTCTTGTTCAGGGCAAAGGAAATTCTTTATTTTGTGCAGACCAATTTTTCTGTCCAGGGCAAAGTAAATTCTCTGTCCGGAGTGAAAAAAATTCCTTGTTCTATCTGTGCAAAGAAGGTTTTTTGTCCGGAGTGGAGGAAATTGCCTATATGGGGCAAACGAAATTTTTTATTCTGTGCAGACCAATTTTTCTATCCAGTGCGAGGAAAGTTTTCTGTCCGGAATGGAGGAAATTGCTTGTACGGGGCAAAGGAATTTTTCTTTCTGTGCGGACAAATTTTTCTGTTGCGGGCGAAGAAAATTGTCTGTTCGGAGTGAGAGAAATTTCTTGTTCGGGGCAAAGGAAATTATCAGTTCGGAGTGAGAGAAATTTGTTGTTCGAAGCACAGAAAATTCTTTATTCTGTGCGGACCAATTTTTCTGTCCAGTGCGAAGAAAATTGTTTGTTCGGAGTGAAGGAAATTGCTTGTACAGGGCAAAGCAAATTCTTTATTCTGTGCGGACCAAGTTTTCTGTCCAGTGCGAAGAAAGTTTTCTGTTCAGAGTGAAGAAAAGTGCTTGTATGGGGCAAAGGAATTTTTTTTTCTGTTCGGACAAATTTTTATGTCGAGGGCACAGAAAATTGCCAGTACGGAGTGAGAGAAATTTCTTGTTCGGGGCAAAGCTAATTTTTTATTCTGTGCGGACCAAGTTTTCTGTCCAGTGCTCTGTTCGGAGTGAAGAATAGTGCTTGTATGGGGCAAAGGAATTTGTTTTTCTGTGCGAACAAATTTTTTTGTCGAGGGCAAAGAAAATTGTATGTTCAAAGTGAGAGAAATTTCTTGTTCGGGGCAAAGAAAATTCTTTATTCTTTGCGGACAAATTTTTCTGTCCAGTGCAAAGAAAATTGCCTGTTCAGAGTGAAAGAAATTTTTGTTCACATTTCACATTTTATGTGTGTTGGGTGTAGACACATACACATAAAATGTGAAATGTCTTCATTACTCTTCTCGTTCAATGTAACCATGTATTCCGTTTCTTGATGAAAAACCGCAAGTATAGCCGATAGCACAATGGTTAGCGTACGTATTAGGTATAGAAGTAACTAGGTTAGGTAGGTTCGAAACCGGGTATGGACAATAAAATTTATTCGCAGGAATTGATTTCAGGACGACTGGAACTCTACAAATATGGTAGTAAACCATTGGAATAAACCACCAGTAACGGAGAAACCTTTTTTATTTATTTTTAAACGTATGCCTACGTGACGTCTTGTACGTTATGCCCAAGCGTCCACAAGTACACATAAAAAAGTGTGTTGATTTAGCCATCAACAAATTTTAAACATGTTGAAATTGGCGACAAGCGTTTACACGCCTAAAGTGTATCGAAACAACACGCTTTGAACTTGCTAAAACACGCTTGAAGCGTATTGACAGAACACGCGTAAAATGTGTCGTTCGACATCAACACATGAGTTGCCGTGTTGAAAATGGCGACACGATTACACACGTGAAACGTCTTGAAACAACGAATTTGTTTTTACAGTGTAGTTCTGTAGTTTTGGTCAAATATTAGGAATTGGCTGAAATCTAAGTATGGTGTAGATACGACCTTCATGGATTGATGCTCAAAAATTCAATTCGATTCACCGTTTAGTTCATGAGATAATTGCAATTGAATATAGGTATTTTTGTATGCGATCCCTATACCTAACACGTAACCCGATAGGAGTTTGCTAGCATTTCTCGATGTAGGTTCTAAACGGATCTTAGGATTTCAAAATAAAAACACACGTGTACGCAGTACAAACTTTCCTTTGTATCGCATTTGCGTTGACATTTTAACGTTTTTTTAAAATTTATATAAAATATTTCGCGCTAGAGGGATCGTAGGAACCTCAACGCTATGACTGCAGGAAAATTACGCTGTTGCCACGATTACAGTTCCGCTCTCTCTATGAGTATGAGACCTATCTATGCATGAGGTGCGAATGTGTGGGACATATAGAGGGTACAAGCTCTGTCAAAAATTTACAACCAATAGCATCGTATAGGCCTTGGATGTTACTATAGGCTTCGACCGAAACTTTTGGCTCATACTACCTACAGAACTACCTTAACATATAAGTGAGATACGATATATCGTGGAAGGCCTGTGCTCGAACGAGAGAAAATTCGGAATCACTAATAAGAATGATGATTGATGATACTTTATGAGAAATGCCTGGATATTTCTCCATTGGAAGAACATCCGCCAAGTGGTGATAGGAGTATTGTAAATATGAAAATGGCAACTGCTGATGTGACCTGGTCAAAAAACGTGGGATGGACACGTAATTACATTTTTTAAACATCATCATTAGATCATTACTGAAACGTCTTAGATCAAGTACTGGGACAATATCTCTCGATGGAGAGTGTGCAAAAAAATCTGTCATGGTAAAATATTGAAAAATCGATGTAAACTTATTTTTTAGCGAATATGTAGAAAAAACTTGCGCCAAGTACTTGAAAGTTTGACCATTGTCCTTTTCTTTAGAATCCATATCACCTTACCAACTTTCGAGTGCTTGGCGTAATTTTTTCAAGTTATGGCAACAAAAAAAGATTTTATAAATTGTGAAGCTTCTTTTTAATATCCGTGGAGTGATGGCTCGGTGCCATGTTGAACGAGTACTCCAATGAGAATTACAATATATAAATCACACACATAGGTTCTGATCCTAAAAAATACAATGAAACCAAAAAATATATCTAAAATCAATAATCGATCGAAAAAAGTGAATAAACTATTCACACTCTTGGGCTAGAACACAATGAATGTAGATAAGATTAGTCACTCCGATGAGAAAAAAATGCAATACGTTACAATTAGTTACACAATAATTATGCAGTGACTGATATTGGGAATTTTCACAAAAATATCGTTCACACATAAATTGCCCACACAAAAATCTAGAACATTCTGCACCATCTTTATTTACCCTAAATCACATCTAAACGTAAACCAACGTCCTATAAGAACGTATGCAAAAGTACTGTAAATTAAAAGAGCGCTATTGTATAACGGGTTAGTGAACTTATCGCAAACTGTCTACTGTCGAACAAACTCTTGAATGCTATTAAATATGCGCCGCTTACTTTAGGGTGATGTATTTTTTTCGTATTCTGTATTTTTGATTCATCAATATTTCAACAGTTTTTATAAAATGTATCGGCATTCACTGTAAATAATGCAAGTTATAGCAGATACGTACAGTTTTCCCTTTGCTCATTGGAATAATTACGAAACTAGAGGTTGGATAAGAGCTTATGTAGGATTTTTTTTAACTCGCCCAACTTTAACGTTAGATAATTATAGGCTAATAATTGAACTTTTTTATATTTATTGGTTCGTTTCCAGCCGTACAGGGTCTTCCCCTTTTCACGAGCCCCAGTCCGCCTCAACTTCGTTCTTACCTCCCATTTCACATCCAACCCCCTCTATCAACTATTCCACAACTCTCCCCTACCTCCTATTCCACACCCCCCCCCCCCCCCACCTTGCGGCCGCAGCCGACTTCCCCCTCTGTATCGTATTCACCATGGCACATCTGCCATGGGCATAGGGAAACTGCGGAAAACCTATACCGATACAGCTGGTCACAAGTTCGCTTCCCAGTCACGGAACTAGGCGTCGAAAAATGTCGAAGAAAAACATTTCCCGACAAAAGTACCCGACTGGGTTTCAAACCCGCGACCTCCCTATCCGCTGGTCAGCACGCTAACCACTAGACCAATGCACCGGGTTATAATTGAACTATAAATGCAGTATAAATTCGTTACAAGAAAAGATGGACATATAAAATCCATATCAAAACTCTTGCATCGGCGGGACAACGAATGTGCACTTCGCAATAGCTGTCAGCCGACCGCACATATGAAGGAGACATCACCTAAATTAATATTGTTTTATAAAATTCTGATTGGCAAGATAACGATATGTCAGTATCGGTTGAACGTATTGAGTTGCAAATACGGACGTCGAAAAGTATAAATTCGAATTATATCCAAAAGTGTCGTCCCAATGTCGTTTTTAAACGCGGTTCCTGAGATATAGGCATTAGAAAATTCTAATCCCGGTATTTTTGTGTACTATATAAATATATATATTATTGCTCAAACTGTGAAAGCATGTTCTATAATAATTTGAGACCTTAGCATGATGATGTTCCGTGGTCCATAAAGCTGTATCGCATTGCATAGGAAGAATGTTTGATATTAGAATAAAGAGGCAAACTATACTTAAGGGGTTACCCCTACTTGCGATTTTGAAAAAATCGATTTTTTTTATTGCATTTTTTTGAAGTATAAGTATCTGAGAATATGTCCTGAAAATTACAAGTCGATCGGAACAAAATTGACTGAGATATGGGCGTTGAAAGAGAAGAATCCGCGTTGAAAGAGAAACTTTAAACGCGTTTTTCTCAAAATGGCATTTCTGAAGTCGGTGACCAAGATTACTCGAACTCTAATGAACCGATCTTCTTGAAATTTTTCAGGCTTATTTAATACATAAAAATGTAGTCTTTAATCGTTCGATTTTTTTTCGAAAAGAAATGGCCGTTTTATAGCCAAAAAACGGCCGTTTTTTTTTCGTTAAAATCGAACCATTAACTTTGACTGTCCGCCATTTTGTGAAAAATGAATATTTTTTAAAATCCTTCGATTAAAGACTAGTTTATACTTATATTTGACTAAATCCATCCGCATTTTTTTCTTCAGATGATCCACTTCGCCGCAATGTTGGTCACCGCAAACCGTGTATATAAAAACATTATTTCATTGACGGCCATTTGCCACTAAACAATGTAATATTTTTCAATAAAAAAATTACTGAAAGTTCTTCAAGATATGTTCTTTAAGATGGTATATTGATCGATTAAAAAAGTTTTGTAGTTTTCTTTAAAAAAATTCATGAAAAAGGCCTTTTTTGCGCTACAAGTGGGGGTAACGCCTTAAACGTTGGTCCTCAAAAAATTAGATGTCATCAAGCAGCAGAATTTCACTGCACTTCATACAACAAAAGGTTACAAATAGATGTCGGGCATCGCGGTAGTATTTTCTCAAAGTCCTATATGTGTCCAATGATGTTGAAAATATAGAATCGATTGTTCAACACATATTCTTCACCATTCGCTCGTAAATAAAAGACTTATATCATATAAGACTATATATAAATCTCAATCGCCGTATAACCGTGTATAATCGTACAGAGAGAAAAGGAAAAAGAAACTGGTCGTAATATAACGCAATCGTGAAACGATGGATTGTCTCCAATGATTGGGTGACAACGTTGGCTGTCTACAATGTTACCCGAAAGGCGATACCGACGAATGCCCGGCGAATACTATTTACGGTCGAGCCTCGAGATGTACGAAACGAGATCAGACTCTCCCGAGTCTCGTCTAGACTCTGCTCCAACTTCTTTTTCTTTTTTTTTCCCCCGTTACCTGACCGTAGTTGCTTCACCGAGTCAGGAAAAACCAGACGAGAAGCCGCGAGAAATGGAGCATAGAGTCACGCAGCCGCGGACTTTTGTAGTGTCGTAAAAATTCCATTTGTGCATACACAGTGAGGAAACGCGAGTTGTCCAAACGAGTTTGACTTCTCAATGATCCGCATTACCCGAATACCAAACGATTCGACAAAATTCGATGATTACTCTCAATAAGAACTAAAACGAGGCCCGGATATTGGTTTTCTACGATTGTTTCAGGTTTTCGATCTTCAGGGCAATCATCATATGCAAAAATTGAATGTTGACATTTTTTCTCACATATGCCTTGCGAGAAATAATCCTTCAATAAACTCACTGAAACGGGATTAATTAGCCGGTTCTTTTATAGTTCACGCACTTTTCACATGACCAATTCGAAAAAAAAGTAGAAAGTGGTTAACCGCTTCATTAGCCTGCGTGATCACCATGCGTCTTTTATCGGACGACATTGCGTTCCTGGAGAAAAAAATCAAATTGAGATAACTTAGCCAAGTAGGAAATGATTTGAGGCTATGTACATCACAAAAATCGACTCAAACTCCATAATGCCTTTATTTTGAAAAATATTTATTCGAATAGAAGCGAGAGACGATAGAATTTTATGAATGTATATTTCTTTTGTGGAATATGACTCCGGGAAAAATGTTCTGACAACGCGACAATTTTTTAAAGACTCCTTAAAGACATTTTTTCCGTTCAAATAGTCAATATTTTTCACTGCCTAAAGTAAGTTCTGTTTTTTAATGTCTCAGCTGTACCAATAGATTACCTTACCACGACAATATGTGAGTGAACTTCCCGGTCCGTCATTTGAATGAGTATATTTCATTGTTGTCAGAGTCGAAAGGCAGAAGCCGAAGTATCCAGGCGCACGTAAATGGTATTGTAATAATGTTATGACGCTTGGAATATTCTTCGGAAGCTCATCATTTATCATCAACGTTATCATAGTGTGTGTGCGTATATATATATATATATGTATGCATGCATGCATGTATGTATGTATGTATGTATGTATGTATGTATGTATGTATGTATGTACATATACACACACATACAGTACACAAGCAAACGTTGCTTCAAGCGTATCAAACGTTTGAATAACGTTCTTGTTGGGTATCGCAGCATTTGTGTGGAATTTTCCTACGCCGGGCGACGGGCATAGATAAGCTTGACGCAAAACCAAGCAGGTAAATGTTCTTCCACGAGAATTTCGATAATAAAGGATCGCCACAATCGCTAGTCATTTATCGACCGAATTTAGCGAACTTTTATCGAGATTCGAACATTTCGTAACAGAATTCTTCGTAACGTCTCGTTTAAGACGGAACACCTTATCCGTCACCAAAAAAACATAGATTGGCTTATGATAAGCCAATCTACGTTTTTTTTCTTCAAATTCGGAAATTTTGTGTGGCAGACAGCTGTTCGTCTATCTATTTGACGTCGTTTGGCAAAGTTTCGATGGGATCTGAAGAGCCGTTTCAGAGATTTTTGGGTATCTATAGATGTTCTACCATACCGACCGCGATGAGGTGTCATTCCGTCTTAAGTCAAAGTTTATTTACCCTTTGCATTGAGAACGAAGACGTCTGGGGTACAAAAATTTGAATAAAGTTTTGCCACGAGTAGAAATTGTGCTAGCCTGTCTGAGTTACGACCTAGTAACTGGCTCGCCCAATTGAGCTCATACGAACCGACCAATGGATGGCTCGCTATGAGCTAGTAATATTGTGAATCGTTTGTTATCCAGCCCTTGTCTAGTCACTGCCCAGCCGATCTTGGTCACAAATGACTAAGTGAGGTTATGTGTCTACGTATAGTTCCATCGAGCGATTGGCTTATGGTTGGCTAAGCAACTTGAGTTACAAATGACGTTGCGAATGAAAACACCCTGAAGTCGGTATCTCGCGATGAGCTAGCCAGCACTTGCCAACTGCGGCCGCACTAGCCGAAATAAATGATCGGACAAATATAATTTATGGTTGTGTAATATGTGATGATCGCTCTCAATGCGAACGCAATTGAGTCATTGATCCGCTAATGTTATTTACATTTGTTAATCCACCCATTTTTCACCAATCTAACATTGTGTAGTATAACATATGTAGACGATACGAAAATTCAGAAATTAAAGAACTGGCTCAGTGGACAACGTCACAACTCATCACCCAGAGGTCCCAGGATCGAAACCACATTACGGCATGAGCGTTCGTTTGAGATAATTTAAAATTGAACCATTCATATATTTACAGCAGAAATATCATAACCGTAATTAATGAACAACGAAGAATATCGTAAAAGGGTCCAATGACGTAAATAATGTGCAAAAAACACAACGGAAAAATATATCTATAGCCGAACATTTTTGTATACCTAATCGCCACCTAATTTTTTATTCCCAGTCACTAGCTGAAAAAACTAGGTCATGACTAGGTCAGAAGTATTATACAGCCGTGAAATGTTTCTTTCTTTCTAGTCACCATCTAATTTTTTGTATTCAGTCACTAGAGGACCAAAGCGTTACCAGGCTGGGTAGTTAATAGCTAAGACGGCTAGCTAATGGCAATTCGAAAGATAACTTTACTAGCTTGTGGCTAGGCGGTGATGAGTTACGTTTTCCACTCGGGTGAATGTGCGCGCAAAAATAAAACTCAATAAATCGAAGCCGACGATTGATAAAAGAATCTGGCACATTTCTTTTCATTGAGTATATCCTATCCATGGGATCTTAGCACCCAAGTATCACCGATCTTAAGGCTTTGCATCTATGAAGCTCACCGAAGAAAAATACTTTTTTGGGTTTTTTGTGAGAATACTAAAAAAAAAAAAGCCATCAAAATGAGGTTTGGATCGTGCTACGAATATTGACGGAGACGAAAAAAAAAATGTATGAAAAAATATATAAAATTACAGCTCGGTCGTACCTACACTTTGAGAGCGTTTTTTTAGGCACTCTGGGAGGACGCAGAACTGTTATGGATCAGCACTTAGAACAAAAAAATTGTTACTTAGGTTGGTTTTGCTAGAGCAGTACATACGATTATTAAATAAAACTAAATGACTTATAAAGGGAAAAATTGTTGTTGAATCGTAAAAAGAACGTGTGGACTTCTTTAGATAATCTACCTGAGGAGCTCCAGTCGGATTTCGTACTCAATCGGATGAAAACTGCCCGAATTATTCATTTAGGTGATTCGGGAGCTATCATCCACAAGACGGAATTGCAGCTCTCCTTCGAACTCTGCGTGTACCGACCGAGGCATTTTGATAGTGGGTCTTCAGTTGTTAGGTCGTATATTTTTTGTACAACGACTGGACTTAACGACTTCAAATTGCTACTTTCACCGTATACGCTGTTCCTGTTTCGAAGCGTTCGGAGGCGCTTCGAAAATGAACACTAAAAACTTAAGAAAAAACATTTGGCGTATCATTCTTGTGATCTTTATACATAATTTGAGCCAGTAAAAAAAAACAGTCAACATTTTTTTTCTACTCAGATGAAAAGCTTTAATTTTTTTTATTATTCACATGATGATTAACATGATTACATTCTTCCCTTTCATTTCCGAAAAAATTAACATCAAACGATGAAAAGGTCTAAAACAAATTTTCGCGTGAATTCTAAACAGCTGTTTACATATATACGATATAGGAAAAACATCAATTAAAACGATGGCATTACCCAAATATATACATGTCACAATTTTTATAAGCATTGTCTTCTCGCAATTACTAAAAAGGTACTAAAGATTATGCACAAGCTTTTACAACGTTTGTAGTCTATAGTTTCGGATTCATTTTGAAGTTTCAGGGGGGAAAAAAACTCGAACGCGAAAATTACCTAACTAAAGGAAATAAGTAAATACCGGCGACGCTGATGCTTCTAAAGGGTTTGTAGTTACGTATTTATCGTTCGTAGTTGCAGAAAATAAACTACAAAGGAGGAAATGGCCGGAAAAGAATTTTTTCTGCAATTTTACGAGAAAATATTCGTTTGTAGTAATAAGCTAGATAACTACAAACGATGTACGCGCTTTTTAAACGTTTTCAGTTAATTGTAGTGCCTTCTTTATCGTTTACAGTTGCGGGAAAATGAACTACAAACGAGAAAATCTGTTGAAATTGATGTTAGGCTCTTTAACGAAGACATTTTCAATTGTACCTATTTAACTTCAGAAAAGGCCTCTTATCTGTCTTCCGAAAGGCGTCTTCAGAAACATCAGAAAAAACCCCTTATCTGTCTTCCCTAAACAATATCAGGAAGAGGTCAGGCCTTCCAGCGTGTATCAGGCTAGCGATGCAACAAGTCTTACAAGGAAAGGTTGCGAGGTCGATCTCTCCGATGTCGATGAAATTTGGCATGCTTGTAGAATGGGTACAAATAGGCAACACGTATTTTTTTATATCTGCGGAACCCGATTTTCAAGGGGTGAAACGCACCCTCGAAAATAGGGGTGTTTTTCGTATTTCGTTGATAACGTTATCGTTCTCATCTCCAATGTATAGTACATGAAAAAACAAACATGTTTGCAATTAAAAAAACGTTCACATCGCGTACCGTTAAAACGTTATCGACGAAAAACGAAAATCACCCCAACTTTCGAGGGTGCGTTTCAGCCCTTGAAAAACGCAGATATAAAAAAATACGTATCGCCTATTTTACCCATTCTACAAGCATGCCAAATTTCATCGAAATCGAAAAGATCGACATCGCAACCCCTCCTTGTTAGACCAAGCTCGAGTTGTCACTTCCCTAGGAACTGAACGTGAGCTGACGAACTAAGCTCTCGAAAAAAGATAAGTCTTTGGTGGTACTGATACTTATTACTCTGCAAATATAAAAAAAAGTTATAAGCATGAGAAAGTACATGCTGTAGCGTGGCACTGTTGTGTCTCGTCGTATGTGAAGTCTTATCGTTATGTAGTGCCAACCTCGGATACGCGAGAGCGCTTCGCTTAAAGCCACCTGGCGGATTGTTGGTCAAAAACATTCGAGCATTGTTTTTTCGATAAGAGCATATATATTTCCTGATGAGAGGATCTCGATTTAAAAAACCTCGCACCGCCTGTTTTACTTTTGGGACTCATTTCATAATCCAGTTATTTATTATGTTAAAACGAATACTTATTGTAATAAACCGGTGTGCTGGTCTAGTGGTTAGCGTGCTTGCCTCTGAACCAGAACATCCGGCATCGGGAGGTGGCGGATTCGAATCCCAGTCTCGTAATCTCGGAGAAAAATAAATATGGGCGTGACGTAGCTCCAGTTCTACACGGATGTCACGCACACGGACCGGTACGTGCGTGTCTCGTGTGTGTATGACTATAGCCTGTGATTTGTTTCTCGACGAAACGCAACTAGATCTGAAACTGGGATGCAAACTTGGGACCGGTTGCATTGGTATAGGTTTTCGGCAGTTTTCCTATACCCATGGCAGAAATGTCATGGTGAACGCGATACAGAGGGTGAAGCCGGCTGCGGCCGCAAGGTGGGGATGTGAAGTGGAATATGGTGGGCAATGTAATAAGGGCCGTTCAATGGAATCTACGATACACGTAAAACCATACTCTTTACTTATTGCGATATCGTTATTTTTTATACGCATTTTTAGCTTTGAACATCATCAATGTCGGTAAAATTCCTATACTAATGGATAGAATGACAACAAATGTATGAGCTTAATTCTGATCGATTATAAATATCTTTAATGGAGCGCAAATCAAAACAGCTGTTTATGAATAGCTGCTTTGATTGTTTGAATTTGGGCTGCTCTTCATTTGAAATACGTTGCTTACGATTTCAAGAAAAAAATGTCGTTACTAACAGACCGATTTCGAACTTTTAATGTTTGGTAATGCGTCATCAGGCTCTTCATCTGACATTGGTATGGGCTTGCATACAGTGTTTGTACCACGCGGTTAGCAACGTGCCTCAAATTACCAACGGAAGAATTACCCAGCTACGAAATCTGCGGTTGATCCACCACACTGGAGTGTAGCAGTTTAGGGTTAATAGTTAAACTTATCATAAACTGTTCGGAAACATTCGACCTCACGTTTAAATTCAAATTGGAATATTTGCACAAAAAATGTGTCGTGGTATTTTGGCATTTTGTTCCACTTCCAATCACCTACACTTTTTCTCCTCTTTTCCACCTGACAATACTAAGCATCCGATCGATAAATATAGCGGAAGGTAAATCCATTTAGAAAAGCTTCCTCGTAAAATTCCAATGCACGTGTGCGTACATCGTCGAGAATATTCCTCACACGAAGTGGCATTAAATCACGTCGAGTTCTCTGTGCTTAACCGGATTAAAGCCGAGTGAGCGTGCTAGCAAACCCCAAAGGGGAGGTGGAGACAAGGTACCTCGGTTTTGGGGTTGAGAAGTGTTGTCCATGACCAATTTGGTTTCGCTGGAATTTTCAATTTCGTGTGTAGCATATACCGATGCATTCTGTGAGTAGGAAACACACCCACCCACAAGTTGCATTTAGAGCAAAACGGCAACAGGTGCAATACGATTTCCGTTTGCTCTCAATTACCAGTTACCGAGAGTCCACTCTGATTCAAGCATCGACCTCTTACGAATGCAAAGGTTAGCTCTCTGAAACGTTTTTTTTGCTTCCATTTGTATACAACATTAAATGCACCATCGCATACGTATTCTTATTGATTTCCAAAAATTACTATGTACGCAAAACAATCTTTGTTGAGAGTTGATCACGAATGCGGATCTTTAATGAACAAGATACAAAATTGACTCGAGGTTGAAGAGCCGGAGTTGTTAGCAGGAGAAATAATAATTTTGTCGTGGGTCTAAGAATGATCCATTATAAAACAAACACTTGTTGTTGGGCATGATTTTCAAGGTTGGTTATCCATTCAGAAAATACCAATTGCTTTGTATGTGCTCAGCATTTGCGATTGGAGCCTTACACCCGTTGATCGAAACAGATCGGCAGAATTTCTAAAATCTCAGCTGGCTAAAAAAAATCAGCGTGTGAGTGTCGAACTTGGGACGAGTATTAAAAATATTTCGCTTTCCTTCGTAGGAGCGGGAAGCTTATCGATTTGCGCGCGTTCTCCTAGTTTGCTCTGCTTTGCCATTATGAAAACGGACCCATTCATTGGGAGTGAATATTACAAAACGTAACTGTTTCTGCGGACCAACTTCATTATGACTTATCATTCTCTCAGGTACCACGCTGAAAACTTCGTTTTCCGCAGTCATCCAGCAGTAACTTCGATAGAAGTCTCCAAGCCCCCATGGAAATTTATGTATTTAAAATATATGCAGAAAATATATGCTGTGTATAAACACTATTACAGTTGAACTTAATAAAACTTAAAACTTAAACTTAAAAAAACTTAACTTACAGTTAAAGTACGCTATTACATGTAAACACTATATACAGGTAAGCTACGCATATCTATATATATGTGGCATATATGTACCATTTATGCAGTATATATGTGGTATGTACGCAGTGTGTATGCAACATATATGCTAAATATATGTGGTATATATGCAGGGTAAATGCTACATATATCATTGATATATGATACATTGATATACAGTAATACCACGCATATACATCTCATATATAAAAACGTTAAGAAAATTAGAATTTGGCACATATATGCAACATATATTTTCAATATATGGCATACCTTTCACATATATTATAATTATTAATAAAATAAATTTGCAGTATATTTTTGCGTATATAAATTTGCATGAGGGAGGTCTATCTAAAGAAAAAAGAATCTAATAAACATGCCGTTTCGTTTTTGCATTCGAGATATGGCAGTTTCCTATTTTCTTCGAGTTCTTTCGGGTTTCAATTTGCGTAATTTGGGCAAATTCCACAATCATATCAAACAAACTTTATTGAAAACCTTGAAAAATCTTGATCGTAGATTCTTTATCTATACATACTATAAATGTGCGACCTAAAATAACCCAGTTCTCGTGGAATGCGATGAAATCATAAACTATATTATAAATGTTAAGGGGCTATGCCAGTGTGAACGCTGAAAATTTGGATGATTTTCGGGAATTGTTTGGAAGAAAAGTACTCAATTAAATGTTTCGGAAAATTAAGAATATATTTGGCTATATTTGACCTATATTACGTCATTTTTACATAGAAACATATTGAGATCTAAGCGACTTATATCGCTTGGAAATATCAAAAATATGAAAAATATCAAAATCCAACAAAATGGCGTAGTTATGAAAAAAAGTCTGTTTTCTTGCCTATAAAATGGTCGTTTTTGTCAATGCCAAATTGTCAATTTTCATCCAATCAAAAATATCCTACGTCATTGTAGAGTAAATATATTCAAGAGTACTCAGTTTAAATTTCAAATCAATCGGATAATTGCTCTTTGAGTTACGTCAGCAAATTTGAAAAATCTCTATTCGAGAAAAACGCGTTTAAAGATTTAACTATCGATTTTTGCAAGACAAAATGATATACACCATAAACACTGCTAAGTACAGAATATTCTTGAAACTATAAACTGTCGAAAAAGGCAAAAAAATCGATTTTTTGAAAGTGTCACACTGGTATAGCCCCTCAAAATGTCTATATGTATACATGTTTGTCCCTCTATCATACTTCAAGAATGCAACGGATCTGAGTAAAATTTCACGTGTACGCAGGCTGACCCAAAGTAACTTCTTACAGGCTATTTTTTATCCTGGACAATCAGGCAGTTTACGTGGGATGTGATGAAATTGTTTTATATAGTTGTTATACTATCGCACCGGAAAAACAAGACGAAGCTAAAGTAAACTTGGTATGCAAGTCTAGTACTAACCGATGTAAAATGGAGCATACATTTTATACTTATCCAACAAGCATTTGTTACGAACTCCCTACCTGTCTATCGCATCTGCCTGAACCATAAAGACCACATAGAGATTTGCAAATCTATATGTTAATTCGTTACTCAATCATGCCTGAACAACGCTAGGTCTGGATAGAATATTTTATGCAGCTAGTCTTTCAACCGAAGTGACCGGCTGCTTTTTTTAAATTACAATCTACGTATTTACTATTTCCACGCGGACGAAGATGCGAGTACATGCTAGTATATTAATAAATATTGCAATTTTTAAAGGAGTTCCTTATTTAATCCAAAAATTGTCCCAATTGATTATTTCCTTATAACATCTACTGTCTCGAATTAGCCGTTCATTGAAAGCAAATGAGCTCAACTTAATCGAATTAAATTGGCTGATGAAAGAAAAACTAATTTTAAAACAAAATCCGAGGGAGAAACGCTTGCGCCCCACAAAAGTCCTTGGGCTCCAAGGCTGACAATAACTGTGTATACAGGGTGAGGCACTAACTGTTGCCAGCTTGAATATCTCTGTAATTGACGACGTCACAAAAAATGTTTGAAACAAAAGTTGTACCGTACGAAAGGGGTCATCAAATGCGACCATTTTTTTTATCTGAGTGGAGGCGCTGTCGCACAGTAAAGGTCACCTCCACTTTTTTATATGGGACGGTACATTTTTTTCCAACTATCTTGTAGAGCATTGAAAACTGCATAAAAAACATTTAGGGGTCAAAGTCGTTCAAGGTCATTTAAGATCAAAAAGTGACATGAACTTTATTTTTATGTGAAATTGCCTTTATTCACAGTAGATGTTCAAAGTGATTGCCATTGGAATCAATGCAGTATGGCAATCACCTCATCACGAATTTCTTATCACTTCGGCACTTATCGCCGAAGTCTTGCCATTGTCTTGTATGTAAACAACGACACCAAACCTACAATGTACACGGAACATTGTATGTTTCGCCCAAACAAACCCAAGATAACGATAGTAAGAATGGTGAGACTAGCATTAATGAATCAAGCGAATGTAAATGATGTATTCTTTTGAAGAGCAAACTGATATGCTTCTAATTTACGGAGAATGTCAGAAAAATGCAGTGAGAGCTAGAGACTTATACGCTGAAAGATTTTCTGAACGTTCTCATCCTACACGCCGTAAATTCCAAATTTCATACACTAAACTGAGGACAATTGGATCCTTAACCCGTCGGGAAAGTAACCGACAAAAGCGAGTTACTAACGAAGAAACGGAAATTGGTGTTCTTGCCGCCATTCATCGAGACCCCTGTGCGAGTTCTCGTCAAATTGCGAGTGAATCTGGCGTGAGCCAAAGAAGTATTCTACGTGTTCTACATCGTCATAAATATAATCCTTACCACATCAGTCTCCACCAGGAATTAACTGGTACGGATTTCATGAATCGCACTGAATTCTGCCGATGGGCTCAACGCCAAATTCATAGAGATGACTCATTTATTAATCGGATTTTATTTACTGATGAGGCAACATTTACGAATCATAGAAATATTAACTTGCATAACATGCATTTATGGTCAACTGAAAATCCACATTGGCTGCGGCGAGTTGCACACCAAAGACCGTGGTCGGTTAATGTATGGTGTGGGATTATTGGGGATAGAATCATAGGCCCTTATTTCATCGAAGGGAATCTTAATGGTAGGAAGTACACCACATCCCTTCAAGAAACATTAGGTCCGTTATTGGAAGAAATACCTTTAGAAACAAGAAACAGAATGTGGTATCAACACGATTGGTACCCGGCACATTTTTCGCTGATAGCTAGAAATGAATTGCAAAAAAGATTTGCAAATCGTTGGATTGGACGCGGAGGAGCTGTATCGTGGCCGGCTCGCTCGCCAGACTTGACGCCTTTGGACTTTTTCTTGTGGGGATACTTGCAAGATCTTGTTTATAAAGAACGTCCAACTACGCCGGATGATATGCGTGAGAATTCTTCGAGCCTGTGATTCGATAAGTGCCGAAGTGATAATAAATTCTACACAATCCGTGATGAGGAGATTGCAATACTGCATTGATTCCAATGGCAATTACTTTGAACATCGACTGTGAATAAAGGTAATTTCACATAAAAATAAAGTTCATGTCACTTTTTCATCTTAAATAGCCTTAAACGACTTTGACCCCTAAATGTTTTTCATGCAGTTTTCGATGCTCTACAAGATAGTTGAAAAAAATGTACCGTCCCATTTAAAAAAAGTGGGGGTGACCTTTACTGTGTGACAGCGTCTCCACTGAGATAAAAAAAATGGTCGCATTTGATGACCCCTTTCGTACCGTACAACTTTTGTTTCAAATATTTTTTTCTGACGTCGATAATTACAGAGATATTCAAGGTGGCAACAGTTAGTGTCTCACCCTGTATATCAAGTATACTAAATGAGGGTGAATATTTTCCCATACTTATACAATGTGTCCAATTTTTACGAAAATATTTCCCGAATTTTGCGTGGCTCGGAAAAATATATCGTGTTAAATTTATATGGGTTTACGGGGATCATCTCTTAGTGTAAACGAGCATTGTCTGATTTATTAAATGGATCTATACGTTTCCTTTAGTTAGATATGTAGCATATTCTGATACGAATTCATCAAACTGTAATAAGTTGATCGTCCTTGAGCATCCAACATCACTTATCTTCGGCAACAGTTTTCCCATGCTCAATACCGAGAAAAAGTCTTTCTTCGGTATTTGATGGAGGAAACTTGGACTTATATCACTCATCAAAACTCCCGTTTACTTTACCAGTGAATGTTACTTGGCTCATAGTTGCTCTGATAGTTTGTTGACGTGTTATGCACTTGGGCCCATCGATTATTAACGGATTCAATACCTTACTAATTTCGAAAATGGTTTCGCCGTAAAGTAGAAAAACTAATAAAAAAAGAAAAGGTCCTGTATTGCTATTGAACATGTCACATCCGGAAGGGATGAGAACATAAATCTCCGTTTCCCTCTTTCTTGCCTACGCCAAGCGCAATAGCACGGGATAAGGGTAAAAAGGGAGATGTGTGAAAAGGGAATTTAGACTTCGTATGTCTACGCGGTTGAGATATTGTAACGAGTTCGACAGACATAGCTACCAGTAACAAGGTTCTTTTATTCTTTTATGATGTTTGAGGTTTGGATTCCTTGGAACACAGTTTTGGTAATCGAGGAAAAATACAGAAACATATAATCGGCTTAGCTTACGTTCACAGAGTGCCCGTTGTTCGTAGTCCGACGAAAGGCCTTCGCTCTTGGGTCAGGTACGCTCGCTCATATAATCGACGATAAGACCGCTCGGAAGGTTTTACAACAGTGTGAGTAATTGTTTCTGTGCTACTCGGACACTTCGCGTAGTTAAAAATATGATCTTGCCTCAAAAACATGAAGTTAGAGGATTCGACGTGGAGCAAAGATGCGGTACGTGACGCGATGATGAATAAAGGTTTTCAAGTTGAAGCTAAACACTTCAAGTTAAACACATTCGAAGATTGGTGTCCTACTCTTAAACCGAACATATGAATTTTATTATCGCCTTACAAGAAGATTTTTGTTGTTGTTTTTCTATAATTATGTAAATATACTTTTTTCCCCTCTAAGATGTATATGTACGCATTTCCTTCTTTTTCTTTTTTCTTGTGCATAGATACTTATTCAACTATTTCACCTATCTTACTTGACAAGGTTAAAAGAACATTAATAATGAGGATAGAGGAAAAAGCTGTTGAGCATGATTAGAATTGTCGTTTTAGTGCTTGAATATGTCTTCTTGTGCGAACTCAAGGGCAAGGAGCGCCGCTTAGGATGTCGATCGCACCTTGGCCGAGCGGAGATGTTAAGGGAGAGATCATGTGTTGCAGCGTTGATCTTGGCATGGCCCTTTGGTTCGGCTGGAGGGGCCGTCACGAGTTTATGAAGTTCTTGACCAGTTTCCACCGTTCACGTTTTATTCTTGAGTCGTTTAGTCAGGTGCATCAGGAGGTCTGTAACCGAGTCCCATACTGCACCGACGAGGTAAACCGACTAGACGTACACAGTGTTTATACTGTATGTATGGATCACCGTATCTACGATTAGCACGGTCGTTCGCATGACGAGTAACATCCGGGTGATACCAGCGCTGGCTGTACCGATTTGAAGGAATCTTTTCTCAGGTACGATTTTAGATGGAGTCCGCTTGGCTTTGTAGGTTGTTGCTATCCAGGAGATCTAAGAACTTCTCCCCTTGATTGACAGTGTTTTAACCACTGATGCCATATTGTTTAGGATAGTGGATTCTCCTACGGGAAACATTATGCGTCCTCGTAGGTTGTCGATATCTTCTTCGGAATAGGTCTCACAGGATGCTAGTAGTGATGCTGGGTTGGTGTATCGCTAGGTAGACTTTGTCGTCGGCTTTATGCATGTGGGTGATATGGCTTCGATCGGAACAGACATGAATTCGTACTAGGGGTCCTTAAAAGGTAATATGGGGGCAGTGGGGAGCTGCAGGTCGTTTGCGTTCCTCTTATTTATGATATATGCTTTCGAGGCGTGAAGAAATATGTTTCGATCTCACGAGTGACAGGCAATTGATTGTAACATTCTTTTAACCTAGTCAGATTAACTTCCATTGTTATACATTGAATAACGTGTACTACTTCGCCTGCAAGTACTGCTATATAGCCCGGTTTCTTCGTTGAATTATATACAAATTCGTCCACGGATTGGGTGACTCAAGACAAACTGTTATGGGGCATTTGTCGCTCACTCCCGTGCAGAAATGTAACCGGCCATTCCCTACTTTGTACCCGGCCCTGACCAGACTTGCCTTGTCTGATTTACCTGACCGGGCCCTCCGATGGAACAAACCGCAAAGATCGCAAAATCGTTTTTTTATGGCTCATCCTCTATGTTTGGAAATTACAATCTTCTGGTCGGGATACACTGCGAACAAATACATCTTCACGTAATGTCTAATACCTGGCCAGAACATTGACATGTTCTGAAAAGGGGAGCCTGTCTTTGAGAGCTAAAGTAAATCTACTATAGTTGATTGGGATGTAACACATCTGTTGTAATTCTATTCATCATTTAAAAAAATCATTTCATCAATGATAATCGACGAGGATAACAATGCTTATCATAAATACCGCGATGACGATAACTAATGATTTGAGCATAAAGAATAGCCAAATTATATTATGAGACAAAAAAGTGATGCAGCTCATTCGTGGTTTTTGAACGCCTTGTCGCGACGTTGGGAAATATTAATGTTCTCGCCGGAAAGACATTACCTGAATGTATTTCGCCAACAATCCGCTAGGTGGCTACAAGCGAAGAGTTTCGCGTGAACAAGGTACCATCGTACGGAGATAAAAGTTCGTCCTGTGAGTTGTACCACGTACAGAAGTGCTATGCTTATAGCGTGCACTTACGCTTATATGATTTTGCGATACTTGTGAAAAAACGCTTTGCACTGTAGGCGATTTTCGCTTGAATAGTAATCGGTGTACGTTTTTCTGTCTATTTGCCTGTCAGGAAATCAGAGCAAGCGTATATATATACTCATATACTACCTTAGCAGGTGGATAACCAACAAACAATATGATGTCGAAATACTAAATTGAATGCACTCCTCATTTTACCTGATCAAGGATTCCAAAAACGCTGAAACGTCGATGTTAATTTCTTCGTTTGTTCCTGGTTATTTCCCGATTTATTTCTTATAACTTTCCTGGTCATTTACTGCTTGTTTTCCGGCCCGTTCCTGATCAGCTCCTCAGAAAGGAAACGGCGGATCGGGACCTAGCCATAGACCCGTTACATTGCGAACCTATTTCAGGGTGGCAGGCCCGACTAGAGCCTGGCATGATCTAAAGAAAGCGGATCGGGGACAGTACTTTCCCCACCCAGTCGTGACACGGTGGCGTATGCATATCGTAATATACTGATTTTCTAATGTAATATAATAATTACGTAATTTCAAATTGGCGTAAGCGAATATATCTAGGTTCGCTACTGAAAATCTCTCGAATTGGGAATGAGTTAGTTCAGCGAGTTTCAAATATAAACGATGTCGGGTGTTCTGTATTGAGGGTATTGTAACCACAAATTTGATCTGTTTCTCTGGGTACGAGAACAAGACCTTACTGAGTAGATTGATAACGGCTATCTGAAAAACAGTGTAATTATTAGATTAGTTATTTAGTTCTTATTATGAAAAGCGGTTAGATTGTGTGTCCTTTTGTTTTTGATTTCGGTGTTAAAGTGCGGGTATAGCAATCTGTTGCCATGCACTATTCATATCTTGTTATTGTATTGGATATTCAACGTGACCCTCGTCCATTTTTTTCTAAGACCTTCTGCGGTCTTGTACAGTTATTTCCGAGTTTACCTGCTCCTGGGCCCTTTTGGAGGTAGATGCAATCTCCTACCTTAAAATTTTAGGATCAGCATTTGTTAATTCGGACATTGATGGTTTCTCTGGGGGCGAATCCTCATCTTCAGAGGCTTTCGTGTCAGAAGACCTGACTTCTGAGTCTACCGCGTCAGCGGAGTCAGGATCGGCGTAATTTTTGGAATAAGGGGTAGGAGGTGCTTTGTGCTGGCTAGGGCTCTCAGCTGTTTTTGGGTCAATTGCCGCTCTGGGTCCCCTGGTGCGTGTGGGTCTTGCTATCTCGGTTTCGGCATCATTTGTGGTATCAAAAACCTCCAAATGAGTCTTTCCGTGAATGTTCGTCACCAAGCAGCCGCCGGCGTAAACACCCTTGAGAATTTTTGTAGGTGGGATACCCGTCCTTTACGGTGCGGTTTTCGACTCTTATGTGGAAGGAGGTTTCCGAACGCGAGGAGATTTCTATTATCTCCTCGAATTCGTTCCTTATTTCGAAAGGCCATGCCTTGCCTCTGCGCTCGAAACGGTCTGCCTTGAAATTTATTTTGGATTTCGTTGCGAAGAAGAATCGAGACCCCAATAAACCGGGGTAAGGGCCTTTGCACACGGCGTATTTTCTACGCGCAGACAATGCGATACAAACACGATGCCCACTTGATCCACACGCTTTTTTGGCTGAAAAACGCGCCGTAAACGCGCGTTGACAATACGCTGTGTGCAGAGGCCTTAAGGGAGCTGCACTTCGACAGGTATGTGCGTGCCAGTCATAAAACTACAGAACGATCAAGCGAAGTTCGATCGTGCAATCATACTGCGACGTCTCGTTCTCGATGATTACTGGTAGAGTTTTAGAGTCTGGGCTAAAAATAAGAAAAAATTAATCTATTTGTTGATACAAAGTTTATGTGAGTATATATATATGATAAATACTTCTTTTACATAACTCGCTTAAGAGCTAAGAACGGAAAGGGCAAATGATTCGTTTTTATCTTGAATTGGCCGCTTATAACATTTTGCAAAAGTCTTCGACTTTTCAGACCATCCTGCTACCCGTTTGATTGTGTCTTTATTAACGCCCTTACGTATTGCTCGAAAAATTGTCGCGTGTTTTACGCTGTAGGCTAAAAAAACGTTTGTATCGATTCCGGTCTTTTCTAGAATGGATTTGACCCAGTGAGAAAGAGTCTGTGCCGTAACAGGCTTATCCGGCTTAATGGTAGAAATAAATAAATTTGTATGTTTTCCTCTGATATCTTTTGTTCTTTCTACATACTCCAGTACCGCTTTTGCCGGACATATTTCCTTTCTTTCTCCGAAGGAAGGTAATATGAGATTTGGTTGATATTTTCCTGGCCTAGAAGTCTTAATTAACTTTGGGATTCTTATTTCAATTCCTGTCTTTGTTTCTATAATATTACCTATGTCAATTAGAGCCATTGTTTGTAACCGATGCGCTGTAGTCAACAGCGGTAATAAAATTGTTTTTTCCGAAAATTCTTTTAATTTTAAGGTACCCTCAGATGAAGAATCTTCAATATAATCGAGAACTGGGTCGATATCCCATGTAAATGAATTAGAGATGTGTGCGGCCGTGTGGATGAAAAGATAGTCTTCGATGATTCGGCTTCGAAGTTGATAAATAACAGATAAGGCGTCATAAAAAAATGTTAGTTGTTGAATCAGAAATGTTCACTCATAATTCATATTTAAAGGCGACCGCTTAGTCGCGTGCACCGGCTGGAGCATTAACCAGTGAGCGGAAGGCCGATACTTCTGAGTCGTTGGTGTAAATACTTGAGTAATAAATCTGTGCATCAGAGAATCCGAAGAATATAGGACTGTGTAGTGGTATAGTCTAGCTTAAGACGGCTGTGGACGCAACGGAAGTTAGATTCAATTAGCGGAGTGCAGGTAGAAAGGGATGGGAAACGCTTCAATGGGGAACGGGTAATCCGTAAAAACCCGCAACGGTATACGTGAAAATTCACGAAATAAAATAAACTGATGAAAAATGGGTGACGAATTCATTAATTGCTTAAGAACAATTAACAGCACATCATTGAAAATTAAGTCAATATAAAACTCATATATAATCCATCAGAAAACGATTTTTCTAAACTCTCTATAGAGTATTTTGTATGGATATATTTCGAATTTAATTTAAATCTGGAGGATTGCAAGTTTAAGGTAGAATAATTATTTGTATGCTTTCTTCGGCTTTGCAATTAATTTTTATTGTGAAAACATTGATTATTTAAACCAGCGTAGTACTGCGTGCTTAACTTTAACTTTCGTCAAAGTTCAAAAGTAATTAAAAGTGATCTGCCGTGAAAACTGTGCGAAATGCTGCCATGGTTACGGAACTCTTTCTTCAAAAGCTCAGCTTTTTTTGACAAAAGTCTAGTGTTGCGAGTGTGCTACCCAAAGTTTAAACACCGAGTCTATAGATATTAGAGGTGGGAAGAGAGAGAAGGGAGATATATAGGCTGTGAAGCGAATCCCCTCTTTCATCGGATACCATTATCACCACTATTCATCCCCACGGTTCTAGCTTACTTCGTCGTTATCAATACATTCAATTTTATCGATCCGTCACGAAAAATGATATCTTGCACATTTGAAGCGCCTATCGCTCGTTCTGCAAATATCACGATTATACACGACAACCAACTATTTGGGGCAAAAACGCAAAAAAATCAATAGTTGTTTTGCGATTGGTCAAGCCTATATTTAACATTTAAAACAATCACGATAAATAGGCGGACATTTCAAAATTCGATTCGTCGTTACCTGAAATGGATATTCTATGTGTAATACCGAAACACTCACAAAATTGATAACTCAAAGTCGTCTTTGGTTGGAAGAACATATTGGGCATAGAATATGCGGTTGAATTTTCCTCGTATCGATTCCTAGTACAGTCGAGAGAACTTTCTGGATGGTTCTGTGCGCTGTACCAAAACGTCGAGGTGCAAAAACGTATACCTAATGTATGATGAATATCGTAGTGACTGATTTGCTTTGTCAATGTCGTGATAGATAACAACTCTCCGCGACTCCAATGACGCAAATGCCTGCAAGGATTCACTTTCACAAGGTCGAGAGCCCCTTCGCAGTATGTGAAACGTAAGAGGAAGAGAAATAGCAACGTACGAGATTGGGAAGGTTCGTCGCGCTTTTGAGGTTTCCCCCCTCTTTCTTATTAACCCTCACCTTCAACCCATCTCGTTCCCTCTCTGTCTCTCCTTCTCTCATGCAAGTTTCTCTACGATTAATGTAACTTGTGGTTGTACAGTTTGAATGGTTTGAACAACCCATCGCGATTTTGGCATGATTGCATTGTGCTATTCAATTCATAAACTTTTGCTATAATCGTTATCCCGGTATTAAGGCCATATACTAGTGCGAAAATCCATTGTCGAAGTGCTTTTTTGAATATTCAAAGATACGGTTAACGGGGTCATCCCATGTAACGGCTATTTTTCGCTTCATTGGGAATGTTTTTTTATGAACGATTGAAACAGAATATCTTTGGATTTTTGCCACACATTTTTCAACATTTTTACAGTCCCTCGGAATTTTATCAAACGAAAATAACGAAAACAACTCATATGTTAAACAAAGTTGGTTGATGGCTGCCATGATTCCGGAGGCTTTGCTCATCCGAAATAAAAATATCCAAAGGCATTTCAATTTGGAGACCTGAGGCTATTACCGGAACTAGAGTAAAGTAATATCGAAAATTGAATTTTTGGCACGGTTTTAAAAGTTCAGTTCCAAGTTTCGTCATTTTTGTTTCGACTTGTTCAGTTTAAAAAACCTATGGCGGATGTCAGAAATATTCTGGTTCGGGTGAGAACTATAGATGTGCCATAAAAGATGTATACCAGACAAATTTGAGGGAAATCCGTTCAATAGTTTTTGAGATATCATCTAAGACAATTTGAAAAATACAGTGAGGAGGGAAACGCGTTTAAAAGTTCAAGTACCATTTACACAAAGGAAATACATCTTAAAAGTACCATCTTAAATGTTTTCAAAGCATTTTATTCGAAATTGTACGTGATATATGATGTCGCGCAGGTCATGTCGCGAAAAATTTGTATCGTTGGTCGCTGTGATTGCGGCTGACCTTGTCATCTGAAACAAATGATTTGTTTTTCGTTATTCTATTCTTTATGAATGTGGTTATCGTTTGGCCCCCAGATAAAAAATTGTAGCAAAATTTTTCGAAATGGCCGCGTTTAAAAAGAGTACTCTGATTTGTACGATAAAGTTTTCACTTCTTGCGGCCCGAAGAATAGTAATTATACAGCAATCGAAAACATGGATGGCCGAACGATAACCACAATCGCCGTAAATCGTTGCGGATTTACGGCGATTGGGGTACGTTCATACCCATGATGCTTACGACGTCCAGTCCTACATTGCTATACTTTTATTTCCAAATGTTTGTAACTCTATTTACTTTAGCAGTGGAATATGTGGCCAAAAAGTGTTAAATAATTAACGTCAACAACCCATGATCAAAATTTGATCGTTAATTGTTGTTGTATTAATTGTAGCCATCATATTTGGTATCATTTTCGGCTTAGCTATGTGATCAGAAAACGGGATGATATTATAGTTAATTGAATGAAGTCTGCAAAGTAAACGTAACACACATGCTATGCGCTCTCCTCTGCAACAACATAAAAATACCCTTAAAACCCGGACTTTATCACTTCGCTTTTGTGTGCGCTGAAAAAATCGAACAATCGAAGAAAAAACATTTGATATTTATGGCGGAGATCACCTTAATGTTGGCTAGGTTCTTAGTACGTCGCCAAGGCCCGAATATCAATTCATTCTGCATATTATCAGAGTATGAAGTTACGTTATGAATATGCGACGCGTTGAATTCAAAACATATATCCCCATTTGCATATTCATATGGATCCAATCGACTAATTACTTCGAGGATGAAAACTTCATTGACGTTGTCCGTTCAATTAATGAATTATCAGATGAAAATAATGATAACGTTGAAGTTCGCATCGTCGGAATGCAATGAAAAATAATTTTTCCTAACCCCTTCGTTGGCAGATATAATGCGTCAAAAAGTGCCCAAAATGGCAGGAAAATTTTTCTATCCTGGAAACTTGTACTCCGGGGTTTTTGAGGGTTCTGATTACAAATCTGAACTCAAAACTCAGGAATTCACGATGACGAACAAATATGGAGAATGAAAATACAAATAATACAGATTGATTCGAGTAAAATTTTCAATTTCGGTCCGCCATTCTAGCGCCGCCATTTTGAATTTTCAAATTGAAAGTTCAGATTCGTAATAAGCGACCTCAAAAATCCCGGCATACCAATTTTCATCTAAACCGAGTAAAATTTTTTATCTTTGTCCGCCATATTGGCGCCGCCATTTTGAATTTCCAAATGTTCACTTGAAATTTGGACTCAGCGAGCCCAAAAACCCCGGAGTGAGGCTCCGATTTCAAATCAGAGCAAATTAAATAGGGAAATAAAGGTTGACGCGCTATTGCCTCAATGCCAACGAAGGGGTTGATTACTCAAATATTTTTTTTGCCCATTTAGGCTGTGATAATCGACCAAACGCTTTTACGTATTCCTATTAGAATTCACGACCGCAATTTGCAAAAAAAAACCTTTGGGCAATGTTGAAAATAAAGAAACAAAAAATGAAAGAAAAAAAAATATCGTCGCCTTCCAACGAAGTAAATTTCAACGTCATAAATTCAGAATCTATCGAAACTTATGTGTAAAATTTACGCTGCGGCTAGCCGTCCGGTTATGGGACGAATGAGCGTATGTTTTTAGTCCGGATAGCGGCTAAGTTCACGCGGTTCACGCTGTACAACGCCCCAAACGACCAAACAAACCCAAACAAAATTATGTAGATTTTTTTCGGATGAATACGTGCAAATTATTCGTCCGGATGGTTTGTTTAACAATTTTACACATTCTATCCAGACAATTATATATATGTTATTCGTCCGGATACTAGCTTACACGTATCACAATAATATGTATACCTACTGGAAATACGGCGTGAACTGAGCCGCTATCCGGACGAATAACGTACGCTTATTCGTCCGATAACCGGACAGGGAGACACTCCGTAAAATTTAATGAGAAACTCTACAAAGTTGTCTTGGAATTTCGAATAGGTCGATTATTATCTTGTAATATATTGCTTGCGAAAAAGTATATTCGGAATTGAAAATATAATAAATATCGAAGAATTCAATGCTACAATAGTTTGCCATTTAATTGCTAGTTCATGCAGTTCAACTGGTGTGCTGGTCTTATGCTCGTCGCTAAAACAGAACATCGGTAGCTCTAGTTATCCACGAATGTCACTCACACCGCCCGTGGCCCGTGATTAATAACTCACTCAACAAACCGTGACGTAGCTTTGAAACTGGGAAGCGAACCTGAGACCAGCTGTTTTGGTATAGGTATTCCGCCGTTTCCTTATGCCCACGGCAGAACTATCATCGTGAATGCGATGATGGGACGAGAAATAGGGAACCATGGAATGAGATGAGCACGTAAGGGGAAGGGGAATCCCGTACAGATGGAACAGACCCAACATAGCGGATCCATCATTTAAAAAAAGACTAGTTCATGTAGTGTACTAGTTCGTTTTTTTTCTTACTCCATATGATCTTGGATAGAACCGGATATCATGCCGAATTATGATTTTACTAGTCGGTTAAATCGTCTGCGAACCTCTGGTGTATCTAGGGGAGGGGGCAGGGGTGCCCCCCCCCGAAAAAGAATCGATCTCCAATTATTAAATACCAATAATCGATTCACTTTATTTGCTCCATCGAAGCTAGCATAAATAAATAATTTAATAAAACTTGAACTATTTTGTCCGCCGTAATTTCGGAACTAAGTAGTTATTCCATTACGCATATTAAATTGATATTCAAATTTCACAATTAACTCAACTGTAGGCAAAATCATTACATTGAATTTGCCGGTCGATGTACAACCAGAAAAATACTGGAAGATGAACATTTTTTACCACGTGATAGATAATATCATTGCAAATCTAGAATGCCGATTTGGGAATCTAATGTTGGCTTGTGCAGTTAACGCATTTTTCAAATTGAATACAAAGAACGGAGAGGATTTCGTTATTAATTTTAAAAAAACTTTACCAGCCAGTTTTAGAAGCTGAAGCGATGGTCACGAAAAACATAGTTCCACTTAAAAATGAAAAATAAATGCTCTAAATTTGAGAAAGCGTATAAAAAAGGAGTACGGCCCTAACTTATATAAAGTTTTCCGAGCAGCAATAGTAGTAGAAATTCGAGTCGGAAAAAAGTCCAGCCCCTGAATTGCCTTTCCTAAATAATATCAGGCCATGGTCAGGTCGTCCAGCGTGGATCAGGTTTTCCGTGTAACAGATCTTAGGCCTGGCCCTGATCCGCCGTTCCCTTTTTCAGGAACTGATTGGGAACTGGACAGGGGACGATCAAGTACTGGAAAGAATTTTAGCAATCTACCCGAGTCTAAAATACATAGTATTAGGTAGTATACCGATACTTGTTATCCCTTTGCACTCGAGAGGTGACTCTCGCTCACCACTCACTATGCGAGCGAAAAGGCCTCGGGGGCAAACTGTTATTTCACAAGTATCGTAAAATCATAACCGTAAGTGCACGCTGTAAGCAGAGCAATTCTTCACGTGGCACAACGCACAGGACTAACTTTTATCCTCATACGATGGCAACTTGTTTAAGCGAAGCGCTTCGTTTGTAGCCACCTGGCGAATTGTTGGCGAAGAACATTCAGGTAATGTCTTTTCTCGACCAGAACATTGATATTTCCCAACATAGCGACAAGGCGTTCAGAAAAACACGAATGACCTGCTTTATTTTCTGCCTCATCAAATAATTTGGCTATTCGTTATGCTCAAATCATTAGTTATTGTAATCCCGGTTTTTGTTATAAGCATTCTTATCCTCGTCGATTATCATTGACGAAATGAATGCTTTTAATGGTGAATAGAATTACAACAGATGTCTTAGTTTCATCCTAATCAATTACAATATATTTGATGAGGTGAAAAGCAAAGTAGCTTTACACAGTTCTTAGAGACAGGCTCCACTTCAGGACATGACAATGTCCTGGCCGGATACACATTACGTAAAGATGTAGTTGCTCGCAATGTGTCCCGGCCAGAGGATTGTAATTTCCAAACATAGAGGGTAAGTCGTGAAAAACGATTTTGTGATCTTCCCGGTTAGTTCCATGGGAGGGCCCAGCCAGGTAAAACAGACAAGGCAATTCTGGCCAAGGCGCGACACAAAGTGGGGAATGCCCGGTCACATTTCTGCAAGGGCAGTGAGCTCCGCCGGCTGTAAGTGGAGTTTTTCCGCCATGAGGCGAATAAAAAAGTAGTAAAACATAGAGAATGAACATTGTTCAAAAAAATATTGCAACTAAAAAAAAGTTGGGCCGATTTGAAGGAAAAAAAACGAAATCTATGACTTTTTTAATTGGGTAGGTACCTGCTGAAAGTAAAGTTTACAGACTGGTTACATGATTAAAGAATATTGAAAAATTAGTAGATTATTTTTTAAGGTGATGCAAAAGTTTTATATTAATATTAACATGAACGAGTGATTAATGCTTCATTTTTATGTGTGTTACACAATTATCGACTATTGTGTAAATTTTATTTTAATACAAAGAATATTATTGTGAATAAAACCTCTTTTGTGTCAGGCCGGCTCCCTCTAGCCCCCCAGGGAAAAAATGCTGGCTACGCTGTGAACCATAACGTTTTGAAAATAATTAAACCATCAAACAAACTTACCTTCCAGATGATTACATTACGTAGTAGCGTTACTTCGTACTGATGATCACATGTTTAGAGGCTGATATTGAAAATTTGCTTTCCTTTTTAATATGTAGGTGGCCATGACCGAGAGTCAGCCTTTTCTGTTCTTCATATGTTTGAAGCGTACTTGAATAAATAAAAAAGGTGTCAGAGGATATGTGGTTTTTAATATTCTTTCAAAGGGTGAGGGAAGAACGGATTGTCGTTTAGATCAGGATTCCGTCTTTTTGTTTGGGTGGGATGTATTCATCTCGAATGAGACATCGGATATAATTACGATCGAATTCACAAAGGTAAGTTCGTTTGATCGTTCAATTATATCCGTGTCTCGTTCTCAAGATTACATTACGTAGATGTTCAAAGGATGAATAGAGCTCTCCTTTTTTTGTAGGATTTGGTTTTTTCATTTATTTATTTATTTTGATTATTTGATTCGACGTCAGGCGTATGACGATTAACAATAACATTAACATAATTCAATAAAAATACAAACTCGAATAATTATAGTATTAATTGATGGTTATTTGAACACCACTGAGGCGAATTGTCTTCTAAGACTATTGGCCGATTATAAAATCGGGAAAAAGCTTGAGATTCTTTGGACCATCCAGCTGTAGATGTTATCATTGATAAATCTATGCCTTTTGCTAGAGCTGTCGATGTAGTGAATGTCTGGCACTATGTGGGGTATACCGTGGATTAAGACCACTGATTTTGAAGATGTTTCTTATCCATAGACTTATCGTATTCGTCAAAGCGGCTTTACAGGGTTATCACGTCGTTATGTACAATACATCGCAATTGTTGCGTAAGGTTTCTGTCTCCGTTAAATATTTTTTCTAGGGTCGATGATGGACAAATTCCTGGTTTTTCTTTAAAAAAATTGCAATAATAGTAACGGCTGAGGGTGACCTGGTCTTGAAGTTTTTATGAGATCGGGAGTTTTTACTTCAAATCCGTCTGTTGATTTTCTAATATTTCTAATTTTTATTCAGGACAGTGTTTGTAGTCTGTGAGCCGTCCCCAAAGCCAATAGTGTGACTAATATTTCGCTTAATTTCTAGAGGTTTATTGAAGCGTCATCATGACTTTCTAGAACGTTGAGTACAGTTATCGGATCCCATATGGTCTCATATTTAGGTTTAATAGGGCGGAGTCTAAAAACGCCTTTGAAAAACTTTTTTATCAATGGAGACGAAGTCAGGTCTTGTGATGAAATCAGAAGTATTGCCAAACGTGCTGAATTTAGTGCGCCATATGCCGCTTCAGCTTAACATTTTTTTGTCAGAAAGTCCATTAATGTATTTACATCAGCAGAGTAAGGGTCTCTTTTCATTTCTTGGCAAAAATACCACCATTGTTTGAGTGGCGTACAGACAGGGTCAGATTGACCCAAGCGTTTTTTCCAATAGTTGTATTCCGGTAAATATGCATTTTTGTAGTAAATTATGCATATTTTATGGCCCAAAATTTATTTTTTTGACGAAAACGAAAATTGAATGTCGCAACATTCGTTCAAACTGGGGCATACGTTGAAAAATATGTACTTACACAAAAAAAATCACTGGGTCAAAACACCCAGTGTGCACTCAAAGGGTTAAAAAAATAAAAATACCATAGTAATTATTATTACTTCCATTTAAGACTTACTTCTTTTTTACTATGTTGAACAGCCTTAAAATATTATTACCTACATTAAATATTTCCGAAGTGTCAAGTTTTTTCTACACGAGTGGAAGATGAGAAAGGGCCTTACCTCTAATAAGGTAAGGTCGTCTCTGAAAGTCGCACTTTAGATGCCCTCTGCTTTTGCGGTCATTATTTCAACAATCTCAATCTCGTTAATTAAGGTAACCTTGCAGTTGCGCGCCTGCCATAGGCTGTGCCATTGCTTGCATTCGGGTAGCTACTGCTACGCTGTCTCGCATAAAACTTCCTGATTTTAATTTTGCTTGTTTACGATTTCATTTATTTCCATAAGAGTTCCCATTTTTTGTTTGTTTATTCATTTTATGTTGGGTTGGATATATTTAAGAACATAGCAGAGTTTGTTCAGAAATGTAACACGAATAAAGATCTCAATAAAAGCGGTGATTGTAGAGAAATACTGTCGTTTCTCTTAGCAATAAACTATTATTTCTGCAACTTCCGTCTTTTTTTCGAGCTTCTAAATTTTTTAAATCAAGGTTTCCTATAGATATCGGAAAATATCGAAATACAAGTATGCCGATATTACAACTTGTTGATATAGAAATAATACCGGTAATATAAAAAGCTCCGATAGTCCAAGCTCTACTATACCGCTACTTCGCGCAATTGTCCGAAATCCTCTTTTCCAATTACTCCACAATGAAACCCCACTGGACTCTTACAGAATAAAGCCCCCTAATAAATGAATAAATTCAAGTCAAAAGCTCTCCTGCCGATGAAGTGTGCGAATCACGGTGTGATAGGTAATAAAATGGCTACCTATATACGGCAAAAAAAAGCTGACGTTATTATTTAGTATCAGCGAGTGCTGCGAGAGGGATGGAGAATGGTAGTCGGGGAGAGGATATTGAGCGAATACTATTATCGAGACGGATCGTATGGCGCCGTATCGCCGCCGGAGAGAAACGATCAAACGAACACTCGACGTCAGGCCCAGCATAGTCGCTATTCATGTACGTGAATTCAGATCTACAGGGTGGGCCAATTTGAGCTTACATGTTCGTCAAAGTCTAAATATTTATGGAATGACGTTAAAAAAACGTAAGATATCCTTCCATCGCAATGTTTATTTATCAGCAAGAATTTTAATGAACTGGATTCGGTTAAAACAGCGCTACAGTATACCCACTTGCTTTCATCGTTTTTCTTATTTTGCCATCTTATAAACCTGAAGGTTTAAACCTGCGCGAAATGGTCAGGGATATAGTTATTGAAATTAGTTATAAAAATTGTTCGAACCTTTAGTGCACATTGTCAATTACACTGCCTCAGCAAATCCTATTTTTTAGGGCTACCTTAACAATGGTTGAAACGAAGGGCAGTAAACGAAAATCCTACGCGTTAATTCCAAGTTTCTTCAATAAGAAATCATGCAGTGAGGAATTTGGCCGGTCGAATGGTAACACCCTGTACGCGTACGAGCGGTTATGTGGGAGCTTATCAGCATTGCGTCTCGACGTTGTCGTGTAATCCTGTGTCCGACACGTCGCGACTCTCTGACGTAGTCGACCTGCTGACTAGTAACGCGGCCATTAACACCGGCTGGACACGCGAGACACTACGGAACTCGGTACTCTTTCCCTATTTCCTCACGGTCTCTCTCGTGGTTGGCAACCAAGAGATACGCATTCATGGTTTGAGACTCACTCGATCAATCGGTGACACTCTCCTATCTTGCTACGTCAGTATTAGCTCGATATATCGTTCGTTTTTTTTTCTCATTCCCCTCTCTTGGGATTACGAACTAATTCTACAAAAATGTGTCTTATGTTCGTTGCATCGAATTTTTTTGCATATTTATCCAGTATTTTTTCTCGACTCATCGTTTATAAACTTTTCGAATATCAAGGCAGTTCAAATTTTTATTTTTTTTCTTTGACACGGACTGTAAAACTGCTGAGTTCCATTTTTATCCGAGAGGGAAAAGAAAATAATTTACGGAGAAAAAAAATTAGCGTTCTCTTATTCGATACGTGCACTTTCAAAAAGTGAGCATTTTTAAAACTCGATTGCAATGGTTACTTTTTATCCCTGACGATGACGGGACGGTATGTGTGCGTAACGCAGGGCCTTACGCCTTCACCGTCGCTTTGCTTTCGCATATCTTTTTTTCTTCATCTTCGCCGACGTAGCCAGATGCCAGAACGTCATTTCACTATCGCTTCGCCGACGCTCGTTGTTACGTGCATTGGCCTTTGTACAGACTGATTGAAAATAGCTGGTAGTGATCGTTGATGCAACACTTCTAGACGAGTCTTGAAATAGATATGCAGCAGAAGGTATTTCCGTTTCCGCGATTTTTCCGTTGCCCCGCTATTTATCACGTGCAATTTTGAAGGTTTTTTTTTTTCGAGAGATGGGACTTTGTAGCTCGAAAAAATGATATCATTGTCCCGCCGTATAAAATTACACAATGTGAAAATAACGTCGAGAAGAAAAGCATTTCGGCCGGAGGTGCCTATTACACAGGGTGAAAAATTAGATGAAAGTCATATCGAACTTGAATGATTCGAGCAATCGCTTCTTTTGTTGTAAATCAGCCTGTATAAGCGAGTGTCGCATGTAGAGTGACTCCTTGCTCTCTGTTCTCTATCAGCGTGTTGCGTCACACGAAGAATCAGGACGCCACAGCCGTGCCCCTGTCCCAACCACTATGCGGATATCATTGAATCTTTGCGACGACAACTTTCAGCGACAATCAGAAAACGTAGCAAGAATGTTTGACGCATAAATAAGAGTCTATGCGCGTTACTTTGCAAACAATACTTGGTCAATATTCATTTTTTTTTAAATTGCAACGGTGCTTTTCCATGATATTGATATCATAAACTTGTGTCAACAATTTCGGTGCGTACTTGTACGTGTGGAAAAATGCTGACTGAAAGCAAGCCATGTTGAATAAGTCAAGATTCGATGTATCGAAAAAAAAGTATATACTCTTTCTTCTGACGAGGCACGCGCGACAAAATAGTTTCGAGGTGCTATTTCAAAAGCGAGAGTCAACGACACAGTCACGACGCTATTTTGTACATTAGTCAGGCTATTTTTCAATTTGCTGACGTTCACCTTACACGTGAACGCGTGCGTGTGTGTGTGTGTGTATGTGTGTGTGTGTGTGTGTGTGTGTGTGTGTGTGTGTGTGTGTGTGTGTGTGTGTGTGTGTGTGTGTGTGCGTCTGTGTATGTGACGTAATCCACCTAAGACTTTTTTATAAAAAATCTTAGGTCTTTCGGAATTTTCCCTCCACACACATTTTCAGGCGCACGCAATTACAACGAATTTCCCTATTCCTCCCCACTACGCTGCCTTTTCGCTGTAGCGCGCACCTGATTGGCTATTTATTTTAATTCATAATTAATTTTCTATGTGTCTGATCAAAAAAATGACTGAGAACTTTTCGTCTCAGAATTTGTTTTCCTACCAGATGCTAGAAGGGCGTACGTTACTTCTGGGACACCCTGTATATATATATATATGTGTGTGTGTGTGTGTGTGTGTGTGTGTGCGTGCGTGCGTGCGTGCGTGCGTGCGTGCGTGCGTGCGTGCGTGCGTGCGTGCGTGCGTGCGTGCGTGCGTGCGTGCGTGCGTGCGTGCGTGCGTGCGTGCGCGCGCGCGTGTGTGTGTGTGTATGTGTGTATGTATGCATGTATGTGTGTATGTATATACTGGGTGTTCCATTTTAATCTTACACCTGATTTATCTCGAAAAATACTGCTCGAAAAGTACGATCAAGTACTGGAGTAAAGTGAAACTTTTGGGGCTCAAAGGGGAACGTTAAAAAAAAAGATTTTTCGGTCGAAAATTCAAAATAGCGACGTTAAAATGGCCGTCGTGTCTTCTTAAATGGGAACATGACTTTTTTCACCACAAAAATTTGTAGGCCAAAGCTAACAACGTTTGTAGAAAAAGTGATAACGTTCATAATTTTTAAGTTGAAACACTATTTTTTACTATTTTCGCGCTATCCAGAATGTACCACGAGGAGGTAAAGTCTTCAAGATCCCTAGTGTAAGTGTGGGTGTGTGTGTGGGTTTGAGATTTGTTTGGGTTTGTTTGTATTTGTTTGCGTTGCTTGATAACCCAAACAAGGATTAGGTCATTGTGGCTCGTCGCTTCCGTTATCGAACAAACCCAAACAAACTCACATCGATACCCACACGCACTCTTACACTATGGCTGTTGAAGACTTTACCTCTTCGTAGTGCATTCTGAATAGCGCTAAAATAGTGAAAAATGGTGTTCTAACCTAAAAATTATGAACGTTATTAAAAAACTTTTCCTACATAAGTTGTTAGTTTTGGCCTGACAAATTTTTTGGTGAAAAAAGTTATTTTCCCGGTTAAGAAAACATGTCGGCCATCTGAAGGTTGTTATTTTGAATTTTTTATGAAAAAATATTTTTTTAACGTCCCCCTTTGAACCCTAAAGACTTTATTATACTCAATACTTGATCGGAGGAGTATTTTTCGAGATTAATCAGATGTTAGAATAAAATGGGACACCCGGTATACCTACATAGGTCAGTCCAATTTCAATAATTTTCTTATGGATGGCAGTGAAAGAAAGACAAAGATCTAAGTCGAATCTCAATCGCCTTAGAAAATTAGACTTCAATTAAAAAATTAGACTGTGTTAACAATGCATCAATTGAAGGATCGTGCCATGATAAGACTCCTCCATTTAAAAGGAACAACGCCAACAGAAATCGAGAATGAATTAAATGCAGTGTACACAGATGCTACTTTTTCCCTTAAAACAGTGGAAACTTAAGCTGCTGCGTTGAAACAGTGGGCTGTCCGAAACCAGAAACATCAAACACGTTGCTCTTGTTACACTGGCAAATAAGTTAAAAATTGTTGGGAGTAACACGCTATACATTGAACATATCGCCGATAACATTTTTCATTCAATTGGAAGTTTCATTAGTACAATCTGTTATTCCGAAGAGTTAGTATATTAGTACCATTAGTATCAATATTCGGTATATAGTACGATCTGTTTTATCGTATAGTCTCATTAGTACCATCTGATTTTCCACATAGTGACGTTTTGGAAATATAACGTTTCTGGGTCCTGACATTTCGGAAATATGACGTTTCTGGATTCTGGAAAGTTTGCCGCTTAAACGCGGGAGAATGAGTATTTCCGACGGGGAATACTCTGGACGATGAAGAACAGCAATGACGGAGAACTTTTTCAATTATATTCACTGAATTATGATGAACGACCGTCAGTTAAGGCAGTAGTCTGCTTTAGAAGCCGAAAAAAAGCGTTTTTTCAGCAATTTTTTTGAAAGGGAAGGAAATGATTGCGGTAAACGAAATTTTGAGACGATAGTGTATTATATCCAAGCTTTAAAAAACAATTTTTATTATTAAAAAATATTGAAATTTTTCAATGTTGTAACGATTTTTCTGGGGCGCCTGGAGTCTGCACTTGTAAATCGGTGCCGGTGATGGAGATCGTGCGATGCATCTGAAACAGTCGAACCAAATTTTTTTTTAGTTTTTATAAGTTCCTTTTCTATATGAACTAAAAAAATACCGAAGAAATGATGAAATTCCAATTTTTTTCGAAGATTGAAAAAAAAATTCACTTTTTTGAAGAAAAAAAATTCACGTTAAGTTGCAAAACAAGTAATTTAAATAGTACTTTTGTCCAACTTTTTTAGTTCAAATAGAAGATAATTTAATACCGAAGCTAGATCACTTTGATTTTTTTCGATCGGACATATATTGTTTTTGCTATCGCCGGCACCGTTTTCTAAAACTTGTGAAAATGAAAACTCGAGAAAACGGGCTTTAAAGTTTTCGGTCCAAAAAAATATAAGTTTTTGGATACTTACACTAATTAGATGTTAATCAGCTATCCCCGGGCCATACAATAATCCTTCCTTTTCTTCAAATCGATTTTTTAAAGCCTGTAAAGCAGACTACTGCCTTAACTTAAAAAAAAGATAGCGGAGGCTGCTGTCATCTCGCATAGCAAACAATATTTTACATAAGAAAGTACGTATATAAAAAAAGTGAGCATACGGCCATATTTATTTGCCGATGGAATGAGGACATTGCACTGGCAAACAATGAGATGACGAAGTTGCATGAATTGGATTCTTGATTAATTAGAAATATTCTTGAAATAACTTCTAATTTCTTGATTCGTAATTATTAAGGATGTATGAAAGACTAGATCGCTTTCGGGGCTTATGTCAGGGACCTCTAGTTATCGTTTAAAAACTTCACACGACCCAGAACTCACAGTTATACCGCAGCATCTCACTCCTGTATGCATACTTTGTTTGTAACAATCAGCCACAGTTTTTGTGAATGTCGAAAAGACATTGTAATAGGTGGCGGTCATGCGATCATGCTTGCCAGAGCATTACTTTCTACATGTACTTTTCCGAAGAAAGTGATTATGCCATGCCGTTATCGAAAGAACCAAGGCTCCGGAAAAAAGAAAAGCTCAAAAACGGAAAGCTTTAATCAGGATCCTCTAGGAACAGAGACGTTGAAACAAAAAAGAGCGAGATAAATATGCAAAGAAAAAAGCGAAGAAAATATTAATTAACCAATGGTAACTTGATAAGAAAAGGTTTGCATCATTTTCTCGAACTACTATGTCTTTCGATCATGATGAAACTCTCAAAACTGAAAAATCAGTATGATCTATAGGGAATTATATTAAATCGATTGGAGCTGAAGTCAATTGCAATTTTCAAATGAAAAAATGTAATATTTTTATTTATGAATTTCGTTGTTCTGCAAAATAATAATTTCGGGAGAGTCACACGTATATTCTTTTTCTTAGTTAGGTTCGAAACTATTCAACACTCCCTTATATTGAGTTGAATCGATTCATAAAGATACACGATTCGTGCACTTCGTCTTTTTTTACGAATATGGTAACTAAAAGGAGCACAAGATAATCACGTTTATTATGGAACCGTGTAAAAACATCCAATTATGTATTATGCGATTGTGCTATTAGAACTGCGATTATGACTATTAAGGAAAAATGAAGCATGATGTAATTAACTTAAAAAAAAAACAGTCCTACGTCTGATACCTTTTTTAAACCATAAGCCGTTTATTCCTGCAATATTTTGTTGAATAATTGTTTTTCATCTAAATCGATAAATCTGCACCCCATTTTCTCAGCCCTGCTTTAACGAAAAAATACATATCGTTGTGCTAGAGCATATAAAAATGGTTGCTAAAACCACTAGGATCTATTTCTCTAATTTTTACAATTACCTCGGTTTTTCTATTTCAAAAAGTCGATTTGGTACTTCAAAGGAAGAGAGCAGAGAGCAATCTCTCAAAAGAAGAGAGCATCATTTTGGAATACCATGTTGAGAAACACAATTGGAAGAGTTATTCGATAGTTATTATGAACGCATATTTACGTGAATTCGCATCAATCAATGGTAAAATAATGTTCAAAAATGTAAAAGGGCCGATTCTGAATACAGTATCTCCGGATTCCAGCTTCAATGATTCGATAGATTTGAATGGCGGATAACTTCCAGCCATTCAACTCTATCGAATCATTTAAGCTGCATCCGGAGATCGTGTATACTGTATCGTAGTCCGTGTCGAAGATGCGGCCCGAGCGTCTACGATCGCAAGTAATAAACATGATGTATATATACTAGGGTGGCACAAATTTCAGCTCTTTTTTTTCCTTTTTCTCACCATCCAATTATCTACTTGAAAGAAAAACAAAATTGTCGCGAAACCTGCGAGCGGTCAAAAAATATTCAGAGGTCGCTCAAACCTTCCAAAAATTCAAATTATCATTGAAAAAACGTTTTTTTTTCGTTCTCTTCTCACTCATAAATTTAACACTTTGTAAAATGTTCAAAACAATTAATCGTTTTTTTCTGTAGATACAGATTTTTTAAATTTACCCCATACGTCTAACCCAATAAAAGGGGGGACCTATCATTTTGTTCACGGACAAGAGCTTTAAAGAATTATTTTATGAGAACAAAGATTATAATTCTTGAGTTAGTCGTATGAGGTGAATTTGAAAAATCTTTTTCTTAAGAAAGTCCATGAATTGTTTTGAAAATTTTACAAAGCGTCAAATTTATGAGTGAGTAGAGTAAAAAAAATTACGTAAATTGGAAATTTCGACGCTTTGGAGCAACCGCTAAATGTTCATTGACCGGCTAGAGCTTTCCCGAGATTTATTTAAAAATGATAAAGCGTAAAATTCATGGTTGAGAAGTGAACGAGAAAAGAATCGATTTTTTAATGAAAATTTGAATTTTTGGGAGGCGAATAGAGAGCGAGCTCTAAATATTATTTGACCATTCGCAGCTTTTGTGAAATTTTTTCTGTTTAAAGAAAATAGTTGGATGGCGAGAAAAAGGAAAAAAATAAAGCTCAAATTTGTGCCATCCTTATATATATATATATATATATATATATATATATATATATATATATATATATATACACACACATATATATATATATATATATATATATATATATATATATATATATATATATATATATATATATATATATATATATATGTATGTATATACGAAATGCGGAATAAAGTAAGGAGCATGAGTGAAAGGCGGAATTGTAAATACTTCTGCTACCAGATCGCGGTTAGAACCGATGCATCAGAGTGAAATGCGAATTTCAGAAGGAAAAGGAAAGTGCAGCAACGTGAAGCGAAGAGCAGACACACATAGATCAACGAGAAAAATAACGATACACGTTGAACTCGCGCGAATCCCAAGTTTTCCAAAGATTTGACGTGGCATATATGAATTTTCAATGAACATTTATAAGAAACTTTTTGAGCAACATGTAGGAATATATGTGTGAGAACGTCACCCATATTTTTCCAAATAGACATGATTTATATGACCAAAGTCTTCCGATTCTGATGCGGCAGAATTGGTACCCAAATGTTCTCGTAAATTATTATTTTATTCTGCTGATGCTCTTTTATTCAGGACGAGGGACGAATCTTTTCTAACGAAACATTTGAATTCAGACGTTGTTGAACTCAATCAACTTAGCCTCAGAAAGCTCCTGACTTCTTTATAAAACTATGAGCACTCTGAAACGCTGGATAATTCCTTAGGCTCAAATTTTCAAAATTGTATATTAGGCATTCGCGTGCGTGCGTGCGTATGCGTGTCTGTGTGTTATAATCAAAATAGTATCAAAAGATTTTCGTCAGCTGTCTAACACTCACACATTTTGACGTAGACGGCTATTTTTTTTGCTTTGTGGGAGCTTCAAATTTCCGCATATTTGTGCGCCTTAACTCTCCCTTCATTCAAGATATGTGGATACATTCTTATAGAAAAAGTATGCTAGCCTACAAGGTAATTTCGAATTGAATTGTTGAAAAGAGAGACATTTTCAGAAAGTTGAAAGTTTCAGAGATATGATTTTCGTGCTCTACCTATTGAAAACAAATATATCAGGGTCCTTTTCTAGACAAATAGATAGATTATACAAAGTCTATTCGTACCGAATTTTGCGGAAATTGTCAAAATATTTTACATTTTAAGGAAACATGCATTTTTTAGATCAACCATTATAATGCTCTAACCTTTTTCAATTTGAAATACGTCACACACTGTAATTTCCTTGCATTCTCTTGTCATTATATTCAATTATAGGGCTATAAAACACGAACCCAGTTAGTGTATGATAGTAGATATACCAGGATTGAGTTTTTATAAAATCATTGGGCGGATTGGGTTTTACGAGAATAATTTCCAGAAAATCGTCTTCTCGCGCTATAACTATTTTGCAATTTAAGATTTATAGATAAATATCTGGGCACACAAAGTTATCATATTAGATTTATATTTGGATATGTTTAGGTTGCAATGTTTGATATCGCATTATTGAAATACAGTTTTGGAGAGAAAAATCGTGCAAATTGAAAACATGCACATTGCTTCCTCATTATTTTATTTCGCTTGCGAAGCGAAATAAAATGATGGCTAGGAGGGAGCCAGTTTCGAAAACCGATTTGCTCATGGAGAAAGCCTCGTGAGCGAAACATTTTATATTATTGGGATGTTGAATAAGTTCTCGCTGTTTTTTTCGTGAACATTAATGCTTTATTTAAAAAAAACCATTCCTAATGCTTTAAAACGTTTCGAAACTGTTGTGTGATCAACATGATTCTGCGAGTTCAGCTAGCGTCTGACATGAGTCTATGAAGTAATGCCTCTAACTCAACACATTAAGGCGTTACCCCCACTTGTGGCGCAAAAAAAGGCCTTTTTCATGATTTTTTTTAAAGAAAACTACAAAACTTTTTTAATCGATCAATATACCATCTTAAAGAACACATCTTGAAGAACTTTCAGTAATTTTTTTATTGAAAAATATTACATTGTTTAGTGGCAAATGGCCGTCAATGAAATAATGTTTTTATATACACGGTTTGCGGTGACCAACATTGCGGCGAAGTGGATCATCTGAAAAAAAAATGCGGATGGATTTAGTCAAATATAAGTATAAACTAGTCTTTAATCGAAGGATTTTAAAAAATATTCATTTTTCACAAAATGGCGGACAGTCAAAGTTAATGGTTCGATTTTAACGAAAAAAAATCGAACGATTAAAGACTACATTTTTATGTATTAAATAAACCTGCAAAATTTCAAGAAGATCGGTTCATTAGTGTTCGAGTAATGTTGGTCACCGACTTCAGAAATGCCATTTTGAGAAAAACGCGTTTAAAGTTTCTCTTTCAACGCTCTTTCAACGCGGATTCTTCTCTTTCAACGCTCATATCTCAGTCAATTTTGTTCGGATCGACTTGAAATTTTCAGGACATATTCTCAGATACTTATACTTCAAAAAAATGCAATAAAAAAAATCGATTTTTTCAAAATCGCAAGTGGGGGTAACCCCTTAAAATCATTATCTTTGAAACGTCTAATCCAATATCTGCATGTTGTTTCCGACAGAGCATAGTTGCCGAAAGTCTCAACAAGAATTCTTTGTGCTTCAGCTGTAGATTTGTTTCGAATGAAGTAGTGCAGTAAAATTCCCCGCTAAGACTCTTTTTTAGCACGGAATTTGACATAAAAAATGACTATGAAAAAAAGTTGTTTACACTTCGGCGAAATGCTATACACTGAATTTCAAGCTTGCTTATAGTACTTCTTTATAGATGGGCTACCATTTTAAACCATCTGTTGGAAAACAACGAGAACTTGTTCAACCTCCTAATATAACAATGATTTCCATACATCTACAATGCCAACAAAATATTTAATTTAAATAAGATCTATTTAAATGAAATAGGTTTTTTCCTTTTTTCGCGGCCGACTACGATCTTATTTGTTTCGGAGATATTTTTTTTATTTGTTTCAGCTATTCTTTTCAAATATTAAATATATTCGAATTGAATAAATAAAAATTCGATTCAAATAAATTTTTATTTGCTTAAATGTAGACTGTAAATCTAAGTGTACTATATAGTACACTTAGATTTACAGTCTACATTTAAGCAAATAAAAATTGCATATGCATAAAATATTTCATAAATCCAAAATGAAATGAAACACTTAATTGAGAGTTTTACCACAACGATTTTGTATCGTAATTGGTCATGCTCTGGCCTTGCGAAATTATTTTTTCCGAAGAAAGTATTTCAGCTATATGGAATCGAAACTAGAACCAACCTACCTACTCATAGCTACGCACGCTGCCCCTATGCTTCCGAGTGCTTGTAACATCTTGATCGCAGATATGGCATAAGACACCAAATGAATTTCCTATAATTATTTGTTGTATTACATAAACTATATCAATTAGTTAATATCACTGTGATAATTAGAGTTTTATCGAATAACATGCTTATAGATTTGAAATGTATATATATATATAATTCCTCTCTCTCCATCCTCTCTACTTCCACTCCCATTTGATATGTGTGTTGCAATAAAGACAAACCATTATTTCAATCAAATAGAAGAATGGTAGGCTATACGAAAATTCGATTTAATTTAAATTTTTTAGAAATCAAGCAGATACACTTAGTGGATTTAACTAAAGTATTTTTTGAACAGATGAAACCGAATCACAGATTTATTAGGATTAAATAAACCATTTAGTTATTGGACGATATTAAATAAATTTTTATTTGAATAAACGAATATATTTGAAATAAATAATTCCAATAATGAAATGCAATAAGAAAAATTTGATTTCACGAAAAATGTAGTCAATTCGAATTTAAAAAAATCATATAGACGCGGTTAGTTAATATCGATAGAATTTTTCTGTCACCCCTGTTCTGTGTACCCAAGCTCCCTCGATTAAGGCCTTAGGCCACAGTAACGGGTATAAAATCATGTGCGAATTTAACAATTTTTTTCGTATGAAAAAGTAATTCACTCATAAAATTAATTACACATCTATTGAGCATGAATATCAAGCTGTTATACAATATATCTTTTTTTTTCGATGTACAAAATGGTCGCCTACTAGAATTTTCTTTTGTTATCTTTTTTTTAAGTTCACTGCAGCGTGACATTTAGCATCCACAATTTTTTACCTAGAACAAAAAACAAAAATTCTCGTCAATGTACATTAGAATACCTAGGGAAGTACGTACGGAATTTCAAAAATATTATTTATTCAATAAATTATTGAATTATTTATTAAATATAAATAATTCAATAATTATTGAATTATTGAATATTCAATAATTCAATAATTATTGAATATTCATGAACATTTCTTAAGTTCAAATACCTAAGCTGTAGGTATTTGAACTTAAGAAATGAATTTTCAGCGAAAAATTTCGTTATACCTACTCATAAAATGCAAAGTTTTCGTTTAATCAGAAATTTCGTACGTACTTCTCTGCGAAATGCAATTAGGAACATAACTTTTGAATTTGAAGTAAATCGAGTGAAAATTGTTGAGGTTATTTGTTACGCCAATTGGAAAAAAGCTGTTTCGAGGAGTTTCAAGTAGTCGGCCATTTTGCACATAAAAAATATATATTTTCTAACAGCTTGATATTCATACTAAATAGATGTGTAATTAATTTTATGAGTGAATCAATCGTTCATACGAAAAAAATTGTTAATTTCGCACATGATTTTATACCCGTTACTGTGGCCTAAGGCCTTAACGCACATTACGAATACGCAGACATAACGAGAGAAGAACAACTCGACTTTGCTCATTTTTCTCCCTCATTATTTTATGTGCCGCAGAGTCCAATAAAATTGGAGGATTCCCGGGCACCTCGACAAAGTTTAGCTCACACATACGAATCATATCGTTGTAAGGCAACAGCTCGGTAAATCAAATTCTTCCACGTTCGATGTCATATCGATCGATCGCGAGCTGGGGACGCGGCATGCGAGTGCACATTACCGCGTACGTTTTAAAATCGAGCCAACATTATTCGCGCGCCAAATTTCCGATGTATCTCCCGTACGATCGTTTATGCGCCTTATAAGAGTTACAATCACATTAACAAGCGTAAAAAAAAAACGACTCTCCTTCGCTCTTTGCCATTTTACACGCTTGCTTTCATCGCGGAAGAACGAGAATTCTTTTCAGGAAAGTCCTCCAGTGAATGCTGTCGAAGTGTCGACATTTTACTTCGTCTTTTACGTGAAAAAAACGAACGTGTTCGAGAGGACGAACGCGGGAATGGAGAAGTGTCATTTAGAACGTGTACACGAGTACGTGACTGATGAACGAATGGACAATTGCAATTTCGCAGAAACTTGCGACAAAGTAATCGAATTGCGGAATGCATTACAAGTTTGTAGGTCTAAAAAAATGTACTTTATTGGAACAAACGTTTTAGGGTGACACGATCGGAAAGGGGAGCAAATGCTTGATCTATTCCGTCGTTTAAGGAAATAAATGATCTACTTAATGAGATACGACAAACATACAGTCCGACCTCCGAATAAGAAACCAAACGCCCCCAAGGGGAAGAGTTTTTCTTATATATCGCATACCCCCACCAGGCGCGCGCTCCAAGCTCACTACCTCTGTCTGTCTCTCTCACTCTTTTCCGCATGCGATCCTCTCAAGGGATCGTCCATTAAGGGGGGATTGTCTTTTTTTTCGCAAAATTTACCGCTTTTTGGGAATTTTTTTGTGAAGAAAGTATACAACGGAAAACTTGTGAAACTTGGCATATAGTTTTATTGATCTGTTTACTACATACAAAAAATTTTTTAAACAATTTCATCCAAAAATCCGCCTCCCACCCCCCTCGACGCACGATGGTCCTTTTTTGATGGTGTGCACGATTACAGCCTTCACGTTCATCCTGCAACAAAAACCCAAAAAGCATTTTACTTTAGACACATATAGCTATCGTTCGATGAAGGGAAAAAAAAATTGACGATTTGGTGACGTTTTGAACTTGAAGTATCGATTTTTCGAAAAAAATTGATCGATTTTTTGTTATAAATAAAAAACTATTAAACGTATTGCTTTTTTGCTTCATCAAACGATAAAAGGATGTCAGCTGAGCATTCTGTCCAAATTTGAAGGCAATCGGTTGAATAGTTTTTGAGAAATCGTGCACACCATCAAAAAAGGACCATCGCGCGTCGAGGGGGGTGGGAGGCGGATTTTTTGATGAAATTGTTTAAAAAATTTTTTGTATGTAGTAAACAGATCAATAAAACTATATGCCAAGTTTCACAAGTTTTCCGTTGTATACTTTCTTCACAAAAAAATTCCCAAAAAGCGGTAAATTTTGCGAAAAAAAAAGACAATCCCCCCTTAATCACGTGAGTTTTTTTGGCCACTTTTTGAGGCCCCCCCTCCCCCATGGTGATATGTGGTGAGGTTTCTGTCATCCAAATCCTCTCCCTCCCAACTATTTAAGCCTCACGTAAATTATGGACGACCCCACATCACCATAGGGGGGGGGGGGGGGGGCTCACAAAGTGGCCAAAAAGCCTCACGTGATTAATGGACGATCCCCAACAAGAAACTCGCTCGAACGAGTTGCAACTTAGTATTCACATCGCCCATGCAAAAACGTTTTCGACTGCGCGTGGACATTTATTTAGCGAATTTTTGTTTTACGTTAATATACATACTATTGAATATTATTGTGTACTACTGCATCTGAATTACTATTAACTGTTATGCAGTGACCGAAATTGTAAAGAAGCGTAAGAGATCAGACTGTAGTATACAAGTCGAAGAAAATATTACAGAATCTGCGCCACAAGGTGATAATTTAAACAAAGAGCTTTATTTCCATATTGTTTTTTCCCACTTATATAAAAGAAGAAGTCAATATCTCTGGGGATTCATCTTCAATGGTGGAGCTCGACTCTCTCGAAAATATTCCACGGTCAGTTGAGTGCGTTGTGGATCAAAATAATATGCAACAAGACGAAAACGCTTTTCTTTACGTCTCGGAAACTTTTACTGTTTTATATGAAAATCTTTAAACGCCCTTATCTTTGTTTTTATTTTATATGAAATCTTGTCAACACATATATGTATCTTTTTAATGAATACAAAAAAATTCTAATAAACTTGTATATTTTTTTTTCCATTCACACACGCACACATACATACGTCACACAACCGTTCACTCTATTTTGCTCGAATAATCTCTCCCAGGCTGGTTTCTTAACCAGAGGTTCCGGGCAGAAAATTCTCGAGCTCGGAGTTCGAGTCGAAGTGGGGGAAGCGCTCGAGTAAGAAACTGGGGAAAGTTTCTTATTGCCGGGTTTCTTATTCGGAGGTCGGATTGTATCATAACATAAAGGTGTAAATATATATGTATATATCAACGATATCGATAAGATATAGATATATTGATCTATTGATAAGATATAGATAAACACAGCATATTATCTTGTTCATTGTTTTATTTTTGTTGCGTTTTCTTGGAAATCATTGTTTTCATTCCTGGTGCTAAAGGTAGATTAGTGAAAAAAAATTGCGACAAAATCGTTGTTTCAGACGAACATTGATACGTGGACTTGACAATTTAACGCGCTCGCTATCATTTCATGACATTTCCAATCACTCCTATTTCATTCCCTCGCCCTTTTCCCAGCTTTTCCTCCAGACGTTATAGTCCAGAATCCTGTATTATATGTAAATTCGGCCGTTAGTTGAACTGTAAATCGAAGACGAAACATATGACCGTCTTGTCAAATAAGTTTTTTTTTTCTCTTGTACACTGAGAACAAAAACCAATTGAATAAAAAAAATACATCGTTTGACCCAAATAAATGTGCTGCTGCGTAGTGCCACCGATATATGAGATTGTTACAATACTATAAAATATTGGAAAATGTGATTGATTTTAATAACATATTATTTTATTTGAAAAAGCTCTTCTGTTCTCTGAATATCTACATTATCCTTAAAATAAAATTATATTCTAATGAAATAATTCTATATACAATCCGTAGATGTATGGATGAAATAATTAAGCGGTTGCTAAAACATTTTTTATTTCGTACAAAAGTATAATTAATAGAATTAATTATTTCTTTACCGCATCGAAATTAATATGCCATGCGACGTAAGTTTTTCAATTTGTTTTAAATCTTAAATAAAAAGTGAGCATTAGAATGATGATCCACGATAATAGTGGAGAGAATATCCAATGGAATATCCATGGAGAGAATATCAGATATTCAACTGATAAGAACAGATATTACACTTTGATCTTATCCACCGGCCAAGAAGCGATACTTTTTAGAGTTTCTCCGGCGCTTAAGTAGATTTTCGGTTCGCGCTACGCTTACGAGAAATGAGCGCGCGTGCGGCTTCTAGCCGTTACTCCGAGAACTACGGGATTCCTCATACCTATAATTTCGGTGGCGCTCGGCCATGATTTGGTTGATTTTTTTCAGCCAAATAGGCAAGAAACATTTCATTTTTGCATAATTTTTTAACCAATTCAGACATCTTCTTAATACTTTTCAATAAAAATAAAATATTAATATTTTAACGAATAATGTACTTGGAAATCAATATCGGATATGGTGAAAAAAATAAAATAACATATTTACTTAATAGTAATTTTATCTGAATCAAGCTAGCGTAATTCAATTTTTGTTGTGTTCTGGAATCAACAATATTCATGTTACGAATTGAAACGCTTTTTTGCTCGTTGCAGAAAATGCATTCAAAACTATATAATTTGTTCGCGATAATTTTTTTAATAGTTTCAATAATATATTGTTCTCGGCTAACAATAAATCTTTTGAATGAAGAAAAACTTTTAATTTTACATGTTATCAAAGTCAATAGCGTTTTGTTTGGACTAATAAATCCGATTATTTACACTAACAATTTTACAATTGAATCAGCGAAATTTCATTCAATAACACCAATGATATTGGATCAATGATTTTTTTTCTCAGTGTATAGTTTTTCTAAAATAAGTTACCTATTTCTCTAGATAGTGTAACTGCACTCAGAACAAATATTTATTATGTTCTAATAAATTGGCACATTAGAACATAATTTATTAGAAATTAATAAATGTTTACTCGTATGGAGACAGTTTTTATGTGATTGTAACTACAGCATTTATTCGGCGTCACTAAATATATTTTTTTACGTGCCGATTTTTCACATCAACCAAAAGCCATATTTAAAATAGAAAATTTGAATAAATATTTCCTCAAATCAAATAAATACTACTTTCCAATGACGAAAACCTGGTATTTCGCGACTATGATACTAATGCGCGGAAGTGAGAAACTCAAAAGTGAGGAATTATTCAAGTGTAAGTAGAAACATAAAGTGAGAAAAAAAAACGTTCAAGTGAGAAAATAACGACGGACGAAATGACACAATTCGTTGAAAAAAAAACCAGCTAGGGGATTATGGAGAATCCTATTAGATGTTAAGAAAAATTCTTAGTAAATCTTAAACATAAACTTAAATAAAAAAAATTCTCGGCTGTTCATAAAATCGTAGTAGGCCGACAGACGAATAAGAAAACTTATTCGCCAGGAGACAAACTTCTTTGTCCTTAAATCTTCTTTCTGAGTGTGTAGATAATCATCAGTTCGCATCTAGTATTCTCTTTTTCATCCCTTGGGAAGATCTATTCTCCGTATTTTCGACAGTCCTATTATTCTGTTTTCATAATCAATGTTTCAGGATAATTTAAAAAATATTTTATCAAGCGACAGCGTACTTGATTTTCCACATGCAGCAACGCGAACCGCGTTTGGTTGTCATTTAAATAAAATAAATAAAAATAAATTAAAGAGAAGATTATCTTTCCTCTGTATGTCACGCGGAATGTTGACAATCTCACCGTTTGATTACGAGGTAGACTGTGAATGAGATATAAATACATAAGGCTACTCCGTAATTGCTCAACAGTTAGTTCTGTCTCTCTCATCCCCTGGATCCATTAAGTACGCATATAGGGTACTTAATGGACCAAGGTGATTGAACAGACTGCATTTGTAATGTTGACGCGGCTTGCGTCAATTAAATCCTGGCCCACGAAACCAGAGAAATGCACACATCTATGTATGGAGAAATATGGGGAAAACTACATTTGTACGATTGAATCGACATTGGGAACATTTTACATGTGAATTTACGCCTCATTTAGCAGTGAAACGTCCACGTGCGATTTTACGTTCGCAAACGTTTTATTTACTCGCTATGGAAAATAAGATAATTAAAAAAGTAATCAACTTTATCACCCGAGTTTTTTGCTCTTCTGCATCAATACTCCGACGACAGTTGTCCAAATTTCGCTGCACATTCACAGCACAGCACACTTTCCACTTTAGCGTCAATGTACGCAAGCTTGCGTGTATAGACGCGTGTATACGACTCACTGGCCGCTTTGCAAAATTTGATTTTTTTGTTTTCGTTCAAACTGTAAAAAACGTAGAACGCTTTTATATTCGCTGTTACATTCAGAAAGAATAGATTTTGTCAGATAATTAGATTTAATTATTATCATTATTATTATTACGTTACTATTATTGTCGATTCCAATATTATCATGAAAGGTACCACACTTACAGTCCGGACACCGTGAATAGATCTCATAAAAAAAAGAATAATTTCGAAAAATGTTGGGACTGTTGTAAGCACCTGGAACGTTTATTGAGCCAAATAATAATTTGCATATCCAAGTCGAAGGATCTCGTTTCATTGAAGACGGAAGATACACTAGCGTTTTCATGTCCAAGTCCGAAAACATTTTTTCGATAGTCAGCGGAGCATTTGAGCGGTAATAAACGGAATCAAATGATCTCGAGAGACCAATGCCTTATAAGTCAACAAATTTGTAATAAAGTGTGCTATACACCTAGCTGAAAAAATGTATAGTTCCGTTTGAAACATTCGAAATCCACCTTAGAGTCGTCTCTAACGGATAATACTCGTGTGCATCATTAGATACCCCCCCCCAACGGTCTTATTTTAATACGAAATATGTTATCGAACAACGAATAATTCTTAAAATGTTTCTTTGGAAAATAACAATGAAGCAGCCTGTATATGTATACCCTTAAATCCATAAGGGATGAGAAAGCCATGGCAAATACCCGAAAGGCTGTGGCGTCGGCGCCGGAGCAGTGCGCTGATACCCAGACGCAGAACCGCCTCCGCATAAAGATCGCTCCATCCGTACCCCTCACAAACTCCGCGTGGTGGACAAGAACCTTCTCTCACCCTCGTCTACCCATTCTCTAACGCCTACACGCTCTTACTGGAGTCTCTCATGATGACGTCAGAGAAAATACAGGGGAAAGGAGAGCAACCGGGGGGGGGGGAGAAACAGAGAGAAAGAGAGAGTACTCAGATTATGTGGGCGGATTAATTTGACCCCAATTCGCGCTGCCTAATTCTTGGGTTACCTTATGTATAAATTCGTAGCTTCTTTAAAACATTTCAAAAATTCGTCAATATTCAATGTTTTAAAATCGTTTTCAAGGTGAGGTTTCTTTAAGACGTTACCCCCACTTGCAGCGCAAAAAAAGGCCTTTTTCATGAATTTTTTTAAAGAAAACTACAAAACTTTTTTTATCGATCAATATACCATCTTAAAGAACACATCTTGAAGAACTTTCAGTAATTTTTTTATTGAAAAATATTACATTGTTTAGTGGCAAATGGCCGTCAATGAAATAATGTTTTTATATACACGGTTTGCGGTGACCAATATTGCGGCGAAGTAGATCATCTGAAAAAAAAAATGCGGATGGATTTAGTCAAATATAAGTATAAACTAGTCTTTAATCGAAGGATTTAAAAAAATATTCATTTTTCACAAAATGGCGGACAGTCAAAGTTAATGGTTCGATTTTAACGAAAAAAAACGGCCGTTTTTTGGCTATAAAACGGCCATTTTTTTCGAAAAAAAAAATCGAACGATTAAAGACTACATTTTTATGTATTAAATAAGCCTGCAAAATTTCAAGAAGATCGGTTCATTAGTGTTCGAGTAATCTTGGTCACCGACTTCAGAAGAACCATTTTGAGAAAAACGCGTTTAAAGTTTCTCTTTCAACGCTTTTTCAACGCGGATTCTTCTCTTTCAACGCTCATATCTCAGTCAATTTTGTTCGGATCGACTTGAATTTTTCAGGACATATTCTCAGATACTTATACTTCAAAAAAATGCAATAAAAAAATCGATTTTTTCAAAATCGCAAGTGGGGGTAACCCCTTAATAACGCCACAGTAATTCATCGCGGACGTGAATACTTCGGCAATTAAGCTGTGGGGATAAATTATTCGTCGGTAAGACGGTCCAACATTTTAACTGATCGATTTGTAAATAAAATCGACAAATTTATGGCAATTATCGAGTAGGGTTCTTTTTTATTTTGTAAGAAAATGCTCCACAATTAATCGCTTACTATTTTTCAATTAAAAATATCTACTTTTTTTCTCGGTGTGTGGCTCGTTTCGACCTATCTACTTGAAGGCAAGTTTTTTCCGCTCGAGTTTTTCCCAGTTGTGATTCTATTCTTGATTTTGTCACGGAGCCCACGCAATTTTCTTCAGAATTCAACCAAACAATTCCGTATATGTAGATACTCCATGCTCAACAGTCGCATCGTCAGTTTATTTTCTCGATTATACGGCGCCGCGTAAACACCAAGACCATCTGTACTCTTTTTTTTTTCATTGTTATCGAAGATACATCTGAAATAAACATTTGCCTAATTAATTTCGTAGATTTGAATTAGTTTACATAATTTTTCCGACATTGCACAGCTTAACAGCCGAATTCGTGCCGCAAAACTGTGTAGTTTTTCTAAATCTTATCTCTACACTGATTCTATTTTAACTCGTAATACTGATATTCTTCGCAAAAATACGGAAATAGACATTTTTCAAATAAAATCTAATTTTATTGAAAAATTGAAGTTTTATTAAATATTTATACATTGAGTAAGCTTCTTTTTCATGATTTTCTTGAGTGAGACCTGTCGAGGCAATCGTGCATCAAACTCCAAACGTAATCAGCCGTCATTTGTGTCCCGTCTTTCCCGATGCCTATCTTGCATGGTTTTTGTGTCTTGGTGGAAGCGTTCTCTTCACTGGAGGAGCCAATACTTTCTGAGAATTCATCTTGATCCGTTATTTCTATCCCGAAATAAGAAAGAAAGATACCTCTTATCACGAAATCAGTAATCGTTTTTCTAAATTTGTGAATACTCTCCGCATATATAACCAAATGCATCAGGGTAGTTCGAACAAGCTCGTCATCGCTTTGTTGTCGTCGACATATCACTGAATTAATTTGTAACAGCAAATAATGAAAAAAAAAAGCGAAGAAAACATTTTATAAATGAACTGCTAACGACACTCACTATGAAGCTAAAATTCGATTGAAAACGCTGTGTAATAACTGGAAATATAGGTTGGCATGGGTCTTACCAGTAGTCACTTGACAAAAAATCATACAAATTTTACTGGCAACCAGAATTTTGTTTGTTGTCTTGAGTTATTTAACGTCATATTAACATGAACGGTGTCGCGGAATACCGCTGAGCAGCCTAGTGTACACTGCGACCTCTATTATCGGCACAGCGGTGGGACGGGCTCCGCAACACACTTGTAAAAATGGAGGCTGCGCACCAGCCACTCAAGTTGACCCTGCGCAACCCTGCTACCCCAGCTGCCCCTGCGCGGGATAGCCGATTGCTGTACCCCTCAAAGCCCTCTCTTATAATCTAGCATGCTTCGAGCACCACGCGCTACATCGACACTCGGCACGTAGTTGCTTTTTTGGAAGTGCCGATAATAGAGGCCGCAGTGTATTCAATTTACATTTTATGGCTTATTGGCTACACGGTTTAAATGTTGCCGTTGTACAGATATTAGTCGATCATATACACGGGTTCAAATCTTCATTGGGCACCTGGGGTCTCTTGTGACCCCAAAGTCGAGTCCATGGTTAGCGCGAACACGGCGCCGTAGCAGAGACTCTCGTCCGCATTGAGCGCTTGCTCGCGCGCAAATTCTTCGATAGACCGACAGGCGATTGAGCATGTTGCTTCAACGCGCTTGCGCGCGAGAAATTCGCCGCTGACTCGAACGCTCCTTCGGGTCAAAAATGCTCTAGTACTAACGCAGCTCAAGTAGGGATATCGTTGAGCATACAGAAGAAAATTATGGAGATGCGTATGGAACTTGAAATCTGCAAAGCAGTTGCAGAACAGAACGTCTTGCACAGAATTAATAGGAATCTTGAAGGAAAACCAGAATCGAAATAGTTTTGTAATGAGGATGAATGAGGTATCTTCAATATTACAGCATAAAGACCAATATAGACGATCGGTCGAACAGAAGCTTTCTTCCCAAAGCTACCCTGATGTCCTTATACATACTCAGTCGTTTTTCATTCAGACTGCAATATATATCAGCTTTTGGGCTAGCAGCAACAAGTCGCTTTTACGAATTCTCCCCTATATTCTTATACATCTGTGTATATTGAGCACACCCTCTCGACACATTGGCTTGTTTTTTCCTCTTACGTATATCTCCCTCTTTTCACAGCATCTCATTTACTCTCCGCTTGTCTCAACTCGGCTTTTTCCCTCGTTCTCTTCCCTCCCCCCACTCTTTCTTTCTCTCTCGCTATCTATCTATCCATTCCTCGCTGTCCTCTATATAGGACCGTCGACGTCGTCACCAGAGTTACCCGCTGTGCAAAGTGGCCCCGGTCGCAACAACAGGTCGGCGGCGCTGTCGATGTTTTTTTCGCTGGCTCTACTCGCCTTTCACTCGCGGCTTGTGTCTCAGTTCTTCGTCGACACTCGACGCGAGCGGTCGAGCGACTTTACGACCCGACGAAAAAAGTGACACCAAGTGCGCGTATCGGTATCACACTTTCGATTCGGAATTTTGCTTACGCATTCACTCGTGTGTCGTAATCGCGGCATCCGTTCGCGTCATCGTGTGTCCGTACTAATTAAGTTAACCGGAGAACACCCACATTCCGTGGACCAACGGGTACGATAATTTGTTTTTTTTTTCAACTTCTCGTGCCTCATTTTAACCAACAATTTCCACTTTAATGAAATGATAAATTTGTGCAAAGTACGATTTTCATCGAAATACAATACATTTACATACGAACGAAGCATAGTTTTACTTTCGTTCGGTTCGAAAATGACTGCGTTTCGCTAAAAAAATTAACCATATTGAATATACGGGGGAGCTTTCGGTCTACAACAGTTGCAGAAAAGTAATTAATGGATGAGTTTTGGAAAATGCTTCTTCGCCTCAAATTTTTTTAACGTTTTTTCCGTTGAACTTCGACATCGATACCTTAGTCGAAAATTAAGTATCAATTGGAGACTTTTGAAAGGCTCACGTGAAAAGTTCTCTCGACTATCCCTACCATATGTGAATTGTATGTGATGAAAATATAATCATTGTGTATAATTTAATATATAATATTAATATAAATAAAATCTGATATTGTGTATTTCGACGACGATGATGATGTTGGTATTTTATACTTCAAGTGAGCTGATATTTCCTAGAACAGATGTTAGGCGTTTGGGCAAAATAATTGTTTTGTGGAATTTTGTGTCGGTACGTGTGTGTGTGTGTGTGTGTGTGAAGAACCCGGAAGCAAAGTTGCACAGCACATTAATACCGTGCACAAACCGTTATCGTCCCGCTGTCAATCAACTCACACATAATGTTTTAATCCTTTTAACGTGCAGATTGTAAAAACGGATCTTTTTTTTCATGACGCACACAACTACGTATACATGGCTCTTTCCTCATTTGCACGTTCCGTGTCAAGTTTCACACAGCCGACTCACAATCGAAATTTAAAAAAAGACGGCAATCTGCGGATGAATAATTTTTAATAAGAAAAGAGCAAGATTGAACACTAAAAAATACCTTATGAAATGCAATCGAACAAAAACTGGTTGTCTGGCCAATTTCAAAGAATTTAGTTAAGATCGTGGATTCGACCGTGGAATAACTTACGATCCGCAATTTATTTGAACAAATAGATACAAAAAAGACAATTCAATTTCTTTGATGGAGATTCGCCTTGAGTTTTTTTTCAAAGCAGATCGATTGTATTTAACTGCAACGAATTTAATCATACGACCTTGGCGACGCGATATGCTTCGGGAAAGGGTGTACACTAAGTAAATGTCGACGATAAAACATAGATAATTAATTTTTTTTATACTACCTTAAAGTCGCGATGAAATCGGCACGATTGGAGGAGTATCCCATTTGGAATACCTATAAATTATACCCTCATTGTACCAACATAAAACGAAAGACTAGTTTCTTCGATTCCTGTCCAAGTGGAATTATACTAACGTCTCAATTTATGTTTTTAACCACTCATTATCTCTCCCCCGAACACACTGAAATAACAATACATTTAAAAAATTAAAATGCCCCCGAGAAATCGAAATTCGTAAATTCGAAACGTTAATCGAACAGCGAAATTGTCGAATTTCGTTCACAAACACCCACGTACGTATATGTGTGCACGCGCGTGCGCGTGTTTCTGTAGTTAGTGACCAACCAGGATATTCAGTTTCGTCAAGGCCGCCATTTCATTTTTATTCGCATCGCGAGTCTGTGATTTGGACTTTGTCGTAGTTTTTCCTCAAAGTCATTGAACAGTATAATGTTTTGAAAAATAGTTCGAGCGACGACATAAAAAAAAAACTGGAGCGACGATCTCGTCCAAAGGGGACCAGAGCAACAGGTCTTGAGCGAAAAGGTCTCGCCCGAGTCAGTGTGCTCCGCAAGTGAAAGTTATTTGCACAGAAGAGAACCGGAGTAGCGGGGTCGGGGAGCTTACGCCGATTGCGTCAGGGGCCGATTGCGTCCTGCTCGATGCGATATATTTTCTTTTAACTCGACGTGATTACAATCTTTTCGCATATATGTATATTATTATAGAGCGACATTCCCCCGTATCAATTCTCACCATATTCCGGTCGTACCTGTACGTCAAAGCTTAACAAAAGCGAGCGAAAAATATAAACCTATGTATTTCACGTCAATGATCGAAAATCCAAATTTGTCTCGACCTCCCACTCTAAAGTTTGTGTTCCACAAAGAATACATTTCAATAAGATCGAACAGACTTGAGATAGTGGTGAATTTTCTTAATAACGCAAATTCCATTGTACCAGATGGTGGACGTTTCTGAGCGCAGCTTTTATCATATCATTGTTATCTCGAAACACAACTACAGATGTTCCTTCCACGGAAATTCACAAAGCTAAACCACTGACCGCAATACCAAGATTTCTCCCATCCCGATTCCAGCCTCCATATTGCAGCGGTTATGCGATACGGAGAAAACAAAAATTGGCGCAAATAATCGAACGGTCAACTGCAACAAGATTTTGAGTCAAGACCATATTTGCCGTTAAGGGGTTACCTCCACTTGCGATTTTGAAAAAATCGATTTTTTTAATGCATTTTTTTGAAGTATAAGTATCTGAGAATATGTCCTGAAAATGTCAGGTCGATCCGAACAAAATTGACTGAGATATGAGCGTTGAAAGAGAAGAATCCACTAATGAACCGATCTTCGTGAAATTTTGCAGGCTCATTTAATACATAAAAATGTAGTCTTTAATCGTTCGATTTTTTTTTCGAAAAAAATGGCCGTTTTATAGCAAAAAAAACGGCGGTTTTTTTCGTTATAATCGAACCATTAACTTTGACTGTCCGCCATTTTGTGAAAAATGAATATTTTTTAAAATCCTTCGATTAAAGACTAGTTTATTAAGATTGAAGACTAGGTTAGAATATTAAAGACTAGGTTAGAATATTTATTAAAGACTAGGTTAGAATATTAAGACTAGGTTAGAAAATCAATTAAAGACTAGGTTAGAATATTTGACTAAATCCATCCGCATTTTTTTCTTCAGATGATCCACTTCGCCGCAATGTTGGTCACCGCAAACCATGTATATAAAAACATTATTTCATTGACGGCCATTTGCCACTAAACGATGTAATATTTTTCAATAAAAAAAATTACTGAAAGTTCTTCAAGATGTGTTCTTTACGATGGTATATTGATCGATTAAAAAAGTTTTGTAGTTTTCTTTGAAAAAAATTCATGAAAAAGGCCTTTTTTTTGCGCTACAAGTGGGGGTAACGCGTTAATTCGACCGTGTTTTTGCTCCTGGAGGCGAATTACTAGTGAAAGAACTATGTATTTTATTGCACCAGATAAAAACTTGGCTGCAGCAGGTCCCTGAGCGCAGGAAGCGTTTCTTTCGCTGTACCGTTTCAACAAGTAACGGATTATTTCGATCAATACCGTACCGCAATTATAGCACCGAAATAATAACTGGTTTGATGATTCGATGTGATTGCAGTGTGGGTCTCTGGAAATTGACGAGGAACGTCAGCGTCGGATCGCCATGATGGAGTCTCTCTGTCAGGTGAACGGCAACAAGGGCACATCCAGCAGCAGCATAAGCAGCACCAGCAGTACCAGCAGCAGCAGCAGCAGCAGCAGCAGTAGCAGCAGCAGCACCAGCAGCCTGAGTAGCTCGAGCAGCGTGAGCACCAGCAAGAGCAGCAATGCGAGCACGGGTGGTGGAGGCGTAAACAACAGCAGCAAGCTACACTGCGACAGCAACAACCAGGATTATTCGGATCCTCAACAGCGGCTAGCGGTACTGAGTTTCGAGCAGGTGCGCCGCTTGAACGACGTAATGAACGAGGTCGTGAGCATTCACGGACGCGGCAATTTCCCAACTCTCGAGGTACGGCTGAGGGATCTGGTGACGGTGGTGCGCAGCAAGCTTGAGGCTGATCCGAGCTCCGGTGGTGCCGGGATGAGTGTAAGAGACATAAGGCTGAACGGTGGTGCCGCCTCTCACGTTCTCGCAACCGAGTCGCAACCCTACAACGATCTCGATCTGATATTCGCGGTCGAGCTTACCAGTGGGCGCAACTACGACAGGGTCAAGGCCGCTGTTCTCGGCTCCCTGTTCGATCTCCTGCCGGAAGGCGTTTCCCGCAAGCGCATCACGACCTGCAGCCTCAAGGAGGCCTACGTGAGTAAAATGGTGAAAGTGAACAACGACGGTGACCGGTGGTCCCTAATATCCCTTGGCAACTCAAGAGGCCACCGAAACGTCGAGCTCAAATTCGTCGACACGATGAGACGACAATTCGAATTCTCCGTTGACTCGTTCCAAATAGTTCTCGACTCCCTCTTGCTGTTCTACGAGTGCAGCAAATTGCCGATCGGTGAAAACTTCTATCCCACCGTCGTCGGTGAGTCGGTTTACGGTGACTTTCAAGAGGCCCTCTATCATCTTCACAAGAAACTCATCTCAACGAGGCATCCCGAGGAAATAAGGGGCGGCGGACTGCTGAAATATTGCAACTTGCTCGTCAAGATGTACAAGCCGGCTCAACCCGATTACATAAAAACCCTCGAGAGATACATGTGCTCGAGATTCTTCATCGACTTCCCCGACGTTAGACAGCAACAGGCCAAGCTCGAGAATTACCTCTGGAATCATTTCGTCGGCCAGGAAGAGGAATCACTCAAGTATCAGTATCTCACGTTGCTCCACAACGTCGTCGAGGAATCCACCGTTTGCCTAATGGGCCACGAGAGAAGACAGACCCTCGGACTCATCGAGAATCTTGCTTTTCAAGTTCTCTGCCAGGAACAAGCGAGATTCACCGGCCAGCAGCAACAACAGCAACAACCCCAGCAGCAACAACAACCAACCACTTATCTCTATACGACGAACGGTGGATATCCAAATCCCGGTTATTACTACGCTCCGGTTGTACCGACCGCTTGCTACACCTGCACCTGTACCTCGTGGATGGCCTGCTCGTCGTGATGCGATACTCTTCTTTCTAACCTCGATACGTCACAATCATCTATTATTGCCACTTCGGGGCGCGTGCTTGCCACTTCGGGCGAAGCCTCAAACGATTGCCAAGCCCCACGAACTTTCAAAGCTGACTCTCGTCGGAACGCCCATTTTCATTGTCATCATCATCCTCATCATCGTCATCGTCATCATCGTCGCTATGATCTTCGTCGATGTCATTACGTGCATAAAGAACAATAGTAGAACGCGAATAAAGACAAGAGAGTACATTTTGTCATTATTATTATTATTTTTTTGTTCGTTCGGGGACAATACTACGCGACCTGTAAAAATATTAAAAATTAAACAGTGCTGTGCCTAAATATTGAGACGTAGTGAGGATGAGCCTGGAGAAAAATTGTGAGAAGCGAGGAAATATATAAATATATCTATACATATACACACAAGTGGTGATATCTGAGGGGCAAGGAAGGGAAAAAAGAGAACACTGCGAGATTCCCGTGGGAGTTTTACCACGAACGAAGTAATGATTATGTTCAATTATGAAAATCCAAGTCGAACTAGAATTCCCCGATCGTCGCCGGGGACGCCTAAGGATCATCCTTTCAAAGTCATTCCGAAATACGAAGAAAAAAAAAATTAATAATTACGGGAATAATAGTAATAATAATAAAACAAATTTGAAAAAATCCAAAAAAAATAATCTACACATTATGGCGAGGAACAAAAACGTAAAGGAGGTCTGGAAGAGTGCAAGGTGGAGAGAGGTGGGGGGGGGGGGAGGGGAGGGAGAAAGAGAGAGATTACGACAAAGGACGTGTGAATCGACGCGATCCAGAGGTAAATTGATATCGCGAAAGTCGGAGGAGAGGACACGTACCCTGCATGCTGAAATTGGACGCTGCTAGTAAAAAATAATGGACGGTAGCGAAAGGGAGAAAGCGCGATTGAGTGAAAAAAAACATTGAATATTGCAAGACGAGGCGTTATCTATAAAAACATAAATACAACGTTACATTATGTATAAATATATTAATGTGTGGCTGTGAACACATTTAATTAAGATAGATGTAAGTTTAAATGAAAATGCGGTTGTGTAAACGTGGAAGAAGGTACGGGAAAAAACGAGAAAGGAAGAGAGAGAAAGGAAAAATCGGCTATTATAATAGAGATCGCGAGGTTAAATTGCTTAACCAATTATAGCAAGATATGTGACGTGTGTTATTTGCTGAAACAGTACTTCGCAGCCTGAAACGCCAAGAGCAGAATCTTAATAAAATCTAGATGTTAAACAGAATTGATTTGAACATTTATCTCTCCGTAGAAAAACACAATGATGACAAAACGTTTGAGGGAAAAGCTAAATCGGATTAATTAGCACTGGGTTTACGGGACGCGTCATTTTGACGCATTTCGAATTTCACAAAGAACATTACAAACATTACATACAAACCGTTTATATTTTTATTGTGATTGCGTCAAACATAGATCAAAAGAGATTTCCGCAAAGCTTTCTGATTTAAAAAATTGCTCTATCTGGTATACCGATCCCAAAGTAAGCAATGCTCGTGAACCTGGTGTTAGTTGTGGCCATCGAGCGTGAGAAAAGTAGAAAAAGCACGAAAGAACATGACCTTGAGAAAAAAAACTGTCAGTAAACCAACCTACTCGAAAATATCAAAGAAGACGAATCAAAAATAGTTGTAAAAGTAAGAAAATAAACGTTTTTCCATAATCGAACGAAGCGAGAGACTGGAAGACAACATTAAGGCAGTAGTCTGCTTTAGAAGCCGAAAAAAAGCGTTTTTTCAGCAATTTTTTTGAAAGGGAAGTAAATGATTGCGGTAAACGAAATTTTGAGACGATAGTGTATTATATTCAAGCGTTAAAAAACAATTTTTATTATTAAAAAATATTGAGATTTTTCAATGTTGTAACGATTTTTCTGGGGCGCCTGGAGTCTGCACTTGTAAATCGGTGCCGGTGATGGAGGTCGTGCGATGCATCTGAAACAGTCGAACCAAATTTTTTTTTTATAGTTTTTATAAGTTCCTTTTCTATATGAACTAAAAAAATACCGAAGAAATGATGAAATTCCAAATTTTTTCGAAGTTTGAAAAAAAAATTCACTTTTTTGAGAAAAAAAAATTCACTTCAAGTTGCAAAACAAGTAATTTAAATAGTACTTTTGTCCAACTTTTTTAGTTCAAATAGAAGATAATTTAATACTGAAGCTAGATCACTTTGATTTTTTTCGATCGGGCATATATTGTTTTTGCTATCGCCGGCACCGTTTTCTAAAACTTGTGAAAATGAAAACTCGAGAAAACGGGCTTTAAAGTTTTCGGTCCAAAAAAATATAATTTTTTGGATACTTACCACTAATTAGATGTTAATCAGCTATCCCCGGGCCATACAATAATCCTTCCTCTTCTTCAAATCGATTTTTTGAAGCCTGTAAAGCAGACTACTGCCTTAACGAATCATCTGTGACTCTGATAATCTTTCGACAAGTCATTCTTGCAAAATATCGAACCAAGTTTCTTTTTTGTTCGGTCATTCTGATTGATTCGCATAGGGTTGGGGTTATAGACGGACGATGTTGCCGTAATATTACTTTATTAAACAAACACGCGAGGCTTTAATCCCAAGCGCGTTATCACACAGCTCGGAGTATTCTTACAACACTATTGTTCTCAGAGTGTGAGCGGGAGAGGAAGAGAGTGAAGGAAGGACGAGGAGAGAACAGCGATCGATCCATAGCCAATATTTTTTCGGACGTCATAACTCATTACAAATTACTTTGCACCGTATTTCCAAATTTGAGATTGTCATGCTTGGTCTGTTCTGTCGACGCGTATTTTCGGAATGTTCTACTGTATTTTTGGGCATTTCGATTTGTATTGCGGTACGAAGAACCTGAGAATACAATTATCAGTCGCAGTTGTATCGTTTTCTGCTAGAGTTATTCGCTGAAAGAAAAATGCAATTCATTCTATCATGCATAAGGTAAATCACTAAATACGTGTGGTCAGACAGAGAGAGGGAGAGAGAGAGAGAGAGAGAGAGAGAGAGAGAGAGAGAGAGAGGCGACACAAGGTGCCTTCAACCGCAGTGGTTCTCCCAGTACCCACGATGCGGATAAGTGGCGCGAATCATCGCGTAGAAAAGTCCTCTCTCTTCCTCTTTCTCTCTCATAGATGCAACCTGTCAAGATCTTTTTGTGGAATCGTGTGCTGCATACTCCACACCATGTCTCCATACTTTATACGGCGCTCTCACTTTTCCTTTCGATCGACCGAGCGAAAGTACCATCTAATTTTAAAAAATCGCTCAAAACTGGTTTCCCAGCTGCATAATATTCGCGGAGAGCGAGGCTTTTGATGCTACGAAGCCGTCACTGGCCTCTTCTTGCCATTCAATGCACGTGCACTTATGCTCGCCTCAAACTCCATACAAATGCGTTAAGGCCTGCGCGTATACTTGGTTACAACTTAGCTCGACCATTGATCCCATCGGAAATCTCTCCCACCGCCATATTTTTATTTTCAATGAAATGAACTTTAGACGTGAAGAAGTACAAGCCGTTGTACGGAACACTGATCATTTATTCGAACTATACCTCGGTCGTGAGAGAATATTTCCTCAAAACTGTCAATGATCGCGTCGATCGGTTTCATTACTGTTAAAAATGATTTTTGCACAAAATTCAGTTCCATACAGCCTCGTATGGATTGGGCAATTCGAAGCATCTGGAGATTTCCATCCTCGATCGATTGCGATATTCCGATTCGTCGAAGGTTTAAACGACGAAACGAGAAAGAGTCAAATCGATTGTTCAACGATAACAAGGTTATTATTAATTCATTGAACTTCAAACTTTCATTCTACAGAGTTCCATAAACTCTTTCAATCCTGTCCCGATACATTATCGATGTCGAAGCAACTTTTTGTAAAGAGAAATGAGAACATTTATTAAGCTCAGTGTGGTTTTGATACTTTTGAAACCGTATTTGATCATCGTTGTCGGATTTTTTTTTTCTTTGCCCCATTTTCGAATCAGCGGGAGAGTACTGCCAAGTACCAAGTAATTGCAAACAACTCAAAGAGAAAGAAATGTTTTATTCCCAGGAACAAATAAAAATCGATATTTTTCCATACGATTTTCAAATTGATTAAAATATGAAATACAACAAGACTTGTGAGATTCGATGACGATCGGAAAGCTTTTGGTGAACTTTTTCGCCTGACCGAGGTCGTTTCTCCGTCGATGAACTTGAATCAATATATAGCCATATAGCGAAACGCCTCTCCGTACGACGACCACGCGTTTTACATCATGCAATAAACCACGTAGAATCTCTGACGGTACCGCGACTCTAACTAGCCGCGAGATTTGCTCGGAAACGAGTTTTCCAACTTTTTCCATTTCTCTCTTTTTCTCACAACCGGTAGTACTATTCGCCCGAGGACGAAGAGAAGACGGAAAGAGACGTTGAGGAATTCTCCAGTATGATAAGAAGAAAAAAAAACGTCGTTCGATAACTTGCGCACACCTCGTGTCCTTATCTTCTTACATACTTGTGCGAGACATTTTACGCAAATTAAACGCCCGTTCTCATTGGCGCTCGCGAATTTCGTGTATTATTTTCTCTCAGTCATGTACTAGCAAACAAAAAAACGAGTTTTTTTGCGCCCCCGATTCTTCGTGAAATATGTTAGAGACCGCTTGAATTATCTTAAAATCGGTGTCAAAAATTTTTGTTTTGCAGTAGAAACATTTTTGTCGACTCACATGCAATTCGGTTTACTGCATTTCGTATGGTGCCTCGCAAAAAGTATCTTGAAAAATTGTGAATAAATCTTTCAGTACTTATAACTATGCCATCAATAATAATCGAGTTCGGTGTGTGTGTGTGTGTGCGTGCGTGCGCGTGTGTGTGAAAATAATGAGTCGATTGGGCTCAAAGTATATTATACACTTTGCAAACAGCCGAGGGGCCCTCTTACCATTTGAAAAATAATCCCCTTTGTCGAGCATTCGTTGTTCAAGCTTTCGGTTGATAAATCGCGACGAAAGCAAATTTAATTTTAAAAAGCCACGCAGAGCCTCTCTGCGATCGAGGTCCACAAATAAACAATTGAATTTACACTTCTCGCGTTTATTTTGTCACACATTTCGGGTATATCACCGTAGATATTCATATGATAACACTAACTATTCTAGAGGGAAAACTAGACCGCGACAGAATTTTGCACTACCGATGATTTGAGCGACAGCTTTAATTGGATCAATCGCAGTAAAGCCTTTCCCAAAAGCAGCCGACGTTTGTTACTTTATCGGAAGAAATTCTGAGATAAAAAAATTCTCAATTTATGACGGTTGCCTTATCTCCACTCAATTTCGAAAAGAAGTATGTTTCCTTTCTTTATGTGAGGGTCAATGCTCGAGTCGTAATTTGAATACTACGATGAGTCGTGGTCTTGGCTGAAAATGTGATTGAACAAAAATGCTTCGAGGAATTGTCGACTCGGATTCACCCGATCTAAGTGGAATTAAATCCATTACAATTCATTCGAGTCATTCATAATAGGTTTTATTAACAGTTCACCACAAAGAATATTAAAAAGTAATTAGCAGTTACGTTCAGCAATTTAGATAACAACAATCTTGGTAAATTCTGATTACTACTAATTTCTTCCAGTGATTGTTCTAAAGCAAAAAACAATTGTGTCTGATTAAGACATTGAGTATCATAATTCGAAGAAATTTTTATTATGACGGGACGTTTCCTTTTTTTCACATTAATGCACTTTTCTCTTCAAATAATGTCACTAAATCATTGAAGTCTCTCCTTGTTATCTCGTAATTTGGAATAAAGGAACAAATATCATGTAAAACTGAAATTAGGTATTTACCGTCCGTAAAAAAAAAATGCGAAATGTTTCGGTCATTTTTATTTTTCCTTGAAAGTATCGATTGATAGATTCGATTATTTTTTAAATTTAATGTACGATGTTTTTTTATTCCACAAATAATATCAAGGGAAAGAAATTGTTGAACGATTACTCTATAAATCCTTCGTGGTTGTGAGATTTAAGCGCGATTCAGGCTGCAAGTATGTGAACGATCGAGGAAAAATAATTGCTCCAGAAAAAAGTTATCGTGTCATCGGAATCATGTAATAAAAAGTGTATAATTTTGTCACATATCTAATAATCACTGTACGAATATGAAATGAAGGATAAATTATTATTATTATCACAAAAAAAAAGAAAAAAGTTTATTTACTTCTGAATTGCCAAGTATATGCGTGTACTGATAAGACCCCCTTTCGCCACTGAACCGTTCGCGAAACCGAACCTGTATTTATTCAATTTATCAAGATTTGAGATTATTTACACGCCTATAGTTGAGACAAGGAAAAAGAAATCATCGTCAAAAAATAATTCTCCATTCCATCCCACTTGCGATTATTTCCACCGGATTAACAACGCGAAAGCGAAAAAGGCGTCCAACGAAACATTCGAGACGATTATTACTCTTTCGTACCGTTTAAAAAGTGTCAAGAGAAATAATTTTAAAAACAATCACGGCTTATGAAAAGCCTGTAGCTACCACGCGCTTCTCTGAGGAACACAAAAAAACCGTTGGCGATCATGTTACGCAACTAGTTGGTAAGTTCATTTCCGTGCATCCCATAAATCGTAGACGATATTCATTTATTGCAAATAGTAATGGATTCGCCTTTTTTCATTTACAAAGTAAATCTAGATAACTTTGGATATACGGACATGCTCAAAAGATGGTTATCTTTTTCAATCTCCCAAAATGATTGATTTTTTTACCCAGTCGTTCTTTTCAATGCAAAATTTGAGGGTAGCAAGAATTCGCAATTGATGGAGTTTTCGGTCTTTATTCAAATGTGTGAACGGAGAATAGCTGCAAAAAGTGAATTGTTTATATCATCGAAACACTTGGGTATGGAATAACATCAGTTATACAGTTTCTATATCTTTAAAAAATACACGAGTAAATCTGAGGAATATATGTACACGCGCGCACACACACACACAAAATTATGATGATGGTAAAAAAATTTGTCGTTTTTTAGTGTGCACATTCTTTAAGTCGCCGTGACTCATGAAAATAATTTTTTCAATCATCTGCTAGTTTCTGGACCTCACTGTATAGCCAGAGGAGATGGTTTAGTCACAACAGTAATCTTCTAGACGAAGTTATAGCACAGAGACGAAGTTATAGTACAGAGAACACGTGGAAAACTACATGAATAAATATTCTCGGGACCGCTAGCTTAAATTCATCGATCAGCGATTGTCGATTGTGATTGTATGAAATTACAGTATGTATGTGCTCATCGACCACGTAACATTTACTTCTGGTGAAAATAGTCTGAATTTAACGGGACGAGGCACTCGTGGATCTCCTTCGGTAAAAAGAAGCCGTTGACACATGCAATATTCTGTTATTAACAATCCGTATCACAAGTTCATTCATCCGCCTACCAACGAAACAGATGTGTTTCATTGGTGGATGGTTTATTGGAGAAATAGAATATTAGATTGCTCTAAGAATTATTCATTCCATCGACCTAATGAATACTCGGAATACTGAAATATTTTATTGTTGCATCGTAATATTTCGTTGGCCACTTATGAATGAACAATTTTTTTGATCCACGTGTTTTGTTTCTATGTATAAATCCACGTGTAAAACAAAGTCTCAAGGAAAAGCTTCAATAAGGAGTGAGCCCGCAAGTGTCTTAAGACGCGTAAACACTTTTTCTCGACACACGTGATCAGGTTTGAGTTGAACAAAATTGAATTACGCATCATTTGAAAAATTGGTAAAACTTATTCATAAAAGTGCGGAGAACGTTGATTTTTTAATATCATTCAATTGTTACCAATCAACTGGTTTTAGAAACAATGGATAAAAACATGATTATACATTACACTTAGAAAACTTTGTACATAATGACTGCAGTTTTTATAAACATCGCCTTTGAAATTCTGACCATAACCATTTCAAAGAACGGTCTGAGTTTCATCACTTCATACGTATCATCAAAAGTCAACGAATCCATTTAATATGAAGAGAACTAATTACCGTTAAGAAAAACCATTTTTTTAAATTAATTAACCTGGAACATTTTGGCTTGAACGTTGAAACTTTGAACATTGAAACTCAATGTTCCGCTGCAACTGACATTCGGTCATTCTCCAAATTAATCACGAAACCTTCAGGACTTTTTTCAAGTTATAATTTCGGTATGTGTCTTAACTCTCAATTAATTTTAATAAACATTCTGTTCAAATATTGTACTTATTTTCGTGACTGTCAGTATTCACAGTTGGCGATGCGTGAGAACCACGCCCAAATCTCAATTTCATACTTATTTTCCCTAAACCCGGAAAAAGAACATTGAAAAATGCCAAATGACAACTCGAAACATATTATGAACTAAACTCTACATAATTGTACTTAGCTCGAATTTATTCCGCGCCGATTTGATTTTCTTTCAAGTAGAAAACGGAAAATCCAATAATATAGTTTGCGAAATTCGAATTTAAAAGCAATTGTTCGAAATATCTTCACAAACAGGGAGGGAAAAGGAAAATGAATGCGCGGACTGGACCTGTTTGGTTGGTTCTTTTGTTACCTTCGAATTACTTTTTCCTCCCTCTTCTCCGTTCTCTTGTAGGTTGATACGCTGGCAGTGCTGACTTTCGCGAACATAAATCGCCATCGAGCAAAACTAGAACCTAATCTTTTTCTGTTCTCATTTTTTTTACGTCGCGACGCGATTTTGTTAAACACACAGGAGAGGGGCACCAGAGTTTAGGTCACAATTCGATAAGTTGGAAATTCGGAAGATGACTTTGCTCGCACAATTGTCTCGTGTAGAGTTTCTATCATAGAGGCAATATGAAAATCGCAAAATTTGTCGACCCCTCGGTCACTCTTCGCTTTGTTAACTCAAGCGTGTGTTACTTTCCGGTCATCGATTTTCGATAAATAAGAAACGTGCGTGAGAAAGAAACTGACTGAAAAATTAAGTTGATTCTACAGTGAAATGCTCTGAGTTTATCCAGATCTTTTTCGCGTTAGCGAAAAATAAATAATGTACATGTGACATAGTGCGTAGTTTCATAAAAATCCACGCTTTGAGTTTATATCGAAAGATCAACCTTTGTCCCCCGTCGCGTTTCAAATATGTCGTTCTGTATACTCGGTATAATATCTGTAATAACATAACGAATAAAGTAAACAAATCTGGCTGTCGTGAATTATAAAATGTACTCTATTGATAAAAAAAGAATAACGAATTCAGGTGTCCCGCCAATCACTCGAGGGACCGTCCAGAACAGCACCAGCATAATGAACTTGCGGAAAGCCAAAAAGACTTTTGTAAATGGATGTGAGAGTTTTTTTTTCAATTTTCTTACGCGCTCCCCTCTGAGCACATAATTTTTAATCAACAGTATTCTTATAGGAGAAAATAAAAATATAAACCGGATAAACCATTTCATAGAAGTTCGAATGAAAATAAAACGTAATAAACAGACATATATCTCTTACACAGTCTAATACAGACACACGAACGTGAAAACATTTATTGAGAAACATAGAACATTTTCGCGCATCGTAATACAAGAAAGTAAAGTCACTACGGACAATGACACACGTTCAAATATCGTGCATAACAAAAAACAAATAAACAAACGAAAGATTTAAAAGAAGTGGGTTATAATGATATTGTTGATAATTTACTGATTTATCGATAATTGTAATTGTAACGTTATGATTAAATATAACCTGTTTGTATATTTAGAGTAAAAAAAACAACAAAAAAAATATGTTAGCAGCGAGAGAATGTGCAAGTGAGAAAGAGGGAGAGAGAGAGAAAGCGAAAAAGACAGAGCGAAAAACAGAGAAACAGTGAGTGGGCGATAATTTCCGAGAGATGACAGTGCGAAAGAGAACGAATAGAAAAAATAATATTTCCAAGATCGAAATTTTTATTTATTCTACATACATGTATAAAAATATATAGGAATGGGCATCGATTAGATTCATTTTTTTTATTTCTCTGCCGTGCCCATATATATATTCGTATACATTAAAATAAACAGATTCAAACACCGTGTTACGAGAATATGCATAAAAATTGAGAATAAATATCATGTAGACACTAATAATCAAAATCTTATTGCGAGTTACTTATTTATTCGTATAACCTTGACGTTTCCCATCCCCATTTAGCCGACGAAATATGTGTTACTTTTCAACGACAAAGAAAATTATTACGAAAAAAGTTTCAAACACTTCAAGTTGAATTTTGACGATCATCTGCTTCAACAATAAAAAAACAACCATCTACACTACTGGATTGCCTACGAAAGGTAAACATATTGCCACGAAGGTTACATAGCGGAGTCCAAAATTGGACCCCGCTATTTAGGAGGAAGTGGTACAAAAAGCACATGTTCAAATATAAAAAAAAAGCGTACAAAATTTCACCATTACCGTCACTACAATCAACAGAATCCTACCAATAATAACGCACCAGTATACAAAGTGAAAGTAGCGATGCAAAGTGCCATGGGCATGAAAGAAAATTATATAACATAAAGGTCCAAATCTGCATCAGCGCTGCTTGGGGGGACCTTATTTTTTTTACTCTTGTATAATTTTCGAATGCTGCAGAGTGCATAGAGTCAGCAATCTACACTTCAACAACCTCCATGGCCTTAATTTCGAAGTGTAAAATGCCTCACACGAAATTTTTACGATATAGCCAGCGCATCCATTACAGAGGAGGGACCTGCTATCTACCATTTCGCACAAGTAAAACCAAGTTATGTTCTACCAACCAAACGATATTCGAACGCAGTTTTCTCGAAACTATATTTTTCAAACTCATACGAGAAAAGTCTCGAAAACTTTTAAAACAATATACTTGGAAATTATTGTTTTGACAGGTAATTGCGTATCACTGGCTTTTTTCATGATTGTATGTCTCTCAAAATGAATGACGACCTTATTCTGCCTCTAAAATCGCAGCTTCAAATTCAAACTATTAAAATATCTAATAAATAAAGTACCTATTATAATATTCTCATTGGTATTTTCGTTTCATTTAATTTTGAATAAACAAATGTCTAGTACCCTTACTAATGATTTTTCAATGATATATCTCTACCATTCAACAATGTTTTACATATAAAAACTACCATAGTTCTTTAGCAAGGTTGTATAAGCTAGGAGCCCACAAAACAAGTCAATTTTCAATATTTTTTTCTGTTGCGCGTATTGGGATGACAAGGTCGACAGAACTACCCAGGTAGGGAATCAAAAGGCTGACGATGGAAACAAACTTGTGCGAGCCTTGATTCACCGAGCCTGAGTGAGACAGACCTGGGCCAGGTTTCATTGCATCGTTTGGAGCAGCCTGGAACCAAGACTGGCGCTTAGCCGAAACTCAGGGTTATTTCAAGCTTTATTCAGCCAGTGAATTTTAAGGCTAAACGATCAAGGCTGGATGCGGGCTTGTTTCAGGTTGTGATAAAATAAAATAAATTTCAAATAATATTTTTCTGTACTTTTATGACAAAAAAAATTAGCAATAAATTTGTCGGGTGCGAAGGCACGAGAAACGAAAGCGAAGGTGGCAGCTCAGAACATTTAAACATATTTTCTTATCGATATTTATGAGGTACACAAAAAAGTTTTTTTCTCGTCACATACACATTTCGTATATACTCACTCTCTGGGGTTTGCGTACACTCTGTGTATTACGTGTCCCATAAACGATAAATAAAATAAGGTATTGTGTTTAAAATATTTTATATATATTTTATAACAAATAATATAATGAATAATAAATGTATATAATAAATCAAATGAATTCTTTACAAATTTATTAAACTTACCCCAATGTAGAATATAGAAAACTAAAAACAGGCCTCATATAGCCTCGAGAAGAGTTTGGGATAAGCTTGGTCATAAATGCTCGTGAAGGCTTCATTAAGGCTCGTTTTGAACCTTGTTGTTTCGTCGTTTCAGGCTTAGTACAGGCTTTTCTACCAGCCTTTGGTCAAGCCTGTGTGCAACAGCCTGAAACCGCGTTATCATTCAGGGGTTCAGCTAGTCCTGAAATCAAGCTGGTGCTCAGCCTGAATTAAAAAATGTGAGCCTTGTTTCAGAGCTTGGCGAGCCCTTTTTTCATCGTCAATTCCTACCTGGGTAATACAGAGCCAAGTTTGAGTTTTTCAAATTTGAAGATATTGATTAGCAGTGAAAACATAATTATGTAAACGCAGTTCCACCATTGCTGCGGGCTCAATCAGTGTAGGTGGTTTTGGCAGCTAGGGTGATCTGAAATGGAAAATAAAAAAATCGACTTTCGGGCAAAAAAACCTTTCATAGTTTATTTCCTAATGAACGGATAAAAATATGAAAAAATCACCCGGTCATACGAAAGAAAATGTCGTAAACTATGTATAGTAATCCTATCGCAGCAGCACCAATATCTTAGCTTCGTTTTGGGCTTCTCGATGAAGTTGTCGCCCTTCTTTCGATGCTGTCAGTGCAGGATTTTCAGCCATCTCTATCTCTTTGCACAGGTATTGGGTTCGATTGTCAATCCTATCATATGCGCGAGAAAGTTCAAGCTGCAGCAGCCAAACGACGCGTCTACTTGAACATCCAACTCACTTATTTTCTATTTTTTTGCGGTAGTATTCGTGTCATAATCATCACTTTCTGATGCCCACCGTTTCAATGAAGGCTGCATTCTTTTTTTTATCCATGCCAGGACGTTTGGCACAATCTGTCAAACTAATGCATTCCGAATGGGTGCGTTTTACTTTCACTACGTTCTAATACACTTTACATGTCTATCTCTACTATAACCCTAATTACGAGCAATTGAATAAACAGGCGGAACATCTGCCGTTCTTACGCGGAGTCAGCAGATGCCAAATTTTACAGGAAAGGGATGGTATCATCGGAATCAATATAATATATATCGTAAAGGTACAATTCGAAGAAAGTATTTGGGCGCGAAAGATTGTTCCGACCCGGAAGCTTATACAGCCCTCTTAAAATGTATATTTTCAACTACAAAAGTCTCCGACCCGACAACTCCAATAGTTTTCCTAAAAATCTCGATAATCACATTTATTAATTTCGCCAGGTATGTATGTCCCTTTTGTTGTGATTGCTACAGTTGCACCTAAAGTTTCTACAATTATTTTCCTCTGTCAAAACAAACAATTGTTCTGCCCGTATTGCCTCAATTGTTTATATCGTCGAATGCAATTACTCGTCAGAATTTATTTAATGAAATAAACCCATCCTCGCCGCTTATGAAGCGCGGTTACGTCCAAAGTGTTGCGTCCGTGTTACGCGGCTCACAACCGACGGCGTACTTGTTAATATATGAAATATTTCAACATTTCCAATGAACTGTGGCGAAAAATCAAACTTCAGTCTTAAAGTATCAGTCCATCACGGAAATCTCATTCCATGCGATCAAAGTGTACTCCGAGTCCGTTGAATCTCTACGGCCTTAACTTATCGGTAAAGACGATACGGTATAATTTCACGTTCGCACGTTTACGAAATACCTTTGTCGTCGCGTAAATCAGTGACCCGCGGCTTATACGCGTCGTTGCAAAATATAATTCCTTTTGATCGTTATAGGATTGCGGGTGGACCGTAGATTGTCCAGAGACCAGCATCCAAAGTAACGGGAATAGCCCGGGTGAGTGAAGACGACTTCCTCGCTTTCACGCTATACGAGAGATCACGTTTCTCGTGACGACGACATCGCCGATTATTTCTATACTCGTAAGATCGGGGTATCCGCGGGTGTCGAGACATTTCTTTATTTTGTATCGTGCACATGCACAAATCAAGCTCGTCTGGCTTAATAAGGCAAGAATGTGGGCGTCTTCGTGGTCACTATGATTGTGTATCCATTGTCAACACATATCATATTTTTCTCATCGTCATCAAAATATGCTTAAGAGAATTTATTCATTCAAAAAATCTTGCCAGTTTTGAAGAGATCTCATTTTATGCGAAACCACGCGTAAGGTGTATGGACAGTGTTCGCGATAAACACCCCCCCCCCCCCCTCCCAAGTACTTAAATCATGAATATTCATTGACATCAAATTCGCATTCATTCGAGCGTAAGCAAGAAGCAGTATTTAATATTTTTCTCTACATGATTCGTCGATGAAACTTTCCTGCCTTGTGACGCATGCCAAAGAGCAAAAACATATTTTATTATACAATGGAGCACTATCGAAAGCAGATAAGAAACGAGCGTTCGGCTGCCGTTGCTACCACTTGCTGTTAGGCTATTGATCCATTAGGTGGTATACGATGCCGGATCTGCGAACATTGCGATTCTCGACGATTTCGCTGAGGTTGCACATAACGATTTCTACTTGACGCAACAATAGACTAGGTGAAATTAATTTACACGATTTTCAATTTTTTAAAAATAATTGCTGCCCGACCGAAATAGTTGGAAATAAAATTTTTATCTTTCGAGACGCATGAAGTCACCGTAGACTTTTTATTCCAATTGTTTTTTTTTCTACGATTATCGTTCAATTGGTCGAATATAGATGCATCATTATCAAAGATATGAAAAAGGGAATCAAGGTTTAATCGCAACGGGAGATATAACGAGCTTTTGATTGAAGAGATTCCGTTTTTCGTAAGTACACTGACTGATTGGTCGGGTATCCGAAATATCTCATAGAAAGCGAAAGGAACGGTTTTTATGTTACAGATGGAAAAGGAAATTCAATACCAGTCAAAAAGTTTGCCCGCATCGAAGACTTCGAATGTATGTAGCAAACGAATTTTTTAACTCATTAATTGCAATTGCTGGAACATCTTATTTATCTCATTAATGGAATCGCTTATCTGTCTTCTTTCTCTGTCGCCTTCTCCTCCGCTGGTTTTTCTTAATGTATCCCGTATTTTATCGAGTATGACTAGTATACACATATGGGCTACTCCGTCTCATTAATTGGCGACTAATATGACTGACTGTGATTAAGTGAAGGATTTAAAAAAAACGGCGATTGGCTAATTACTATGCAAAAACAAATAAAAATTAATCCTTAATCTTTATAGAATAACATGATTTCATTTTCTTATTAACCATTTGAAATAATTGAACATGAAAAATCCAATTTTTTGTTAATTACTCACTAGCAATCTAAATTGAATATAATCCTTTGAGGTGTCCAATAGCCGAATAATTCGCTGAATATTTATAGATTATGAAAATGAATATTAGGAAATACAATGGTATATATAATTTGCTGTGACAATGACGATACTGTGGATGGAATGTCTCATGTATGGGTGAACAACATCTAACAGGATTCGCGCGTGATATATATGTATATACGTATGAGAAGCATATTGCGGTGGGGTTTATCGAATAATTTCTTCAGAAAACGAAAATACATACGTTGTCAAAACGAAAGTCAATGAGGCGGTATTTCGAAACCAAGATGTCGACAACCGCTTTTTGGTGATTGGTACTAATATTCCAACGATAAACTTTTCTTCTCCCCTTCCCATCTGCTTCCTTCTCGTTTAATTGCTGTTCCCCATGGGCCCCAGAACACAGAAAACATTTACAACCGATATACAGAGTGTGTCGAACAAGTTGTAGTAAAAAAGCTTCAAGTAAAATTTATTTCGTTTCAAGAAAGGAACAAGTTAGGAATCTCAGTTTGACCTTGAGTATAACCATCGAGGTCAGGTGAAAATCAACAACAACATTTTCAATTAGAACCCTCATTTCTTATCATATATTCTTATGGCAGCTTACCTCGACAGCTTTTCGAAACTATATGAGTATTTGCCGAACTTTTTGAGTTATGAGACTTGAAAGTTCCACTGTCGCCGGTATCAGTATTACCCAGGGTGCACTGCGTGGAGGTTATCCGGTCGCATTGGGACCTCTGTTCATACTTTGTCCGTGTCTCCGTAGCGATAACATAAATCGTAAAAGCGAGAAAGGATCTCGAAATTATTATGAGCCCTTAAAATTCAATACTCCGCGCTCACTTCGCTCCAACGATCAGACTTTTCGTTTTCGCTTTCTCCAATTTGTTGTTCATTTGTTTTTAATAGATCTCGATTTTGTCCGCCTTGAGTTCTCCGTTTAACTCTCGTTCGTCAATAAACATTTTACTTCGTTTTCGTATATCCGTGATGCACATGCATCCCCTACCCATCAGCCAGTCCTCAATTGAGATCCGTACTTCCCCACATGACGTGCCTCTAAAGCTGAAAAACTAATCAACCGATTCTGATGAAATTTGGTATAAATATTTCTAACCTTTTTGTCTAAAACATGATCCTAAATGTTTTTGAAAATAAAAAAAAGTCTTTTTTTATTGCAAAATGTAGCCAGTTTTTTTCGGAAAGTTCAATGTTTTTGTTTTCAAGCGTACCATTTGATCGATTTTCTACATTCCTCCCTTTTTTTCATCACATTCTGCGTATGAGTGTTAATGAAAGAAAAACCTTCGTTTTTTTCAGATGAATCCCGCCAACGATACGTATCGCGCCGTCTGACAACATCCGCCGCAACTCGTTTAGAAGACCGTACCATATCTCCACCATTTTTGAAGATTAATAAAAAAAATACTATTTGACAGCCAAAAGTAGTAATAAAACTTACGCTGAGTCTAAAAAATTGTCAATGGTATCTTATGGTACCTTAAAAAAAGAAAATCAGCAATTTTTTCCGCGTCTAAAGCTATCTCTCCCCTTAACGTTTTGATCTTGAAGTAAATGTTAATCTTTTCGTCCTAATCTCCAATCAGTTTTATTTGATTTTCCTTTCCCACATTTCCTATCTTCAATGTGCGACCTTGAACGACCTTCTCAAAAGTCGTTCAGAAAGCGACGAGTTGTAAGAGAACGGTTGTGATTTCCATGCCAGCGCTCATCTTACGACCGAAACCTCGATTTGACTAGTCAACTTTTGCCCATTTAATTTCACAACCGGGTAGTTGATGTTGGTCAATTTACCAAAATAAGCCAAATCTTTCTGCATTGGCACGATAACCAAGCCTGTTACTGGATTATAGACGGGCCGAAATGGTTCCCATGCCGGATGCACTCGCATTATCAAACACTGTTTCTAAAACAACATAAATCCAATAACATTTTCTTTTTACCCCATCTATTGCACTAGGCGTAGGCAAAAATAGAGAATAAAGCAAAGTTATGTGCTCCAGTGTCACCAAATGTAACATTAAGCGAGTGAAACATTTAGTACGGACGTGCTGTCGCTGAAAAACCCCGTAATCGGAGAAAATTAGAAGAAGGCTAGTTTTTTAACAGGTGATTTTGTAGGTGCCGTGTGTGCTCAATCCAAGTTTGCCTAAAAATCGGGGTGTAGGGTTTTTTTAAGGGGATAAAAGGGGATGGAGGTGAATTAATGCCAAACTACAACCCCTAAGAGGTCAGCGCTGTGAGACAAAATGTGCAGACAAATCCGGGCTTTAGTTTTGTCCACAGCACCGAAGTAGTGGAAGTTCATTTTAGGGGTGAAAAGTGGGGTGAAATATTGAAAAATCAGTGTTAATTCAATAACTCTTTAAAAAACAGTCGCACACTTTTTGTTCAAATGTAAACGTTGTGGCCCTCGAAAAGACGCGTCGATCGAGTATTTGATCATCATTCTCCGATAATATCTTCACCCCCGAAAAAATGGTTAAAATAACAAAAAAAAAAGTTTATTGAATAACTAAAAAACAATCGATTTTTCGGGTATGGTTCAAATGTACGAAATGTAGAGAATAATTTTCTCTATAATTTCGTTTCTATGGACCATCCTTGAATTTTGATTTTCCAACCCCTCATGAGGGTAGAAAATTCAAAATGAAATTCTGGGAAAACTATTGATCGCACAAATTCTTGGCCAATAGTTTTCCCAGAATTTCATTTTGAATTGTCAACCCCTGAGATGGGTTAGAAAAAGCAAAATTCAAGGGTGGTCCATGGGAACGAGAATATAGGGAAAATTATTCTCAACATTTCGTACATTTAAACCATCCCCGAAAAATCGATTGTTTTTGAGTTATTAAATAAACAATTTTTTAAAAATACTTCAACAATTCTTTTGGGGGTAAGATATTATTGGAGAGGGATGATCAAATACTCGATCGACGCGTCTTTATAAGGGCTACAACGTTCCCATTTGAACAAAAATTCTATTAATTTTTCCTAAAGAGTCATCGAATGAAAACGGATTTTTGAAAATGTCAGCCCACTTTTTCACCCCCAAAATGAACTTCTACGACTTCGGCGCTGTGGACAAAAATAAAGCCCGGATTTTTCTAAACATTTTGTTTTCCGGCGCCGACCTCATGAGGGTTGTAGTTTGGCACTAATCCACTCCCAACCCCTTCATCCCCTTAAAAAAAAAACTACACTCCGATTTTTAGGCAAACTTGGATTTAACACCCGCGGCACCTACAGAATCACCTGTCAAAAACTAGCCTTCTTCTATTTTTTTCCGATTCCAATATACAGCACGACTGTACTAATTGAGCATCATAACTGTTGAATTTTAGGAATATTTCACAAGGTGATATCATGCACGTATTATACAATGATCAGGTACAACGTCAACAAGCAATCAGTTACTGGGGTTAAAAAATAGGCGAGGCAAACTAAAAAGATTTTTTTTTATAAATAAAAAAGTTATCCTTTTATCGCAAAACTTTATAAATTCCTTTTAAGGTAGTATATGGACGAAACTCTTCATTAAAAAAAAAATTGATTTTTTAATATGCTGTAGTATAACATGCAGAATGACGTCCGCAAAAACTCCGCATGCCTTACCGGCTAAATACAATAGTAATTCATTCACGAAACCAAGGCATTTAACTCGCACCATATAAGGAATCCGTGCGGATCGAACTTTGAGACGGAAATAATAATAGTTCGCAAATAGATACGGAACCATGCAAACGCGATAAATAACAAGAAAACTGCCGCGGCCACGTATGTTCCATAGAAAATATAGGTTACGGGACATTTCGAGCAGATACATCGCTACCCGTATCTGCCGTGACGGGAGAGATGGTGTAGATTTGGCAACGGCGCATGCCGTCAGCTGTGCTCATATATCCGAGAAGCCAGATCGAGTCGGTCAATTTGAATGCACCGACAAAAGTTGTAGGTTCTTAATGCAATTTTATTACGTTCGAGATTCGAACGAATGTTATGTCGATCCATATATGTTGTTACAATGTATGTAAGACCAAAGTTACAATACGCACATTACACACACACACTACACCACACGCGAGCTTGGCATTTAATGGAAGCGTCTGAGTACAGCGTTGCCACGGATATTTCCAGAATTATTAAATAGCGGCCGGTGAGACAACTGAAGTCAAATCTGATTGTTATATTAATACTTCACTTTTCATAATATAATACGCACATCTATCACATACACTTCTCAAATAATTATTTTCTGCATCATGGCTCTTATTATACCTAAATGTATTATATTTTGCTTATTTCAGACTCGAAAGTTTAATACTACTTCGAATGAACTTCACTGAAAGCGAAATGATACAAACCAAGCTGCAGTGTGCTGTCGTGATAAAAACTTGGCGTGTCAGTTTTCTTGTACACTTACATTATTCTACATGGGTCAGTGCAATAATCGAGGGAATAAGGGGAAAGTCGAGTCGCCTTATTTACAAATTACGGGATCCCTCATCCGCACAATATTTTTATATTTCAAAATCTTGAGATGTAAAAACCAGAAAGAATTTTCAACCATGCGAAAGAGATTCTTGCCAACATATCATTTACTATTAAAATAAATCAAAGCATGTGAGCTAGTCAGGACTCAAATAGGACAGAATATGCTTTTGCTCATTAATGGAATGGAATTTTCCCTTGCTTAAGGGGTTTGGCTACTGTGACGATCAGAAAATCAGGGTTATTAAAAAAAAAATAACGGAAATAGTAAGATGATTGAATTATCGCTTGAACATTTATTTGTCTATACATTAATAAAGTTAAGGCCAAATTTTATTTTAAAATATTAATAATTGAAGTAGTAATAAACAACCTGTACTTGGTTTTGGCCACCCGGTTGAACGGAAACAAAAAAGTTTTTTTTCTTAAAATAGATAATATTGGTTAAGACTTGAACGTTCGTGTTTCAATAATTGCATTTTTTTATTTATTATTTCGTCGTTTTTTCCGAGGGCAAATGTCATCAATATGGTTGATAACTAATTTTAATGAAATGTTAAGAAGAAAATCTTTGGTCAAGTTCTAGCATTACACTGAATAAATATACCAAATTTTAGATTAATCCGTTCATTAACCGTGTAGAAATTTGAGTCGGGAAAAAATACTGCCCTTGATGAGCCTTCTCGAGATAATATCAGGCTCTGGTCGGGCCTGCCATCCTGGAATAGGTTGGCAATGTAACGGGTCTGAGGCTAGGTCCCGGTCCCCCGTTCCTTTTCTGACGAACAGATCAGGAACGGGCCGGAGAACAAGCGGTAAATGACCAGGAAAGTTGTAGGGAATAAATATGGAAATAACCAGGAACAAACGGGAACATTAAACATGACGTTTCGGCGTTTTTGGAATCGTTGAAGAGGTAAAATCGGGAGTGTATTCAATTTCTCGCATTTCCTCGCATTTCCTGATAGGCAAAGAGACAAAAAAACGCACACAGATCACTATCCAAGCGAAAAAGCCTAGAGTGCAAAGGGATATTTCACAAGTATCGCAAAATTACAAGCGTAAGTGCACACTGTAAGCATAGTACGTGGTACAGCTCACAGGGCGAACTTTTATCGTCGTACGATGCTACCTTGCTTACGCGAAGCTCTTCGCTTGTAGCCACCTGGCGGATTGTTGGCGAAATACATTCAGGTGATGTCTTCCCGGCCAGAACATTGATATTTCCCAACATGGCGACAAGGCGTTTAAAAACCATGAATGGCCTGCTTTACTTTTTTGCCTCATAAAATAATTTGGCTATTCTTTATGCTCAAGTCATTAGTTATCGTAATCCCCGTATTTATTGTAAGCATTGTATTGAATCGCGCGCGGAATGAACTGAGGCGCAAGAAGCGATTCAGTACGACCGAGCGTAGCGAGGTCGCCACCGATCAGCGGCAGAGCCGATTGCTCTGCGCCGAAAAGGCAACGCAGCGCCCTCCGTTAATCTGCGGTTGCTGTCCGAGTCATCCATCTTCTCTCACTTCGCGTTGCACGTTGCGTCGCGTTCTACGACGCGTGTATTATTTTCTCAATTCTTTTGTCTCGTTAGAATAAAGTAATCATATTTTAGACCGAACCTCGTGTGTTTTTTCCTCGATTCACGTAGCCTCCCCAACACATTGGTATCCTCGTCAATTATCATTGATAAAATGGATGCTTTTGATGATAAATAGAATTACAATAGATGTATTAGTTTCATCCCAATCAATTATAAATATCTTTGATGAGGTGAAAAGCAAAGTAGCTTTTATTTAGTTCTTAGAGACAGGCTCCACTTTGCAGAACAGGTCAATGTTCTGGCCGGGTAAACATCTCGTGAAGATGTACTTGCTCGCAATATATCCCGGCCAGAAGAAGTCTCGTCAGGCCGGACACAAAGTAGGGAATGCCCGGTCACATTTCTGCACAGGTAGATGTCAAGAAGACGTGTACATCGTGTCGAAGAACATACTTTCGAAAGAAACGCGTTAAAAGTAGTATTGGCAGGTCTATCTTTGTAATCATAGGTTTACCAACAATATGTGATTCCTGTACCATATGTTGGACCTTGCTCTCAATTTGCCTCAAGGGACGAATGAGTTATTTAAATGTTGACAGTAGCCTAACCCCTTACCGACTTCATATCCAACCTTGGTTAAATTTGTATGTTACTAACTAATTCTTGAGTCATGCAGAGGTTATGTAGCATGCGAATGAAATTTTTGCAGGTTTCTCTTCCTTATCCCTCGATTATTTAAATGGACTTTGTATCACAAGTATTGTGTTAAAAGTTTGTATTGCTTTGGAATGCTACGACTTGGCTTCTGGCTTTTCACTTTTATTTACTTTTTTTAAAAGCGTTGTAAAGAAGGTATTTAGAGCAAAGGATAATAGACCAATTTTTAAGGCCCACGCCACGGTAAATATTTTTTTAACCCTTCGAGGGCACACTGGGTCGTTTTGACCCAGTGATTTCTTTCGTGTAAGTACGTATTTTTCAACGTATGCCCCACTTTAAACGAATGTTTTGGCATTTAATTTTCGTTTTCGTCGAAAAAATAAGTTTAGGGCCATAAAATATGGATAATGTACTACAAAAAACGTCTCTACAAAAAAAACCAAAAATGCATATTTACCGGAATACAACGATTTGAAAAACGCCTTGGGTCAGATTGACCCAATGTGCACTTATAGGTTGGCGGCGGAGGTGTGCACTCGAAGGGATAAAAATCATTTTCTGGAAGATACGTTTGTCAGGAATGCTCTCACCAAATTCATTAAAGAAATTTGTAAAATTGGCGCTTATACAGCATTTTATGTGAAACGGTTCGAAGCGCACGACAGATGTGCGGGTGTCGAACGGGTCTGCTACCTGGTAACCCTTTGTTGGCCTCTATGAACCCTAATTCTTGGAATATATTTCGATTAAGGTATTGTATTTGCTAATAGTGGAAAGGTGGGAAATTCCCGTTTCGGAATGGAATGGAAACCCGTTAACCAAGCCTAGAAGAATCCGACACGAATAAGTCAGTTGATTTTCGGCAGTCGAACGGTTCGTATCTATCATTCGATTCGTATCGTGTATTCTGTGTATCGTGATGGATAAAAAAATAAAAAAGACATGTCGTTGGAGAACAAACAAGAAGGGGAAGAAATCGGGTCTACCTAATAGATATGAAGTGACGAGAGACGAGCTCTGAGCTAGCAGCTCTGCCAGAAAGTTGTGCAGTGGCCAACTAGATTCCGTTACAATAAATCCAAGTGGCGGGTACAGACTGATAAATTTAATTGCTGTTTTTACAGCAATAAGGGAACATGTGAAATGTAAATTGTGTGGAAGTAATGTAGAATTTTGCGAATCTAGTCGAAGAGGACTTGGATTTAAAATTGTGGTAAACTGCAAGTCCTGTACGTCAAAATTAATCACGTCATGCCCGTTAATCCAAATGCATACGAAGTTAATCGTCGATTTATTTTTGCGATGTGATTGCGGGGTGTGTCATTGGTTGGAGCAGAACATTTTTGTGCTTTCATGGACGTGCCGCGCCCTATCTTTCAATCTTTGATGAAAAGTCATTAAAATACAATAATCATGAAAATATCATTAACAATACTGACAATATCATTAACAACACTGACAATATCATTAAAACCTAGTGATGAAAAAGAAAAAAAATTAACCGCCGTAAAGTGTGGAAAAGCAGATGGATTGACAGTCTCTGGTGATGGCACTTGGCGCAAACGCGGTTTTAGTTCGTTACATGGCCCCACGACACTCATCGGTTATTACTCTAAAAAAGTTATTGATATTTGTGTGAAATCTGCATACTGCAAGGTATGTGCTCTGTGGAAAAACAAAGCTGATTCAAAGGAATATCAAATTTGGCTAGAAAACCACGCTGAATCCTGTGACGCAAATCACGCCGGTTGTGCAGGCAAAATGGAAACTGATGGTGTGCTTGAAATGTTTCAAAGAGCGGAGGAGTTACACGGAACGAAGTACGTAAATTATATCGGGGACGGCGATTCGAAAACTTGCAAAATAATTGTGCAAGCTCTTCCGTATGATGTAAAGAAAAAATAACGGATGGGAACAAGATTGCGAAATTGTAAAAAAGAGAATAAGGGCCTCGGTGGAAGGGGAAAGCTGACTGGAAAGCTCATTGAAGAATTAACTGGATTCCACAGTCTTGCAATTCGTCGGAATAGTGATTCGTTGGAAGATATGAAAAAAGCTGTCTCTAAATTGCTTTAATACTTTTTAACAATGGTCATATTGGTCTCATAAATGAATTGGAGATAAAACATCAAAATTGGTGAAACACTCTACCAATATTGTCAAAACATCAGCGAGAAGCGAATATGCCTGCCTGCAAAACACGAAAAAAATGATAAGTCTCTGGATGCCGAGGCGCTGTTGTATGGTCCAGGAATAGCTGATTAACGGTGAGAACCAAAAAAAGAGACAAATCAAAATTTAGTTTGTATGTTGAATTATCCTTCAGCAAAACTTTGAACGCGTTTTTCTCGAAACTACGTTTTTCAACCTGGCTGACAACATATTAAAAAAAACTATTCATCTCATTTGCATGCGCCAAGTCTTAAACTGTTCGAAAATCCAGTCTCTATGGCACCACGTAGGATTTTTTTTTATAAACGGCACCCTTATATTTTTTTTTCTTATCAACGATAAAAACTTTCCATGAAAATCGGAAATAAAATTCGATGGGTCGCCATTTTTTTGGATATCGAAATTCCCCTACGTGATGATGTAAACCTACATGTCTAGTTTCTAAATATATTTTTATTTTATTTTTCAGATGAACCGTATGCCTTAATCGCTGTCAACCGCCGAGCAGAAATTTCGTAAGAGTGCCCTCTTGGAAGCCGCGTACACCGCAAACTATACTTTAGATTCGGGTACAAAAATTTGTATACAGTCTTGTATTATATGTATATATTGATTATGGGTATTAATAAAAAAAAAATTCCATTCATCGTTTGCTTGAAAATAATTACGAAAAATACACCGTCGTACCGCGCACGAACCGTGGTTTGGGGCCTTAAGTATTTTGCGTAAATCTCTTTATATCTTTTGAAAAAAATGTATGTATACGCCAATGTATACCTACATATGTGTAGGTATTTATGTACGCTCACATGCCCGCTCACACACATATAATTTATCGGACATCAGTAGGTACGAAACGCAACAAATCTCGTGTATAAAAGCACTTCAGCTTCACAGCTGAATTCACGGAACTTTTTGTCGAATCGTCAAAACTTGGTTGATTGCATTTGCGATAACCCCGAAAGTATATAAAGTGACACGCGCGTTTCGAACTACCGTTGAAATGATAGAAGTGAAACGTCTTTGGCGGCCTTTGTATATCTTAATCTCTAATAAACAGTAATGTTTTGGATTCTTGGGGAGAGAGACAGAGCATCTAAAAGGCATATATTATTTAAAGGATGTATATTGTAAAAATAAGACCTTGAATACAATATCAATCATATTTAATTTATTTCGTTAATTTCCATAGTTTCGTCGGGTGGTGCTGTAATAGGTAAAGCAGACACTAAATAAAGCAGACAAGCAGTTCTCGATTCTATATTTCCCAAATATCGCGAAAAATAGCATCTATCGTAATTGTGGATTTCGCTGTTGCGACATTGGAATCGTTATTCATGTGTACATCAAATTTTTCGCGGAAAAAATTGACTAGTGGTATCGAATCATTTGATGCGAAATTAAAGTTAAAATCATCACCGAGAATTAGTGGTATTTTGTCTTCTTGCCTGCCAAGAGCAGCAGCACCTTCGTGGCTGTATATTAGCACTAAAGCGGTGTATAAAATATATAATGTCACCGAGTTTCTTATTTACAGATATATAGATGGCTACAATGACAATAATTTTTCCATTTAGCATTTGACACTCAGCAATACAAACATCACCAACTGGCCCCACTGTCAATGTATATGAGTGGGATTGAACTGCAGTAATCTCTACATTTGGCATGACAATGTTCACCGTATTATATTGATTATGATAGATTGCCACTCCTCCTGCTCGAACATTCGGTCGTTTGTATTTGATCACACAATTAAAGATGGGTATGTTAACATCCTCGCCATCATTTAACCAAGTCTCCGAAAAAAGTACAATATTTGATTTGCATATAACAGCGTCTGTAAGATCCTTGGAATAAGCTCGAAGACTTTGGCAAATGAGAGTGTATATGGATAATCCATTCCTCTGACGTATGAAATCAAGCATTTGTTTGTCAATTGTTTTCCAACAATTTGTTGAGAGTCTTCGGAATTCGCCTTGTAAATGTACCATTGCTGTTGATCCGGAATAGCATAATACATACAAAATTTGCTTACTCATAACTTAAATTGACATTGTAGACTGAAAAGAAGTTTGAATTGTACTGCGATACAAAGTATTGTTAATAACATCCTGTTATCGAAACAAAATGTGTGGTTGAATAGGCTATGCGTGTTACTATATCATCTATACTCATAGTTATTTCCACCCACAGTATGGCTATCACAGCTATACTACCACAGCTATACTGTACAGGTTATAGGTTATGTTTATACGGATTGTGTCTTCCCGCCATTTGGTATACTTCTGAAAAGCAGAAATCTCGAAATGCGATTCAAACGTTTTTTTCAGTGTAAATACAACTGTGTATAATTAGTAAGCAAATATCACTTACGAATAGCATAAAACACGTGTGGATATCCTTCATTCGCTCGGCCACGACCGTCTCTCTCTGTCGCTCTTGCGTTCCCGTATTCGTCTGGTCGTCGCTCTTCTCTTCCTAACTATAAACAACCACGTGTACTCACGAGGGAATGTTGCGAGGTCGATCTCTCCTATTTCGATGAAATTTGGCATGCTTGTAGAATGGGTAAAAATAGGCGACACGTATTTTTTTTATATCTGCGGAACCCGATTTTTCAGCGTTGAAACGCACCCTTGAAAATTTGGGTGTTTTTCGTTTTCCGTCGATAACGTTTTAACGCTACGAGATATGGAAAAAATTCAAATTGCAACTATATTTATTTTTTCGTATACTATACATTGCCGATGAGAACGATAACATTATCGACGAAAAACACACCTTTATTCGAGGGTGCGTTTCACTCATTAAAAATCAGGTTGCGCAGATATAAAAAAATAGGTGTCGCCTATTTTTACCCATTCTACAAGCATGCCAAATTTCATTGAAATCGGAGAGATCGACCTCGCAACCTTTCCTTGTCAGTATTCATAGTTCATAACTGCTGTATAATAATTGCAAAGTCTTAAATACTTTTTTTTAATATTGCGATGATACTTACGTAACAGTGTATTAGAAAATTAGTAGAACAATTACACAGCACATAAAATATAACCGTCAAAATGTAGCATATACTTTATATACGGGACGCAGGAAGCTCACAGTGGGCTGTGTGTGGCAGCTATTCCCTTTCTCTAATAAACCGCGCATGCGCGTAACCCTGCATATCTCTTTCTCTCTCCCTCTTAAGGCCTTGTTACACTGCATGTGTTCTGCGTCCTGCGGTCCGGTCAAAGCGAACAAATGATACGGAGAGACCGGACCGCAGGACGCAAAACGCACGCAGTGTGACAAGGCCTTTATTCTGCCGGCTTACGCGTTCAGAGGAGAGGGGAAGCGTACGAAGAACCGAACAAAGCGGAGACGGAGAATAGGGAACGCTATGTATAAGGTATACGACTATAACTCTCTCATTATCTCTCTCTCTCTCTCTCTCTCCCTAAGTGATATCTTCCGTCTCTTTTCCGAGACGAAAAGTGTAAAAACGTCGCAGGCCTTGAAATTTTACTCTCAATGCGGCCAAAGACGTTTCACTTCAATAACATTTGTTTGCCGTTGATTTATATCGTGACATTGTTTTTAACAAGAAAAAAACACTGCGTTTGAAATTTTATGTTATACGTAGGTTCTGCGTACGGTTCTAATGGGGTACGGTTGAGACACCGCAAATATTCACGAAGGTATAAGTGGTGCGAAGGGGGGTACAATCGGTCAGTCAATGGGTAATATCGATTTGCACTAAATTGCAGGAGTTATTTTATTTTTTGATCGGGTTTAGTATAACGTACTGAGTATAAAACCACAAAATCCTGACAGATTCCGATGCGGGAAAAGTCGCCATCTTGAAAAAACGTTATCTGTCTATATCTCGGGATATATGACTTTTACAGCTGCCCCTGGTATGGGTATGGGTGCAACAGTGGCACATGTTTCACAAAACGAGCTTTATCTCATATTCTTTGAGATATGGGCACCTAATTGTGATTTCGATTTGAAGGCGGATGTCCAGTCTTTGATATAAAGCATTTTATTTGCACGTCTACCCTATATACGCTTTGTCAAAAATCTTGTTCAACAAGACGTACGTTTCGATTGTAAATCTTTGATTATTCCCCGTCTCGCGTAATTTGAAACAGATACCCGTTGCAACAAAATTCAGATTATAAGCGTTACGCCAGGCAACCGTTCTCCGCGGTCAGTTGCCTACGGAATGTGCTTAGAGAGAATGCGGAGATAAAAAAACGAATGGTTCCATATGCAAAGTTTACTTTTCACGCCATGCAGACCAACAATTGCAGTTGTTGTGTAATAAGGGATGAGAGGAGATAGCGAATGTTGTCGTAAGTCTGTAATTTAGGGAACGTGTGTTCAATTGAAATGTATGCGCATGTTAACTTTATATTACAATTTTTCAAAATAAGACTCGCTAGTTAAAAAAAAACGGAAGTTCGACAAGGTGAAAGAGCGAGTGATTTTTTCGAACAAATGACTTTATAGGAAATAATTGTCCTTATTGCAAATATGCTATACTCATTGATTAAGTGGTTGATTTCATTAGGAATTTGTCAACCAGCAATTTTGTCTACCACTGTGTACACGGTAGGTCTCAGAAGATTCTTTAAAAGATTTGAATGAAATTTTTGTTCTGCGTCGCAGTTATGATTAAAATTGTGTTGAATCGAACGAATGGGCATATAGCCATTTTCTAATATGCACTTTCACCCGGCAGTGTACTATATAGGTTCATATATACATATGCCTATTGTATATGCCATATAGTCGCACATACAAGACGTCCGATATCGCAGGATATCGCGAAAAGAGATTCGCTGCAGAATACTTGTACGCAAAATGAGGACATATTACTTCGTTTCGACGTCTTTATAGTCGCAACATAAATATTACAAAAGTACTTTTGATACAAAAAAAACCACTCGTAAATCCATATCCATGACTCGAGGACGGAGAGAATAAAATGGAATAACAAACGCAACAAACATTCGACTGAATAAGTGCCCTCGAAAAACTGAAACACAAATTTCTCTGATTAACGAGTGTCCACATATCCGAAACAGTGCACTTACCATGTATGTACAGTCCGAAAAATGTATTTATCATCGTTGATCCATCATTTTCTGCAAATGAGACCCCTCGAAAATCTTTTTCTATATCATTTACAAGACATAACCAAAAACAAAAACGCGGCTTTTCCCAAGCGTTGAAATATTTTTGTAACGGTACGTTACAAACTTTGTACGTAAATATTCCGCTGAAATATTTTTGTAACAAAACGTTACAAAACTGGTACGTAAATATTCCGAGGATTTCGCTTTCGGATTATTTTCTCCATTAGGGACGTTCTGTGATTATTCTATCCATAATTCATTAAGGAACGACGAGGCAAAAAATGAGGAGCCTCTTTTGGGAATATGATCGAAAACTTGATAGGCTTGTGAAATAGTTTCGATAAGTATTGTGTGTGTGTGTGTGTGTGTGCAGGTGTCGCGTACACTATTTATGAATTTCTTTCGTTATGGTACGTATTAGATAACACTATGATGGTTTATATAGGACTCAATAGAGTGCCTTTGAAATACCGCGACGAAACGCTCTAACTAGGATACCTCTATATACATTATATCTCGACTCTGCTTTAGTCGCAATCACTCTTACTTTCTTATTACTAGCAAACCAGTGCGCATTTTATTAAGCCGTATATATATAGAACCTACAGTGAAATCTCCAATAAAAACTGTCTCTGCAAGATAACGTATATGTACTTGGTTGACTATCCGTGATTTGATGCTTTAATAAATGCAGTATTTTTACTATCTCGTATTGTTGTTGCGTCCCGAGACAGGTTTTTCGCACTTTTCTCGTGCACTCAACAGAACAGAATACGGTCCCGCATAGAAATTTGAATCGAGGACAAGTATTGCCCCTTATCTGCCTTCTTAGTATAATATCAGGCCATGGTCGGGATTGCGCGTGGATCAGGTGCGCCATGTAACAGGTCCCCGTCCAGAAATGTGACTGGTCATTCCCTACTTTGTGTTGGATCTTACCCAGACTAGCCTCCGCTGATTCACCTGATCGGGCCATCTCGTTGAACAGACCGGGAAGATTACAAAATCATTTTTTTACGACTTACACTCTATGATTGGAAATTACAACGTTCTGGCTGGGATACATTGCGAGCAAGTATACTTTTACGTAATGCATATCTGGCCAGAACATTGGCATTTCCGGAAAAGTGGAGCCTGGCTTTAAGAACTGTGTAAAGCTGCGTTGCTTTTTACCCCATCAAAGATATTTATAATTGATTAGGACGAAACTAATTCATCTGTTGTAATTCTATTCACCATTACAGATATTCTTACCATCAATGACAATCTACGAGAATAAAAATGCTCATCATAAATGCCGGTGTTACAATAAGTATTCATTTGAACATGACGAATAATTAAATTATTGAACGGGGAAAAAAAGTAAAGCAGTTCATTTGTGGTTTTTGAACGCCTTGTCGTCTTGTCAGGAAATATCAATGTTCTGGCCGCGAAGACATTACCTGAATGTATTTCGCCAACAATGCGCCAGGTAGCTTCAAAAGAAACGCTTCGCGTAACCAATGTACCACCGTGCAGCCATAAGACTTCGATCCGTTCTTGTACCATATACAGAAATGCTATGCCTACAGCGTCCACTTACGCTTATGATTTTGTAATACTTGTAAAATGATAGGTATCAGTACGACCTAATTCTATCTATTTTACTCGGGTAGACCGCCAAAAGCCCTCCCAGTACTTGACCACTTCCCTGTCCGGTCCCAGTTATCTCCCGATGACTTTCAAAGTAAATGTCGTACTCGTTCTCTAGCCACTTCCTAATCAGGTCCCCAAAAAGGGAACGGCGGATCGCGTCTTGGCCTAGGACCTGTTACAGCGAACCTGATGCACGCTGGAATGTCTGACCATGGCCTGATATTATTTAGGGAAGGCAGATAAGGGGCAATTCTTTTTCCCGATTAAGACGGAATGACACCTCATCGCGGTCGGTATGGTAGAACAATTATAGATACCCAAAAATCTCCGACACGGCTCTTCAGATCCCGTCGAAACTTTGCCAAACGACGTCAAATAGATCGACGAACAGCTGTCTGCCCCTCAAATTTTCTGAATTTGAGAAAAAAAAAGTAGATTGACTTATCATTAGCCGATCTAGTTTTTTTTTCTCAAATTCAGAAAACTCGAGGGGCAGGCAGCTGTTCGTCTATCTATTTGACGTCGTTTGGCAACGTTTCGACGGGATCTGAAGAGCCGTTTCAGAGATTTTTGGGAATCTATAATTGTTCTACCATACCGACCGCGATGAGGTGTCATTCCCTCTCAAAATTTCTACACGGGCGTTACACATTTCTTAAAGTCATGGTACACTTTTCAGGAAATGCCAATGTTCTGACCAGGAATAAATTACGTAAAAGTGCACTTGCTCGCAATGTATCCAGGCCAGAATGTATGTATTCAGAACATAAAGTGTAAGCCGTAAAAAGACGTTTTTGTGGTTTGCCACAACGCAAAGTACGCAATGCCCGATCACAGTTCTGAACGCGGTCTTGTACTATACCGCGTTGAGGACGCGAGGATGTCCGTAAAAGCCGTGTCGCCACGAGTCACCAAAAGGTTCGAGGCGACATGGAACAGATTCGGTTACGAGAATGATAGTAACAGTGGCGTTGACGGCAGAAGGAGACATACGAGCGAAGAGGAAAGGGCTAAGTTTTATAACGTGCGCCCTTTAACTTTTCAGGCTTCAAACTTTTTGTTCCGAAAAATTGATCATCTTCTGAAAATACAATAGTTTGGTCTAACAATTACAGAGGACAGGACCCTAAAATAGCGTTTCACACCATAGCGTGGAAGGTATATTACGTGTTGGAGAGAGGTAATAGAGAACGTGTTCACATCTCCTAGGTGAGGGCAAAGAACATTCTCCGAAAAAAAAGCACAGCGATCTTTTCGAAATGTTCCCACACTACCCCTTCACAGATACCAACATCTACGGAATACACTTATATCCACGTGTGATCGGAATCATAAATCGGATTGAAATTCCACATTCTAAAAATTTCCGATGTCATCCTTTTTCACTTTTACCCAGCACGTGTCACTCCGCTATTTCCATTTTCTAAGAGACCCTCGAGTGTTGCCCGCATCCGTATAGTAATTTGAATCGGGATAAAGTTGTGCGCCTTATTTGCCGTCTCTAGATAATACCAGGCCATGGTCAGGCCGTCCAGCATGGATCAGGTTTGCTATGTAACAGGTCTTGGGCCAAGCCCCGATCCGCCGCTCCCTTTTCGGGAACTGACTAGGAACTTGCTGGAGAATGACGAAGAAGGTGATGGTGTAAGGACAGGGTCCTGCATGGGAAATAAAAACGCAAACGGACAGGGATCAGATATTGAAAGGGCTTTTGGCGATATGCCCGTGTAAAACAGATACTTATTGTTTCACGAGCATAAAACAATTATAATCGTAAGTGCACATTGTAAGGATAGCGCTTCTGTACGTAATACAACAACGGGCCGGAGTCTTATCGTTGAACGATAGTATCTTGGTTACGCGAAGCGCTTCGCTTGAAGCCACCTCGCGGATTGTTGGCAAAATACATTTAGATCATGTCTTCCCGGCCAGAACATTGCTATTTCCTGACAAGGCATTCAAAAAGCACACCTGGGCCTGGCCGAAGATCTGTCACATGGCAAACCAGATTCACGCTAGAATGCCTGACCATAGCCTGATTTTTACTAGGGAGGGATTTTTACAGATAGGAGGCAGTATTTTTTTCCGACTCACATTTCTACACAGGAAGGTGTAACTTGAACTCAGTAAAACTGCGTCCCGCTTAAGGGTTATGCAAACCTTGGAATTTAAAGAATCGATTTTTGGTTTATTTACTTTTCTTATTGTGCAGAGTCTTAACTGTGATTTTGCTCAAAGCTTTTGTAAAAATTCCAAAAAACTGACCGAGTTATGACGATGTAAGTGGAGCAGGTCAGAACGTCCCGTTGCGTTACGGCGCTAGTGCTGCGCGGTGCATTGCATAGTTTTTTTAAGGGCATTGATATGACTTTGTCCAACCAGGCTGTTTGATTGTTATACGGTGCAGGAATAGCAGATTGAAGGTACGAAAAATAATTGTCATTTCATCTCAAGCAAGTTGTCATCTCAAGCAAGGCACTTTCTTACAATTAAATTTTTCTAATAACAATTGGAACGAAAGAGTACATTTCACAGATGGAAATTGTTATTAAAAGATTTTTTATTTTTCTACTAGCTCCATTAGTAATAGAGATATAAGCGACGAACATTAATCTCATCACCTGTCACTCATCTTTTCATTCCTTCCACTCATCATTCCGTCTCTCTAAAAAAAATGTTCCTTGTTCATATCTCCATTACTAATGGACCTAGCAAAAAAAAATGAAAGAGATATTTTTTATTGTCAAGTCAAAATGAAATATCTTTTATTTCAAACTTTCTCCTACAAAATGCACTTTTTTGTCACAATCGTCATTTTAACAACTCAACTGTTTATAACGCAAAAAAACAAATTCTAGAACAAAATTAATGTCCTATTCGCATTGCCCGTACTCGAAACCATGAAGAACCACCGTAGATATTGAGCAGACCGACACATTTATACGAAAAAAGTAGATTTAGTACGTTTTCTTGTCTTTGGGTTCATCTCGAAAGTATACTTTGCAATTTGGCGTACGTCATATCTCGAAATTTTATCGTCCGATTTACTTCAAATTTGGACTGAATATATTTTATAACATATTCAATCGACAGACTGGATTATTTTTTCATATGTTCCTCCGTTTGTTAATAACAAACGTTTAGGGTCGTAATTTTTTGTTGAAAATTGTATTTTTCTGTCCAAATAGTGCGATTTATGCAAATTTTAAAACTTCGAAAAAGTATCCTGTGGTTCAGTATATATATAATTAAATAGTATAATTTTATATACTATTCAGTATAGTATAAATAGTATAATTTTTTATTATATTCAATATAACAAATATATTCATATATCTGAGTGCAAATCTTGAAACTTTAATCGCGCTTTTCATACAATACTATTTTTCGAACGGGTGACCGCGATTTCTTACAATGTATAGGACCAATCAGGGTCGTACTATTTCGACTGCTAGATACATAAATGATATCGCCGATCGAAGAAGGGCTCATTTTCGCAATATTTTTTTCGATTAAAAACGACCCATTTTCGCGTTGGAAAGCTAACCTATAGACAACCAAACGACCCGATTTTTTTCGCAGGCGAAATTTCGAGAAAAATACCGGTTAACGACAAAGAGATCGGATAGATAAAGATATTTTCTTACTTTGTTTTTTCAGATGAATCTACTTGCCGCAAACGTGGTCACTGCAAACTGTGGTTCTAAGAACCCCTACTGTGCGAATACAACTGGATATTTGTTGTTAAAAAAAGTATACAATGTTAAAGGTGTATATTATAAGTAGTATAATTAGGCCAGTTCTAACTTGGTTCTCCGAAAGCAACGCGAAGCGGGAGGGTGATGTCAAGTGGCGCAGAGGGGGGAGGCGATTGTAGACGAGGAATGTTCGGCGATAAAAGTCGATGTCCATAGCTGAGGGGTCCATGTGGTGGGGAAGAGCGTTTTTGAGCGATAGGCCCACGGGGAGGGGAATGATAATTGTTAGCGCAGGGTCCACGGTTATGGAGGATGACAGATATTGGTGAAGTGCGCGCTGTATGGCGACGTACGCAAATTACGTAACGCAATTTGTGAGGGGGAGGAGGTCCGGCCAGCCGGTACGGTCTACGTACGTGGGGGTGGGGGCAAGGGTTGCGTTACGTTACCGTTTTAGAAGTGCCAGAAATAGCAACATTTCTGCATGTTCAAGTTTTGAATTAAAAACTTGCGCGCATCTTTAACGCGGAAAGTTGACAGCTTTTCATACGAAATGTTAGTTAAGGGAGGAAGTCACTGTGCAAGAACTTGCACACTAGCTTTCCGCCTTCCCCCACGCAAAATGAGATTTTTTTTTGTTTTTTTTTTTTTTAATTCTTGAAAGTACTTATATTCAAGAATACGTTAGCAACGTTTTCAGTGACAAGTCCGAAAATTGACGGAGTTACAGTCACTTTAGTGAGAACAGGTAGCGCGACCGGTTGCTGCCCTCAGTCCCTACAGGTGTGGCATCGTTCACAATAGATCAAGTGCAGGCTCTTATTCTTCTGTGAAATATATTGAAGATGCAGAACCGTCATATTGCTCGGGACGAGATAGTTTAATGTAAGTATCAATATTTTCGACAAAACATAACTTTATGACAAGAAAAACGAAACGAAAACTTTGAACGCGTTTTTTTCGAAACTATTTTTTCGACCGTGTCCCCGCGAATACTCAAAAACTTATCAAACGATTTTCAATTTTTTTACATTTTTGTAATCGCAGTGACTAAGGTTGTACGTAGCCGATTGTGTACATTTTGATTATTACTATTTTTAATGATTGCTTGAATACAAAAAAGGACCTTGAAAATAGAAAAAAATGTCCAAACCGTCGGCATTTTGTAAAAAATAAAACCAAAATAAAAAACCGCTGCGCATAACGGTAGCTCCATTTGTATAGACATTGATAAATTTTGGACATTTTATTTACAGATAACCTTTTATAAAGATATCTCTGGAACATTTAAGAAACTTTTTTTTCCGTCGTTAAATCAGGGCATATATCTCGGTAAATTTTGAAGATTTTGTCATAAAAATTGGTATAAAACTAGATGAATATATACTATATAAAATGAGTATAAACGCGATCATTTCATTATTAGTTTCGACTATGAAAAAAAAAACGCAATTATTGACGACAAAGCCCCCGTTACGTACCGGAATATAGGCGGGGGCTGTGTACGCCCCCTATGTGGAAATCGATCGTAGACAAGACGTTTGCAGAGAGGAGGAAAACGAGGGTGGACCAAGTGTCGAGAGGGTTGCAGCCATAGAATTCAGAGGTGACTGGCCGTCGTTTAAAACCCATGAATTGTGTAATTTATTACAGGCATAAAAGTTATCCACTTCGTCATGATCCATAGGAACCGTGCATTTGTTTGAAAAAATGTTATCACATCCCATATAGGGTCGCCTGTCGTAACAAAAATGCCAGCATTCAGCCATTAAACGGCTTACTGATAATCGGCCAATAATTCGTCGACCAGAATTGGGGTACTGTAGGCGGATGAACGGCTTGCCAAATCTATGCCAGCCATTCGTGGGCCAATACTATCGCACCGATGATATGGCGATCAGCATTGGGGTATCGTAGGCGGATGAACGGCTTGCCAGATCTATGCCAGCCATTGGTGGGCCAATACCATCGCACCGATAATATGGCGATCAGCATTCGGGTATCGTAGGCGGATGAACGGCTTGCCAGATCTATTCCAGCCATTGATGGTTTGTTTTTGGGCGTTTTGCAAATTCAGGTCGTTAAACTGTAACACGTAAAAACAAGGGATAAGGTTTTGAAAAGCATATCCCACTGATGAAGCTGAAATTTTGCACCGACCTTCTTTTCAATATTTTAAGAGAACCTTTAAATGGATATTGGCGGGTAGCAATAGTTTTCGATATATCGTATATTGAAAGTTATTTATTGTACTGCGCTTCTACTATATTAAATAAACCGAAACAAACCCATCCCACATGGCAAGTGATATGCACATACGGGCGAGCATTGTTTGCCAGGAAGCAGCGCGGCCGGAGGAGTGGGGGGTATCTATCGGATATATAGATATACTCGTATGGCGTGAAATAATAAACTTTACAATACGATATATCGAAAACTATTGCTAGTCGTCAAAAATCCGTTAACGGTTTTTCTTAGGATAATGAGAGGAAGTTCGGTGCAAAATTTCAGCTTGATCAGAGGTGTATTCTTTTCGGAACTTCACCCAAAACGAGCGAGTTATTTTTACAGCCTAAATGGACCAAAAAAAATGTCGGTAAACTTTAATGTCACGAATAAAATTATCGGCATAAAAGTAAGGAACGAATAAACCATGGATTCTGTAAGTGATAGAATGGCTAAGTGGGTAGGGCGCTCGACACTAGAACGAACGGCGCAGGTTCGATCCCGATGAAAGGTAAAAACTTGAACAATACGGAAAGCGTTTTTAATGCAATTGCTGGGCCAATATGTGCGTATGATAGTTGGCCAAGTCTTAGCAGCCATTCATGGTTTACCATTACCAACCATGCATGGTGCGGATTTGGCCCGTTTACATAGCCATTATCGCGCCATCGTTTGTTTTCTGGCAACCAATCGTGGGCCATTACTGTGCCGATTGTAAAACCCTATTTGGGATGTAAAAAGTTGTATAACTGTTATATGGAACTTGAAAAAGGAATAAAACTAAGTAGATGTCTGATGAGATGTGGAGGGGACGGCAGTCGGACGTTTGCTTAGGAAAAATCTTAGGAATTGGCTGAAATCTAAGTATGGTGTAGATATGACCTTCATCGACTGATGCCCAAAAATTCAATTCGATTCACCGTTTAGTTCATGAGATAATTGCAATTGAATATGGGTATTTTTATACGCGATCCCTATACCTAACACGTAAACCGATAGGAGTTTCCTCGCATTTGTCGATATAGGTTCTAAACGGATCTTAGGATTTCAAAATAAAAACACACGTGTACGCAGTACTATTGTGGGATTGATTTAAAAAAATGATAAACTTTGACCGTTTCGTTTCGGAGATATTGACTTATGAAAAGTGGTAATTGTATTTAACACCGAACTCGGGCCCAACCATCTGTAACGGAATGGCAACAGTGAACGCCGCAGCCAGCTGATCGACGCGTGGTCTGAGAACTCGAAGCGTGTTTTGTTTCCCGAGTTTTAGTAATTCTGAGACGGATGTGAAATAAATTTATTCTGAAAACAAATTGAATTTGTTCCATTTATGAATGTCTTTGTCTTTGTTACAGCGAATAGAATTTAGACTGCCGGCAAGATGTTGTAAATCCATGATCCGACGTCCTTCGAAAGCGAATTTTTGTTGCTGATCGTTGAGGTTATGGTTATTCTCATCGCGTTTGGCCGAATTTCCTTGACACATGGCTGGCACAGGTTTCAGTCTTTTAGCAAGCGCCTTATTTTTGTAAACTTTGTACCGCATTTGGGTTGACATTTTCACGCTTTTTTTATTTATATAAAATATTTCGCGAAAGACGGATCGTAGGCGGCTCAACGCTATGACTGCAGGAAAATCGCGCTGTTGCCACGATTACAACGCCGCTCGCCATACGAGTATGAGACCTATCTATGCATGAGGTGCGAATGTGTGGGAAATATAGAGGGTACAAGCTCTGTCAAAAATTCACAACCAACAGCATCGTATAGGCATTGGATCCCATGTGCGAGTAGTCAACGTTCCGAGTACGGCCGACGCTTAGCTGTATTGCGGCAGCTTGTCGGCTGCCAACGATCAACGGTCTATGACGGCCCAGCGTTGGTAAAACGTACGAGCGATGCTTGGCTATTAAGCGGTGTCGAATCGGCAGCCAACGATCGGAACGCGCCCAGAGTTGTCGAAACTCTCGTTCGATCATCGCGTCGACCTTAGGCTCGGTAGTTCACCTGATGCTGGCTATCATGATTCAGACAACACTGGCTAATCATCGCCCGGGTGTAGTTGGCTATCGCTTGTAGCTCCAGAGTTCGGCCGATGCATGCTTGACCGTGACACAGCAGTATTGTTTGTATTACCGTTTGAGCTTCACCTCACCAGTAGTTAATTCGAATAAACAAAAAACAAATAGACGTGATTAGTTCATATCAATAGAGTTTTTCTGTCAGTGTACATAAATCTACTGGAGTGTGCTTCTAATGCTTGAAAATTACATCGTTTTACTTCGCGTCAATTTAAATTTTCGCGCGTTCATGTCACTGACAGAAAAATTCTATTGATATTAATTAACCGCCCCTATTTAATTTTCGTTCATTTGAATTAACTAGATTCGTCGGGGAAACAAATTTTTCCTATTGCATTTCATTATTCGAATTATTCATTTTTAATATATTTATTTGTTCAAATCAAAATATACTTAATATCGTCCAATAACTAAATATTTTATTTAATCCTAATAAATCTGTGATTCGGTTTCATCTGATCAAAAAACAATAGTTGAATCCTCAAAATGGATCTATTTTATTTGTTTTTAATTTTAGTTAAATATAATTTTCGCAGAGTCAACCAATTTTCTATTAGATTGACCCAATGGCCTGGCAAAGGGGTGTGTGGGTAGAGAGGATGGAGAGAGAGGAATTATATCTATATACAGGGTGAGGCACTAACTGTTGCCACCTTGAATATCTCTGTAATTATCGACGTCACAAGAAAATGTTTGAAACAAAAGTTGTACCGTACGAAAGGGGTCATCAAATGCGACCATTTTTTTTACCTCAGTGGACGCGCTGTTGCACAATAAAGATCACCTCCACTTTTTTAAATGGGACGGTACATTTTTTTTCTACCGTCTTGTAGAGCATCGAAAACTGCATAAAAAACATTTAGGGGTCAAAGTCGTTCAAGGTCATTTCACATCAAAAAGTGACACGAACTTTATTTTTATGTGAAATTACCTTTATTCACAGTAGATGTTCAAAGTGATTGCCATTGGAATCAATGCAGTATTGCAATCTCCTCATCACGAATTTCTTATCACTTCGGCACTTATCGCCGAAGTCTTGCCATTGTCTTGTATGAAAACAACGGCACCAAACCTACAATGTACACGGAACATTGTACAATGTTTCGCCCAAACAAACCCAAGATAACGATAGTAAGAATGGTGAGACTAGTATTAATGAATCAAGCGAATGTAAATGATGTATTCTTTTGAAGAGCAAACTGATGTGCTTTTAATTTACGGAGAATGTCAGAAAAATGCAGTGAGAGCTAGAGACTTATACGCTGAAAGATTTCCTGAACGATCTCATCCTACACGCCGTACATTTCAAATTTTGTACACTAAACTGAGGACAACTGGATCCTTAACCCGTCGGGAAAGTAACCGACAAACGCGAGTTACTAAGGAAGAAACGGAAATTGGTGTTCTTGCCGCCGTTCATCGAGACCCTTGTGGGAGTTCTCGCCAAATTGCGAGGGAATCTGGCGTAAGCCAACGAAGTATTCTGCGTGTTCTACATCGTCATAAATATCATCCTTACCACATCAGTCTCCACCAGGAATTAACTGGTACGGATTTCACGAATCGCACTGAATTCTGCCGATGGGTTCGACGCCAGATTCAGAGAGATGACTCATCAGTAAATAAAATCCGATTAATAAATGTATTAATCGGATTTTATTTACTGATGAGGCAACATTTACGAATCATGGAAATATTAACTTGCATAACATGCATTTGTGGTCAACTGAAAATCCACATTGGCTGCGGCAAGTTGCACACCAAAGACCGTGGTCGGTGTGGGATTATTGGGGATAGAATCATAGGCCCTCATTTCATCGAAGGGAATCTTAATGGTAGGAAGTACACCACATTCCTTCAAGAAACATTAGGTTCGTTATTAAAAGAAATGCCATTAGAAACAAGAAACAGAATGTGGTATCAACACGATGGGTGCTCGGCACATTTTTCGCTGACAGCTAGGAATGAATTGCAAAAGAGATTTCCAAATCGTTGGATTGGACGCGGAGGAGCTGTATCGTGGCCGGCTCGCTCGCCAAACTTGACGCCTCTGGACTTTTTCTTGTGGGGATACTTGAAAGATCTTGTTTATAAAGAACGGCCAACTACGCTGGATGATATGCGTGAGAGAATTCTTCGAGCCTGTGATTCGATAAGTGCCGAAGTGATAAGAAATTCTACACGATCCGTGATGAGGAGATTGCAATACTGCATTGATTCCAATGGCAATCACTTTGAACATCTACTGTGAATAAAGGTAATTTCACATAAAAATAAAGTTCATGTCACTTTTTGATGTGAAATGACCTTGAACGACTTTGACCCCTAAATGTTTTTTATGCAATTTTCGATGCTCTACAAGATAGTTTAAAAAAAGTACCGTCCTATTTAAAAAAGTGGAGGTGACCTTTTCTGTGCGACAGCGCCTCCACTGAGATAAAAAAAATGGTCCCATTTGATGACCCCTTCCGTACGGTACAACTTTTGTTTCACACATTTTTTTGTGACGTCGACAATTACAGAGATATTCAAGGTGGCAACAGTTAGTGCCTATGTATATAGGTTATGTTTGAAAAATATGTAGCGCGTTATTCGATGGAACTCTCTAATTATCACAATGATATTAACTAATTGAAATAGTCTTTGTGATACAACAAATAATTATAGGAAGTCATTTGGTCTCTTATGCCATATCTGCGACTAAGATGTTACAAACACTCGGTAGCATAGGAGCAGCGTACGTAGGTTCTAGGTTCGATTTGCATATAGGTGAAATATCTTCGATTAAAACCATCTCAAAAGGCTAGGGAATGACGAATTACGAAACAATTAATTGAGTACTTTTCTTCCAAAAAATTCCTGAAAATCACCCAAATTTTCAGCGTTCACACTGGTATAGCCTCTTAAACGTATTTGCCATGTAAAAAAATCGCTGAGAACGAAAGATGGATCGTTTTTTCGCTCAACTTTTTGAGCGTTTTTCTATGTTTGACCATGAAAAGAGTCTTCACAATACAAAACATCGAGAAAAACAGTCGATTTACACTGCATAGTAGTTAGGTCGTTTTTATCAAGTATAGTGGATTCGTGAACATTCATACAGACAAAAAATTATTTATTTCAGTTGACAAATAATGCATGAAATTGAAGGAAGTCAAGGTCAGGTGGTGAAACGGTTGGTAGGGAATGGCTCATACGTTCGAGCATAGCGATCGAGACTGTACGCATATATACTTTACCGGTTGGATGGATCAGCCAGTTCAGTACACACGAGATTTATAGGGAATCTCATAAACGCGTACGTGGTAGCCGGTACCTGGGATTTCTCCCGACGTTTCGATACCTCTTTACTGGCCATACATACTGTGTGTACGGAGTCGCGTATTAATTATAAAATCCCCTAGCGAGCGCGGTGTCTAATTGAGCACTACTATGCAAAAAAATAGATACCATATCCAAACAGGAGAATGGTTTTCGTAATATCTTAAATATCATAAATATCTCCAGGAGCGCCAGATTTTTTTCAATTCAGCATGTGACGGAATGTTGCACCGTCTGGTCCAACGCGATCATCACGATTACTCATACATCTTCTCTTACGGGTCGTTGCGAAGTTATAACCGATCAATGGATATTCGTTCGTTTTTACCTGTGATGTAACATTTAATTATAAAATATATTCTTCTACCGGATAGACTTGAGCGACCATGATCGGTAAATTTGTATATCGATGAGTGCCGCTATATTTCGATTCATTATAAATCTGTAAAACCTATGGTATGACTCAGAGAAACGGTGCAGAAGCGTGATCGACGAATTTCAATAAATTTCACGAGGGTGAGTTTATCGTTCGAAACATTGGTTTTCGGGACAACGAAGCAAGTCACGATCGAACGATGGACAAATGCAATGCTTTCGATTGATGTACGATCAGCGGGCCAAATGAGAATCATCCGAGGGCGCGGAGAGAAACCAAGGCGGATATACAAACATTACATATTTATCGTCTATCCCAGCGAGAAACCTGTTTAAACGCTCCCCAACGCTGTGCACGAGACTCGACAAGTTTCATCATTGAACCCTCGTAGACTCGTCCGTACGTTTTACTCCGCCACGTAACTAATTCTTTAATAAAAATATTCCAGAATGATTATTGTTATGTTCACGGGTTCCATCTCAAAATTAGATACCGTCAGCAACAACCGTTATTCAGCCCGTAATATTTTTATGCACGACTGACAAACGAATAAAAATTTAATTATTGCAGTCTTTTTTATATTTTTGAGTATTTAAAAATATAAGAATGAAATATTATTTGTAACTTTTGTTGCGTAGGTCAGATAAAATATATTTATCAATAAGATACAGTAACTTCTCCATTTACTCGATCAATGACCACTATTTCCATCTGCTT